>OX421976.1:69076210-69676210 GCA_949128135.1 Parasteatoda lunata | reverse complement strand
CCTTCTTGAAATTTCGTGGCTCCAGGTACGTTAGAGAACAACATATTCAAGTAGTCTTTACTCTTACAAAAAACATGTGTGATGGGCGATTTTGTAAAAATAATTATAGAAATTTAACGGTTTTTCTTCTAACCCGCGAGAGGTTTGTAAAAAAAAGAGTTAATTATCTATGTCTAATTTTTATGTAATTATGCGACTCCAAATGTACGTTTTATGGATTATATTCCATAGAGAAGCTATTTTCCTACATTTTATCAATAGCGTGATGAGTCGAATTTGATATGTATTTAATAACTTCTACCAGCTCAAAAAAAAGTTCCATTAAGAAATATTAGTTACAAAATGTTTATTTTGAAAAACGTAGAAATCAACAATTCCAACATTATAAAATAACACAAAAAATCCCCATAAATTGCGCTGCGCATTCAGATAGAATAACTTATTAATATTACAACATTCGCTTGTTTATTGAAACATAGTTTCAATATGAAATGATTTTCCAGAGGCTATTATTAATAATGAAACTCATTGTCAATATTAGAGTTCTAATGGCTAAAAGCAGTTTAAGGCAAATAATTAATTCAGTGATCTAGATTCCATCCAACAGTGAATGTCCATACATATGAAATATATTTAATGAAACCGTTTTCAAAGTGTATGAATTCTATTTAATGATGACACTCTTATTCAGAGTAAAAGTACTCTAGATAAAATTTCTAGAATAAATTAACGAAAAGACTAATATTCTAAGGTAACTGGGGATACGGAAGTGCACTATACCACAATTACGTAAAGATATTCTCAATTCAATAGCAGAATAAATTTAGTTCCCAGAAAACTATTGGCTAAACTTCACTAAAAGAGAATAGAATTACCCAGTTGCCGTTCGTTTTATTGGATTAAGAGGAAAGTAAGTGAAGCCCTAGGGAAGCTAAAAGCGAGTTAAACATTTAAGAAGCGTAGATGGGTTTTAGGTTTTGTTTCAAATAATGTGCGTTAAGCACTTGCGAAAAAAAAACAATCAATTGAAAAGAGGACAACAAAAAAATAAAATAAAAAAACATTTTAAAACATTTATTTTTAATGGAAAAGTTTAACATTTTAAGAAAATAATTAAATGACTTTAACATTATATAAATCGTTAAAAATTTTGGACAACGCTGTACCATAATAACGCATAAATCTGCTACTAACTTAGCATGAAAAAATTGCAGAAAACAATTAAATGCATCATAATACACCGTTATAACTTTTGAAGCACGTTGAACCTTAATAACGCATAAATCTGCATTAAACTTACCATAAAAAAAAAAAACTTAGAAACTAATTAAATGTATCAGACAAAGTTATATAGAGATAGAAATTTTGAATCAAGCTGAAACTAATAATATTCCATAAATCTGATACAAACTTAACATGAAACAAGTGAAGAAAATAATAAAATGTTTCAAACATACATTTACAGCGTAAGAAATTTTGAACTACATTGAACCATAATAACGCATGAATCTTCTGCAAATTTAACATGAAAAAAATTAAGAAAATTATTATATATATCAGACATCATAATACAACGTTAGAAATTATAGATCGCGCTGTACCTAATATATATTTGTTGCAATCTTGGCAGGGTGCCAAGTTGAGCCTTATAATAGGGCGAATCAATTCTTTTTTTTAAAACTTGATTGAACTTGAACAGAAACGCGGCTTAATTTTATCACCTGACTAAGGTTGCAAATTTGAAAAATAGCCCGGTTCAAAATTCGATTTCTCAGGAACTATTCGACCAATTTCGCTCAAACTATGCATTTTGCTATTTAAAATTGCAATCTTAAAAATGGTGCAAAAATTGGATACGTTACAATTCTAAAGTTGACTATTATTAAATAAAATAATAAATATTTAACATAGAATTTTTTTGCGTGGAATTAACTTTTTATAAACGAATTTTATATAATTGTGTGCAAAAGTGTTTCAATTCACTTAAAAAGTCCTCTAGAGATGGTAAAATACGCAACAAAAAAAAATAAAACTAACATTAAGAGGTTCAAACTTTGAACGCTCTCCTAATCAAACTATTGCGACGACCCCCTATATTTCGAGTTAAAAATCCAAATCCATCAACAACAACAAAAACGCGCATCAAGAGAAAATACGTTTTTTGTATCTGATTTCGTTGATTAAAATATCGTCCGCACAAATTAAGTAGCATATTTGAGGTCATCACCTTGAACCATTAAGTCCTAGAACGTGAAGTTCCAACCAAAGATCAAAAATTAATCAAGGTGGTCCATTTTTTACTTGGCGAACTGTATACTTAGATATATATGATTTATGTTTTACTGAATATTCCATTTAAAGAAATACTATCTATACAACGAAAATTAAAAAATAAATATTTGATAAAACATTAATCCAAAAACTATTATTACTTGATTAAAATTATTTTAATTAAACTTCTCCTTATATTTAAAATATTATTAACTTTTAAGTTAAATACTGTAAAGCTATCAAATTGTATGTATAAGATAAAATACTTTAAAAAAAAATTTTTTTTTAACAAAATATTAAAATTGCTAAAATATTAAAAAAATGTTTTAAGAATGTTACCACTTAATAAATTTTTAAAAAAAATTTTATTAAATTAATCGAATATTCAGAAATTATAAACAATTTATTGCTAAAAATTGAGTAAATTTTATAAATTATAATTAACTCATAATTTTGTAATTATGTATGTGAAAATACAGTTAGTGATGAAAATATTAAGAACACCATCTAACAATTATTTTCAGTATTCATATTAAAAAGCATTTGTTCAAAAATTAATATGCTGTTTCTTAATATGAATATAATATTTGATTTGTAGAATATTACAGCAATATATAATTTGATTACTATGTTAAAAATTTCTTTGTATAATTATAAAATAAAATTCTACTAAACTCCTTGAGGTAGAACACTGAAAGAAATTGTTTAATATCTTAAGAAAGTGATTTAATTTATTTATCTTTCCAATTTTTGCTTTATTTATTTCTATTTATTTGAAAAAGGCTTGGAAGCGATTATTCCAATTATTATTTAAACAAGATAACAGTAATAAAATTTTTAAAATTTAAATTTAAAACTTGATAATACTACATTAAAAAAGACTTTCTTCCTTTTTCTTTTCGACTTTGGTTAGAAAAAAAAACTGTTTTATCCGTGGAGGTAGTATTTTACGCTTTGGCAGGAAATCTTCCTTGCTTAAAGAATGTGTTATTTTGGGAAACATGCCCTAACATTAAAAAATTAAAAATGAATCAAAAACTACAAGAAGTTTATCATTAAGTAAATATTATTACTTTAAGATTTAATTTTAATTAAAATGAATTTCAATAAATTTCACCATAAAATTATGTTTTTTTTTTTTTTTTTTTTTTTAAATTTCCAATGTGGTGCCATGCGACTCAAAGAATTCTAATCAACGGTGTGATTTAAGAATTTTAATGGGACAAAGGACATAAAATGGTAAGTTACAAGTCACAAAACATCACAAAATAAAGCATTAATACAATCAGGAGAAAAGAAAACTTAATTGGGGGGAATTCGAAACCTACATGTTTTCGGTTCGAGAGATGTAGTTAAACTAACTTAGAACTTTAGAACTGTTCTATTTGAGTCTCTTTAGTGTTCATAGATGGCGATGGCAGAGGGTTTCGATTGTCACACCAGTATAATTATGGACTCGTTTAAGCACTTTCATTTCTTCTAATATTAGCAGAATAATTTTATCTTAAATATTATTACCTTAAGATTAGCTAACAGTCAAGTGTTGATTTTATACTTATAGTTCAACCTTTTTGCATTCCGAGTAATTTAAAAAGCTATTTAAATTAGTATAAGCACTAATTTATTTAAAATATATTATGCAATATTACTATATAACAACAAATAATTATGCAATAATAATACAATAATTTACAACAAATAATTATACAAATAATTATGAAATGTTGTAACGATATAGTAAGATAAAGCTTTTTAAATTAAGTGGTGACTTTTGATGTCACCTTATAGTTGTCAGTGGAGTGCAAAAAATCAAAGTAGTTTTCAAAATAAATTAATTTGTATTTTTATTACGCTAATTAACACGTATACAAGATATTTTTTTCCATCTGTTATATGTAGGAAACCAAAAAAAGAAGAAAAAAATATCACCCTTAATATCTTTTGTTTTAATAATTGGATTTTCACGCATTGAGTGCTAGTCTTAGTGGTTGATGAAAATATACTATAACTGTTTTCTGTCAATTAAGTTATTTTCTAATATTTTTTATTATCTTTTACTTCAAGAATATTTCAACCCTTATCAGGATAAATTATTAAAAATAATTAATAAAAAAACTTTTGAGTGCAATTATTTTTGAGAGAACGCGAAAGTTTTTGATTTGTCTAATTAGAAGTTTCAAAGATAAGACGAAAACTGCAAATTAAAAATAACCGGATTTTTGTACAGTTCTCATGACTAAATTTTAATCCACCGTAAAACAGGTTTTTGTATATTTATTCCTGTTTGTGTTTTTGTATATTTATTCCTAAACGAGACCAAAATGTAAGATACGTTAATGCACGACACCACCTTAAATTCTCCAAATATGATAAGCGAATTTTAAAAATTCGAAATCAATTGAAATTTACCAATAGGACATTTTTCGTTGTCGTCTCAACTGTCGTTTCATATTTTTTTAAATAAAAAAAAATCACATATTTTCATAAAATAGATTTTCTGTTGTTGCTGCTATAAACACCATGCTTATGTATAAAATTACAATAGAAATAAAACCACAACAACTACAAATGCATTAATCCAACTACCAAAATTGAATAAATTATTTGTTAGCAATATAAATCTTGTCAGAAACATGGCAGCTTTGCATTGTTTTCCTAACTTATTTTCGTCGTAACAGAGAATGAATATATTGCTACCATTGTTTGTGGGTGTCTATTATTGGATCTTATGTTTTATTTTTCCAACCACAGTTAGTGGAATAATATATCTATCTACGAGTAGTCCTGACTTGACAGAGTGACGTATGTTTTCCTACGAGTTAATTGATATTTTCTAAACAGTTTTAGGATTAGAAAATATATTAAAAAGTATAATTATCTTTATATTACACGTTTTTTTTATATCGTATGCAATAAATCTGAGTTATCATGGGCTTTCACATAATATAACAGTTTTCTTTTTTTTAATATATCACTTTAACTTCTGAAGATTTGGTAGGGTACAACATCCCTCAAACAGCTTTTGCGAAATGAAAAATAGTGGCGGTCACAAAAATATTAAATGATGGAAGTATGTTTTGTTCCAGAACATTTCGTTTTGCTTTTTTGTTCATGTGGGTGTCTATTATGAAGATTGTATAATAGATACGCACAAACACTAGATTACTGACATTTGTTTGTGGTTCTCTATAAGGTTTTTAAGCCAACAACAGTTAATAGACTAATACATCTACCAGTGTTTAATCTTAACATAATAAGTAACATTTGTTCTCTTTAAGAAATACTTATATAACAGTTTTAGAGTTGAAAATAGTAGAAATTATAAAAATCATTATTATATTCTTGCAATTGCACGATTTTTATATCTATATCTTGTGTAGGACAATTTAATAGTGCTCTAAAAAAAGTTTAATAGTCGTAGTAAATTTACGTAAAGGCTATCAGAAATGTTTTTTTTTTTTTTTTTTTTTGAAGATATTACTTTAACGTTTGGTGGTCAGATAGGACACATTTTCCATACAGATATAGTTTCTAAGCAAAATATAATGGTGGTCGCAAATGCGAAGAGGAAAAACAATATGATACTCTCTACTTAAAATTAAGATAAGAACATTGCAATTATAAAGGTTTACATCACTATCACCCCTAAGATACACGTGACCGTATAAATCGTTATTATTCGGCAACATTTGTAAAATTTTCCAAAATTCCAAAATAAATAAATAAATAAAAATTTTACAAAGGTGTTCTAATTATAAGCAATCACAAGATAGTACCAAAACCGTATTATCATAATTGTGTACCACGGTCATTCTAAGTTTATTATATAACAGAGAACAGCATATAAAAAATAACAAAGTATTTGCTTGCATTTGATTAAAACTAAAACTATATACTCAACAAAATAAATTTTTTCAAACATCAGACATCCTCGCATTATATTGCCGATAGAAGGATTCTCTTTCCTCTATGTCGTCTTCCTACAACTTTCGCACATGTTTCAGATTAATTTGGTATGTGTTCAACTTCTTCTTCGGGGACATTAAGGCTGTTGCATGTTAAAGAACTATCACATATTATGCACCTTTCCCGTATTAAATTATCAAGCTTTGGCACGTCTCATTTTTGTTACCACTTTAATTTTTCTTAAACCCGTCTTGCGAATTAATAAGCAAATTTAAGCAAATTGCGAATTAATAAGCAATTAAAATTCCTTCCGAGTAAAAAAAGGTTATTCTTTAATCGGTTCCTATGGAAAGAGTCGTGATTGTAGTAATGAGAGAATGTAGAAAGAGTAATGTTCTGAGAAAAAAAGTTTAGTCGAAAGAACCAAAATATGATAAAATTTACCGTGTCTATCTGGTTCTATGGGAACACCACATAGCTCGATAATTTTTACTGAAGCGCTTTCGTAAAAATTATTTTGGTAAAATTAAAAATAAATAATGGTTCTATAATGTGTAATAAAATTGTGGCAAAATTTGGTAATTTTATCATGATAACTTATAGCATGGCATAAAAATCATTTCTTTTGGTTAAATTTACTTTACAGTTTTGTATTTTTTTTCCAAATGTGCGGCAATAAGAACTATAATTTCGGAAACCAAACGTTTTGTCAAATCGTTACTACATGAACAGAAAAGTTACCAAATAACTAGTTTAAATGCACCTTATATATTTTGGTTTTATTAAAAAAACTCTTTTTTTTTTTTTTTTTCTTTTTAAACCATAAATGGCATTACCATAAAATATGGTAATTTTAAAAGACTTTTTTTTCTCCGTGTAAGACTCATCATAGCGGGGAACGATAACACCTTGAAAGTGTACTGAATACCGCTGAATGGCTAAGTTCGGTATTGGAGTAGAGACCGAGGTCAAAAGTGTTAGAATCTGGATAATCAGAAACGTCGCACGGAACAGCAAGTGTGATAACACTGTCAGGTTTGATCGGTATAGAGACATAACATTCAACGCGATGTTGGAAAATAATTAATCTCAATCTTAAACACAATTGCATGCAAGCGTCGATAAATAATTCCCCCACAAGATGGTTTACGAAAAGCCTAAAGGCCCTCCAGGACAAATAGGATTATATTTAACTTTGTCTTAATTAATTGCATTCCCCCCTAAGGTAGCATTTGTCATTCCTTTCTTCTGTAAAACGTAATGTTAATTACTAGTTAAGATTATTATTACGTACTTGGCTGTGTTATTATATGATTTAGTCTCTCATAAAATCTCAGTTCATCGTAATAAGCTATTAATTAATTAGTTGCTTAAATCGCTGCTATTAATAAGGCGTTGTTATATGACATGTTATATACCGTAACCGTAACACCGTAGTAAACAGAACTGCAAGCTATGTAGTTTTCACAATTTCTGATTTGTTTTTCACTATAATTGAGCATGAGTTTGTTTATGACCCTGAATTTTAGATATTTTATTTTTATTATTTCGTCCACAAGTTTTTTAATATCACTGGCCAAAAAGAACATTAATTTAAAAAGAAAATTTTAATAATTTAATTGAATGATTTGACTTTTATTTAGAACATCTCTAATTTTGTCATTTACAATATATGTTAACTTATTTCAACGTCATTGTACTTTATACATGCCATGTTTTAAATAGAAATCTAAATTTTTCTAAATATTTAGGAGATTTACAAACTTATATTTTTGTTACAAAATCAATAAAATTTAACCGGTAAAATCAAACACTTTAAAGCTGTATATATAATTCAAGGGCAACTTTACAAATTTTCCAAATTATTCGCATTTAACTGAGAAGTAGCATTATGCGGTCCTGGAAAACTTTAATAAAGACCTTGCGAAGTGTAATTAAAATCTTGAAATTTAGAGATACTTATTCACCGAATAATATATTTTATTTTTAATGAAAACATAGATGAAAAGTTAACATAGTCTAATAAAATGTCCAAAATACAGGGCTCGAAAAACCGCCCGTCCTCGACGGTCCAAATTCCCCGCGGACAACAAATTTCTTGAATCCGACGTCCGCGCGGACGGCCATTTTCCCGTAAATGTTCGTGATACATTTTCATTTTTTGTTATCTTACAAGAGTCTAGCGCCTCACTTCTAAAATGACCTTCAAATCTAGAAATACAGCAACATACTACGCATGGTGGAATTGAATTTTTCTCTGTCTGGGAGTACTGCAGCGGTTGAAAGAGGTTTTTCAGCAATGAACTTACGAAAAAAAAAAAACACATTACGTACTGGTCTTAAACAAGAAGCGTTAAAAGCAAATTATGAACATCTATCTAAATGGAAAACCCCTTTCAGATTTCTGTGCAGAAACCTCTGTAAATTATTGGCTTGATTATGGAACTGGCAAACGTCATATTTGATTCATTTAAAAAACGCAGTACCCTCGGATAAATTGACATTCCAGATAACTTGACCTTTGTCATTTAAATTATTTCATAAAAGAAATAAATTATTTCAGAAAAGAAATACTAGGTTTTACTATTAGTAACCTAGTATTTCTTTTGTTACTGTATCATGTAATCCTAGTAACAACGAATTCATTGTGCAATTTATATAAATGTTAGTAATAAATAAGAGAAAATTATATATTTATTTATTTAGAAGCTACGGGTTAGTTTCAAAGGAGGGCGGGTACATTGTTAGACAAGCCGTCCTCGGAAACCTCAGTAAAAATTATTGGCTTGATTATGGAACTGGCAAACGTCATATTTGATTCATTTAAAAAACGCAGTACCCTCGGATAAATTGACATTCCAGATAACTTGACCTTTGTCATTTAAATTATTTCATAAAAGAAATAAATTATTTCAGAAAAGAAATACTAGGTTTTACTATTAGTAACCTAGTATTTCTTTTGTTACTGTATCATGTAATCCTAGTAACAACGAATTCATTGTGCAATTTATATAAATGTTAGTAATAAATAAGAGAAAATTATATATTTATTTATTTAGAAGCTACGGGTTAGTTTCAAAGGAGGGCGGGTACATTGTTAGACAAGCCGTCCTCGGGGACTGGTAAAATTTCTAAGTTTTTTCGAGTCCTGGCATATACAATACAATCTATATATATATTTCTTTTGCACTGAACCAAAAAAAAGCCTCATTACAACTTCCCGAATGGCAACGTTAGAAAATCGACCAATGATTGCATCTAAAAATGTCACATGCCAAATCTAGCTGAAGTGGCTCAACATATAACGCTTTTAAAAACGGAAACAATAACCAGAGTGAGCATTATCAGGTTGTTCAATTCAGCTGCGGTAAAAATAAAAATAAACAACTTAATAATAAATATAAATAAAAATAATAATAACAAAATTAATAATAACAAAAATAAAAATGCTGTTGCCAGCCATAGAATTTTTCTAAAGTTAACTTAGCAACATAAATCAAAATTATGATACCTGAGCGCTTGACGTAACAAATCCTTCAATTCTATAAGTGTTGTATCGCCAAATGCCCAAATTAACAATTGCAATTTCAAATTAATATTGAAATGTACAGGTTTAGAATATTCTACAGGGAAAAGTTTTCGGAACTTCAGTATTCAAAAAAGTATACAAAAGCTAGACGTTAAGAACGTATCCAATGAGCGAGCATTGGATTGCGAAGCAATCTGAAATGAACTGCGATAGCAGTTCCGGGGATTGGTGAGCGCCAGCGAGCAGGGGGCGAAGCCTCCTAGTTACTTTTAAATTCCTCCAATAAAGTATGAAAAATAATAATTGTTATTCTACAACCATAATTAGAGGCATAAATTTAAATAGTTTGTAAAATTCATTAAGCAACCAATAATGAAATGTTCACGATGGTGTAGATGGTCATAGAATTTTGTTTTTATAACAATTAAGCATAAATTATTCCTTATTAAAATGAAGCTTTTGAAGAAAACTTAACCAAAGCTGTCTTTGTTTTAGCCAACTCCCATGGAGAATAGAGTAATAAACTCCACATGTCCACAGAAAGAATACAAACCTGTCAAAAGTGATCGATATTTATGATGTTACTACGCCAAAAAGAACTCCATCGCACTCACTGTTACATACTTATGTTTTTTTCTCTGGCAAACAGAATCTTATCAATGTTGAGCTTTGGCGCATATTCAAGAAAATGTGGCCCAGAATAGTGGAGAAATTAATTAAATTTTAGCAAAAGGATAAACAACTTTAGGTTGCCTGTTTCATTTCATTAGTAATTCAAATTGATAATTAGAAAAAATTATATTTTCCGTTTGCAACATGACGACAAAATACGTTGGTATTCAAAATAGATCACTTTTGAAAATCTCGAGTTTTTCATTTTGTTAAAATTTTTAGTTAAAATTCAATTGAATGAGTAAGATACACGGAAAAATATTTTTCTGGTTAATCTACCGTGGTAATGACATTTCTCGTAAAAACATAATTTGGGATTGATAAAACCAAACTTTACAGTATTTAAACCAATTATTTCAAAAAATTCCATTCATATGGTAAAAGTTTTTTAGAAATTTTGGTTTTCAAAATTACAGTTCTTATTACTACACATTTAGTAAAAAAACAAACAAACAGGAAAGTAAATTACAGAACAAAAACTTTTTATGTCATGCTTTATGATATCATGATAAAACTATCAATCTTTTCCACATAAACCAAATTTTATTGCAATTTATGAAATCATATTTTAATATTCATTTTACCAAAATCATTACCAAAGGGCTTTGGTAAAAATTACTGGAATTTTTTATTGTTCCTATAGAGCCAGAATCTCTGTAAATTATGCCATATACAGGTAGTTTTGATCATACTTTTTTTCTCAGTATACATTGCCTTTTGTAGAAATTCGTGTCGAACTTAAAATAAAACTTAATGGCTAACAGTAATAAACTTAATAAAAGATAGCTTTTTTCATGCTTGAAATTACAATACCTTCTTCAAAAAGTACAAGATCCGATTAAAGTAGAATTTGAATAGTGTGTAAATAACTAACCCAATTTCCATGACATATAAAAGATTGTTTTTGTTTTACTTTGATTAAGTTCATAGATTTAAATTAATTATGCGTTTAAAAAATCAAACAAAATAAAAACGCAGTAAGTATTATTAGAATAACTTTTTTTTATTATGTTTATTCAAATTAGTTACTGAATGCATAATATAGTAATCTTTTCAATAATTTAATGTCTGTTCTAAAAAAATATTCACTTGAAAAATCGTTTTATAAAATCACACTCAAATGGCCTATAAAACATTAGAAATAACCTCTAGGAAAATAAAATTCTTAAAAAAATGGAATTGACACTCACAATCGATTTAAATACTAAAATCGGCTTGGAACACCAAAAAATAGAACAAGTTAAAAAATTTATAAATCGAATGTATGATATAAATTAAAACTGTTAACATTTAGCTAACGGTGGGTACAATATGTGGACAAAAATAGCATAAACATGCTAAGCGCAGGAAGCAAAAGGTTAAATAAAGAAGCGATTTCTTACATTAAAATCATGGAGATCAAATCACATGATCAAGGAGATCAAATCACATGAATCACAAATCAGTTTTAAAGAAACTACGAGGGAGAAAGAATTGAAATCGAATGTATGACATAAATTAAAACACTTAAATAAAGAAATGATTTCTTATATTAAAATCATGGAGATCAAATCACATGAATCACAAATCAGTTAAAAAAAACTACGAGGTACAAAGAATTGAAATCGAATGTATGACATAAATTAAAACACTTAAATAAAGAAATGATTTCTTACATTAAAATCATAGGGATCAAATCACATGATCAAATCAGTTTAAAAAAAGATACTACGAGCTACAAAGAATTGACATTGAATGCATGACATAAATTAAAGCACTTAAATAAAGAAATTATTTCTTACATTAAAATCATAGAGATCAAAAAATACTACGATTAACGTAAAATAGAAATAATAAATGAATAATAAATAAATAAATGGCATAAATTAACAGAAAAAAAGAACAATTCCCTATCTTAAAATCATGGAGTGAATAAAATACTTCACTCATATTTTAGGAACAAGATTTATTTTTATGTATATATATAGATATAATTCCTTAAATATACTAACTAAAATTGTCTCAGCCATAATAAATGAAATGATTCAAGTTAAATGATTTAATATTAACATTATTCCATAGGTAAATTTTAAATGATGATATTAAATAGTGCAATTATAAGTTAATTAAAATCTAAGCTAATCCGTTATTCAGCAAAATTTAACGCCATATAACCTTAAAGATCCGGATGAAAAAATGACAGGAAGTTTGAGAATTAAAAAAAAAAAAAAAAAAAAGATAATTCGTGTAGGCGTGCGACTTAAAATTCGGCTCTTCATCTACACCTGAGTCGATAATTTAAACTCAAATTATTCTAAGAAAATTCTTTAAAGTAATAGTATGCATAACAAAGTAAAAAAGACACATTAATTAGTTAACCGAACGAATGCGTTGCATGACATATTATTTTTCAATGTTTGTAAAAAAATATTAAAAAGCTAAGGATGGAAATTACATAATAAACTTCACACAGGCGGATGTCTTCAAGGACGAGAAAAGAAAACAGAAGCTTAATTTTACAAATGCAGAAATTAATTTTATATTAATATAGTTTAACAAAAACAATTTTTTCAACAGTCAATTGATCTAATGTTTTGTATGCATCGTTTAAATTGTCGTCCGCAAATAAATTATTCCAACATAAAAATTAACAAATAAATTTTGCAATTAAATTACAAAATAAATTTTATTTATTCTTAAAAACTCATAATTTACAAAACTGTGAGTGTAACAGATATAATAATGCTTGAAAAAAAATAATAGCTGAAGAATGATTAAAAGATAGCCAACAAGCGCTCGAAATAGTCACAAAGCGCCAAAACTTGAATGATATGACTCGATTTAAGGTAAGCTATTCAACTAAATTTGATTAAAAAAACGAGAGAAAAAAAACTAGATAATATTCGTGCAAAAATCTGATTTTAAAAAAAAAATATTTTTTTATTACATTATTTATATTAAATAATATTTTGAGGTGACATTGATTTTTTTCGTATAACTAAATTAAACTATTTCCAAACCTACTTGAAGATGCGAAATATCAGTATTCATGCAATAAATTATTTCAGCAAATTCATTTTCATTCAGCTATATGTAAGACAGCACTCGGGTTTTACAACAGATCGCTAAATTTAGAATTAGTGTTCGCGTGTTTCCTTGATAAAGTATGATTCCGCATAAATCACGCGTCTCTTAACACTTTCGAAAATTCATACAAATAAAATGAAATATCATAACAAAAGAAGTTTGCAATGATTATTTAAGTTCACCATTCAATACAGTTAACTGTTTAAAATGATATTGCAGAAAAGGAAAGCTAAAATAATGCAAAATAGAACTAGAATAATTGGTAAAACATATTATTGTCATCACAAACAAACAGTTGTTGATAATGCATTATCAACAACTGTTATTAATGACAGATAAATAATATATAGAATAATGAATGACTTGTAGTCATGATTGATCTTTTATAATCAACTTATACATCAGATAATTACTATTTAATATTAGATTTCTTGTATTTGTGATTGATCTATTACAATCATGATTTTCAATATCTATGGTGCATTAGGATAGTTTTATCAAATGTCTGCATTATTGTATTATTGATTATTGAATGTATGTAATTCATTTATTGGTAATATGATTTTTAATTACGAGTAAACACGATAACATGTAATTTTGATTCGAAATAATAATAAATTATATGACTGTGAATAATCATAACCTCCCTTTAATACACTGATTGACTTTAAAATGTGAATTAAGATTAATGTAGAAAATTTATTTATTTCAAAGCATAAAAGAAAGATTAAATATCAGTGATTAATAATTTTTAGTAAGAGCCTTTAGAAAAGGCTTGATAAATCGTCAGGCCTGAGAGGCCGGCGACTAGGGCCCCAGTTTTTCTGGGGGACCTCTAAATGTTACAAATAATTCTTTTGAGCAGTGATGGCTCAGAGGATAGAGCTTTCACCTTCCAATGAGGGGGAACTGGGTTTGAATCCCAGCGATGGCTATTCAATACGAATTCCGCATCCAGCTTGCACCGACCACACTGCTGACGTAAAATATCCTCAGTGGTAGATGGATCCTGCCTTGCCGTCAGGCTAACCGTGAGAGATTTTGGTTTTCCTCTCCATCTAATGCAAATGTGGGTTAGTTCCATCAAAAAGTTTACCAAGAAGGCAAAACTTTTGCCATACTTGATCCAGGAGTTCCCTTGTCTTCTGGATTGGGGTCAAAATTACAAGGCTACGGAGTTGAACATTAGAAGTTGTAAACCCAAAAATTGGTTCGGCTGTTCAACGTCGGTTATAAAAATAATTCTTTTTGTGCGTACAAATACAAAAACTAATCTTAAAATCTTCTAATATTAATGTGATAAAATTTACAAAATATTGGAGGTGAATGGCCTTTTAATTCTCTTCTGTTTTGATTACAGAGATAATTAATATGCATTTGTTGATTCTACAATCAAAAAAATTTTAATATTTTGCAAATCAAATCAAAATCAGGGTAATCAATTTTGAAATCAAAATTAGGGGCCTCAACGAAAACACCGCTACCAGAGTTGTGTTTGATGGCTATATTTGAAAAGCAGTATCTGAGATTTTGTTAAGGTCCTGCTCAAAAACAAGCTGACAATAGGCACATCTTTACTGTTGCTAATGCGGTTTTTGAATTCAGTATACTCCAGGAAAGCCCGCAAAGGAGTTAAAGATTGATCCCAAAGAAAATTTCTCAACTTCACTATTCGAAAGGTTCATCAAGTGAATTCGAAAGAAAGGACTGGCTATTTTTTATTTATTTCTATTAGCCTAATTACTAGGAGGGGCGATTATAATGTCCCATAACTGGTTGGCCTGCTATAATATTTAGTAAGTATCATGTATTTTCTCAGATTCAAAGGATAGATATCCCATTCAAATAAAATCCCATCTATGGAACAATTAAGTTTCACGACAGGAATTAGACGAGCAACATTTGTTTGAACTCATTCTAATTTTGCTAAATTAGTAGCACATACATACAAATAAATTTAGGAACCATACTACAAGACTGGTCTAATCAGAGAGATATAGGTTAGTCTACACGTATTGGAGTAACACACCAGTTTCTTCCTGAAATATATTTCAACAAATCCAGTTTCTTGTGTTTATTTACCAGAAAATCAATATGTTTGTTGCTTAGAATCTTCAAATACAAAGTTTTTTTTTTTCCTTCAATGCCCGCCTGGGGAATGACCTACGTCATACAGGCACCTGAAAGGTTGATTTGCTGGCCACTTTCCCAGGGGCAAAATATTAAGTGGGCCAACGTTGCTCCCACATTGAGGACAGATAGAACAGAGAATGAAAGAACGTCTATGCCTTGCCCGGGATTCGAACCCAGAACCTTTCTGATGCAAGGCCAGTTCCCTGACCCTTACACAGGCCGGTCGGCTCGGATACAAAGTGTAACCCAGATATTTGGGATATTCTTGGATTTGGGAGTTTGGCCAGGGACTTGAAAATTTGTTTAGTGTGAAGGTTGTGACGCAATCGTGCGGCAATGAGCAAGGAGTTTCCTAATCTCTTTTTTAATTCTGCCAGTTATAGAATTCGTTACAGGGTGAACTGATCAGTTGAATTACAGATTAAACACAGCACGTCGTTAAAAAATGTATAATATTTTTGAAATATATAATTTTTAGATAAATGATGATGCCAACGTATATGATGTAAAACACAATTCATTTTTTAAAAAAAAGAGAGAATATATAATATTGTTTTATTCTTTTAATGGCTCACATAATATGTAGTAAGATAACCAAATGAATAAACAGTTTATGCCAGTGAATGAATATATTTTCTAGTGAATAAACTCTTCATAATTTGGCTAATAGATAAGGAATTTTTAATGATTAATAAATCATGCAAATGCCTGAAAACAATATTTCTTTATAATAATAAATATTTTGGAAACTTCAACGTCTAGAGTTAAAATTTAAAAAAAAACCCAGAGATAAATAGAAATTTTTTTTTTCCATTTTCCCGTTATATTTTATTATTTCGAGTCGAATTCGAGAAAAGCAAGTTGAGAATAGCGAAAGATGAGGAAGACAAATTAAAGAACATCAATTATTTCTTTTATTTGTTTCAGAAAATATCGAATTTTGTCTTTCATTTCTAGTTGAAGCCTATTGAGGCACACTTTTCCTGTGTGCTTATTTCCAATTTTTTTTTCCCGTATTTTTTCTCTTATTTTTTTTTTCTCCTATAAAGCAAATTCTTAATAATTCATTGAACAAATTTCCGAAACAAATCCCAGGTGTCTCTTTTAATAATTGTCTCCATCCTGAAAGAGCCCTTTCTGAATCAAAATTCTTTGTTTCGATGTAAATTTAAGAAACTGAATTGACAGTAAGCGACAGAACCGTTTTCAAGCATTACTTTACTCTTCATTTATTTTAAAGCAGAATAAACTTTGTTTCAATTCAATAGTGTTCACGATACAAGGAATATCAATTGAGAAACAAGGAAAGAAGAAAATTTTTCCGGGCACTATTATCTCAACGGGGAATATCATCTAATCTTTAAAATAAATTCTGAGTATGTAAATTTACAGAGTTCAAAATCGCAACATGAAAAAAAAAAATTTTTTATTGAGGAAAAAAAATTTAATCATGATGTAAACAATATGAAATGATGTATAACTTTTAAAAAAAAGAGTTGGAACAAGGAAATAATTTATTTCAGTAACATAATGATCTTCTTGATTTTTAATAATCTAACAACTTTATATAATAGCAGTTCGTAAAATCAATTTTTTTTTCAGAGGTAAATTTTTTTTATTAATTAATTAATTAATTTTTTTTTGTAATTGAAGAATATTTTTAAGTTTTCCAAATAAATTTAGTTCTAACGCTTCTTTGAATTGCCTTAAACATATTTCACCATTTTATAGTTTTTATAGTACAAATCAATTTTGTTTCAGAGGAAAAATGTTTTTCTAATTGAATAATAACAAGGAAAAACCACTTAGTGAGATTAAAAAAAAAAAAAATATTGAAATGTTTGAAGGCATACTACAGAAGGTATACATAAATTTTTTTATGTTTTCTATGTATGTTCTAATTTCATTTGTGCTCATTACATTGCTTTTCATTGTTACTATTCAAATTTTTTTTAACTACATAGTCAAAATTAATTTTTTATTGAACAAACAGCATAGATAAAATTAACTTTTTATTAGTTAGTAAAATCAGATTAAGTTATTGTTAAATAAATTGTAGCTGGTAAATTATTTTTATTTCCCCAAGAAAGGGGATTTTCATAACTGAATTTCAACGCAAAAAAATAACGCATCTAATGAGCCTGAGTAATTCTTTTACATACAGTAGATACAATTTTGATATCTTATTACACCATTTTCATTTGTGTACATTAAATGGATTTTCATTGTAGGTATTCAAACTCTTTTGATAAGTGTCAGTAACAGAATTAACTATTTGTTATATAGATGACAAAATTAACTTTATGAATAATTAATCACGCACAATTCACACACAGTTGTGCCAGAAATTCGCCTTATCGTCTAGCCTCGAAATTCAAGATGGAGTTTCATCTATTAACTACCGCTTAATCCCACTATAAGCTTCACTATATGATGACATCTATCATTATCACTCTATGACAATTTATACGCTGGTCGAATTACTTTACTGTATGGTGATGACTTTTCTGGTAAAAAAAATATCATAAATATAGTTAATAAAACCAAAATATACAGTGTTTAAGCCATTCATTTAGTAATTTTACCATTCATTAAATAAAGGTTCAGCAGAATTTCTGGTTTTCAAAATTATAGTTCTTATTACATTTAGTACATTACATTAATACATTTAGTACAAAATATAATACTGAAAATTCAAATTAATCAAATAAATAGTTTTTTTTTTTTTTTGTTTGACATACTCTAAGGAAGTGTTTCTCAAACTTATGACTTTTGTGTATCCTTTATAAACTTTTCGTAACGCTATTAGTAAAAAAATGAATATATTTTTTCTATAAAAAATAGCACATAAGTTAAAAATCACAACTGGCTGTTGACACCACTAATTATTAACTGTTAACTCTGTAACAAATAGCCAATAGAAAAATACGTAATCGTAAATTTTCATGACTAGCTTTGTTTTTAAATACAATTTTTTGAAATTTTCGTTTGTTGCAAAATATTTTGCATAAGAACGCGTACCCCCACTAAACTGTTTCTGTACCCCTGGGTGTACGCGTACCACACTTTGGGAAACACTGCTCTAAGGTATCATGATAAAGTTACCCAATTTTATCACATTTATCTCATTTTATCACATATTATAAAAAAAAAATATTTTATATTGTTAATTTTACCGAAAATAACCGAGATTTTTAATGTTTTCATACAGGCAGAAACACGGTAAATTTTACCATATTCTGGTAGATTTTATCATATAGTTTTCAGTGTATAAATATAAAAAATAAATGAAATTTGTTAAGATATTTATAAATCAGCATTTTTTATAGATTTTTTTTTTTTACTTAAAAAATTAAATTTAGATTTATTAAAAAATTTTAAAACATATACATTGAATTAAAACTTTTGCGTCATGTTCGTGAAAAATATGTCTCTACTAACTAATATATTTTTTTTGTTCTTTTAGATATGTTTAAACATACAATTTTAATTTGTAAGATAAGTTAAAATAATAAAATTCTTCTTTAAGCGTTGAATACAACACTCATTTCAAAGCAAAATTTATTAAAATTAAACAAATTTCAACTCATTCATAATCTGTTTAGATATGTAGAAAAATATGTAATCAAAAATATGTTTCAAACAAAATTTTACAATTTTTTACAATGTTTTTCAAGATCGATATTTATTTTTTAAAATGAAAACTTTTATGATTTAATACGCAATATTATAGCCAAACACATTTTATTTACTTGCAAATATAAGACATATGAAATACTAAAAATAATTTACCGCTAACTCTAATTTTATTATTGCAACTCCCTGTTAACTCTATAATTCATCGATGGTTTCTGGGCACCAACCAGTTACCTTGCATGCTGCAATACTAGTCTTCAATTTACTTATTTAAAGTGTATTATCATGCAAAATTTAAAAAATGCATAATATCCAATAGTTAAAATATTTATTTGAAAAGAAATATTTCTCTTCGCAGAGTAAAAAAATGTAGATAAGGAAACTCAGGAATTTGATTAAAATTTTAATATTTGCTTACCTTGTCATACTATTCCTATTCTTCAAGATTCAGTTTTAAGTCTCTCGAAAAACAATAAAATTTAAAAACAAATTGTTCAAAACCCTTCTTCCAGGTTACGAAAGATGTCTTCTCGTTAAATATTAATCACAGTTTCTTAGTGTTCTAATTTAATCAATATCAGATGAAAACTTATGATACTGTTATGATAAAATGATTATGACAGCAAAAAAAATATCAAAAAAGTCATCTTCAGTTTTTTTTTTTTTTAAATTTTGTACAAAGTTTAGAAATTAAAATTCTATTATAGTTTTGTTAAACCAAACAAAATGTCTAAATATTAATTTTAAAAAATTTTCAAATTATTTACACCGCCAATTTACATCCTTGTTCTTTCTTCGAAAACACGTGTGTAAACAATAAATGATTAATGAGCACACTAAAAACTGAATCGATTTTTTTCCCCTCAAATATGATTGCTATAATTCAAATCTTTTCGTATCACAACTCTTCATTCGATTTAAAAGAAACTCTTTGATTCTTAATAATTATCATGATACTCATTATAAAATTAAATCAATTAAGAGTTTATTCACAAAAATCGCACCCTGCTTTCTTAACACAGACAAGCGAATGACTGCGCAAGAGGAGTGTGAGTCGCTTCAGGTCATGCTGTGAGGATAACATGTCGCCAAATTTCTATCGCCAAAGCGAACCATACTGAAAGTGAAAGCAAAACCAGGATTAAATTACTGTTAAAACGGAAAGTAAAAAAGTCTCATCTATTAGTTTAACAAAGAAACAATATTTTCGCAGTTTAACAAAATATTATTCCAAATCAATAAGAATAATGAAATAAGAATAATGAAATAAGATAAGGACATATCGAACTAATAATTGCTTAAAATGTTAATGAACCAATTTTTATAATTAATATGCATTGTGGGATGCTTAATCAATTCTTTTCTATACTATATTTAAACTACTTCAAATCGTCATTGCGGTTATTTGCTATTTTGGAATCATTTTTTAATTACCAAAAAAATATTGTATATTGTATTGTTTTTCTGTTTGCAAGATTTATGTAACTGTAAATAATTTATAAATTTATAATCTAGTTATAAAATATTTTTTTATTTGAATGGAATATAAAAACAATAAATCTATTTTTTTGTGAAATACTCAGAGGCACAGACCCTTGCTCGCTTCGTTCAGAAACTAGTTAAATTTATTTGCGTCACAAGGAATATTTAGCTAAAGTGCGAAAAATCAGTTCTTAATATCAATAAAACTGTTTTAATGATTAATTTGTATTCATTATTTTAATTGCAAACGCTGACTGAGCACCGTTTTACCCAAAATTTATTTATTTATTGTTACACACACCTATGGTTATGTGTGGTCATGTTAAAATAAGACTTATAAGCCATTGACAAATTGAAAGCACGAATCTGAAAAGGATATACATCTAAGGTTAGAGTGGGATTCGAGCCCCCGACCTTTACGCTATAGTGCGTCTGGAGGATAGGCGACACTTCTAGGGTTCGAAGGCCCCATCAAAAATTTATTATAGTAAAAATTGAACTTATTTCCCATTTAATAATTGTAAAATGGTTACTAAGTACCTTTTTTATTGAATTATTAATAACATTAATAACGAGGAAATATTATGTGATTACCCACTAACAAAATAAGCAAGCTTTTACTTCTAAGCCAATTACCTATAATTACCTAACTGAGTAAATACGAAAAATTTAAATTAAAAAACGGAAAATTTGCAGAGACCCATTTTTACGATTAGTATTTATTTGTTAGGTCGTCACTCATAATTACGTAATTGCATTCAATTAATGTGTTCTTTAATAGCTCTTTCGTAAGTTTTAATTAAATTTTTTACAAAAGAACGGAAGCAACTTCGTAACCTTCACTGCTTGACACATCGCATTGAACTTTCAGATATTGATTAATAGGTTTGTTTTTAACGGAATATACTCGCGTTTGATTCATTGAAGAATTTTCTTTCATAGTATTAATATATATTTGTATAACATGCCACTAAATTATCTATATTTTTTATTTATTACTGTTCATTACTTATTATTTATTACTTTTATTTATTACTTTTATTTATTACTTACCAGTTCTTCGTACGGTGTATAAAAAATAGAAAATCATCAATAAATCAGTACTGATGAACACTTTGAAATCAAGCGCAAAACTAAAAGGCATATACGGACACAATTGAAAAAACTAAAATTATTTCAATTATGTTTTTTATTTATTATCCTTCCCGTTATTAAATTAAGCAAAACATGTATTTTGTAGTTTTTCTCGTCAGGATAAAGATTTACTATATTCAGCATTACTCAGTATTCAACATTCAAAAGCAAATAGAATTTTTTGTAAAACCTTGATAAGGACTTAACATGATCACTTCTGTATCTTACATTTATAATATTCCGTTTGAAATATTTACAAGTAATAGCGAGAAAAATATTTTTTAATTTCAATTCATTAAAATATTAATCATTAAAATATTAATCATTAAAATATTATTATGCTATCTCTGATAATATGCTATATAAATATTAATATGCTATCATTTAAATATTAATATGATATCTCTATTCACTTCATTAAATATTAATATGCTATCTCTGTTTCCACTAGAAAAAATATTTTCTGACACTGCAGAAAATCCGTTATAGAATTCTTATTTGAACTGCGCCAATTACCGTAATACCACCAGTACGTATTGCCAAAATTAATTCAGCATCATCTACGTCTCTTTTTCTACATTAACTTTGCTTTTTAGAACGCAGCTTATTTTTTATCGTATTTAATACATATAACCAACATAAATTAAACATCGTTGGCGTCAATAATAGTATGACAAATTTTTAAGCATCTCCTTAACGAATTAGTACAACTTTTGAATTAATTTTGCCCTTCAATATATATCTAAATTTTCTTAATTTCAATTGCCATTGATTTTAAATTATTTACTTTTATAAAAATACTTTTTTTTAAAAAGTAATTACTGTAAACAAAATAAACAAGCTAATTCAGATAACTTTAGGAGTACTTATTTGGTGATGCAGTCCTCAAATGCTATCACGTCAATGTCGTTCATTGAATTTATCTGACATAGCGAATAAAAAATATTTAAATATTGATAAACTCTTTTTTTTTTTTTTTTTTTTTTTTTTTTTTGATCAAATAAAGCTATAAGTTAAGAAATATCATTAATGTTAATCATTAAAACATAAGAAAAACTTAAATTTAAAACAATGGCTTACGTTTAACAAATCAGAAAACCCATTTCGTTTTCGTTCATATCCCTTGAATGGTTGTAGTAGAATGGAAGAATGTTGGCAATAACATTTCATTCGACCCGTGGTGGCTCTAAGTGATAGAGCGCAAATCTCCCAATGAAGAGACCCAATTCGAATTATGCACCGACCACAGTGCTGACGTAAACCATTCTCAGTGGTAGACTGATATTGTGGGTGAGTATCCCCTTGTCGTCAGACTAACTGTGAGGGCTTTTCGTAGTTTTCCTCTTCGTGTAAAGCAAATGCGGGTTATTTCCCCAATACTTGATCTAGGAGTTTCCTTGTCTTCTGGATTGGGTTCAAAATTAAAAGGCTACGGAGTCGAGAGGAGTAACTGTTACGCTCACTGTTTTAAATTGTTAAAAGAGATGTTTGGAGATAATTGAATGTCACGTCGTCAAATTTTCGAATGACCCAATTGATTTTCTGAAGATCGGGAGTTTGTTGAAGATGATGAACGTTCCAATCAAGAACTGATGAAAACATTAAAAAAAAAAAAATAGATGAAATCCTTCATGACGGCAAAAGCTTGAGTGTTTTGTTTTTTTTTCCAATGCCCACCTGGGGAATGATCTACGTCATACAGGCTTCTGATGGGCAGATTTGTTGGCCACTCTTTCAGGGACACCCTGGGCCAACGTTGCTCCCACAGTAAGGACAGATAGTACAGAGAAGGAAAGTACATCCATGCCTTGCCCGGGATTCGAAACCAGAACCTTTCTGATGCAAGGGCAGTTCCCTAAACCCTACACAGGCCGGTCGGTACGCTTGAGCGCAATGTCAGATATTACGTAAAATAAATAATGTCAGATAATACGAACATCGACAGAAAGACAGGAAGAAAACTTTTGACTGAAGACTTGCATATGGCGAAGGTTTGCTCGAAACTGGAACCAAAAAACCTGACATGCGAGCAAAAAATTATCAGGAAAAACATTTACTCTGACTGTTTTAATAGCTGACTTTAATAATTTGACGAAATAATTATTACCTCTTGAAATTTTTTTATTAGCTTCTTAATAATTGAAAGAATTTAGAATTACACACCACTATGGAGCAGCAACTTTTAAACTGGTTATGTCTGATATTCATTGAAAGATGTTTTAATAACTGACTTTAATAGTTTGACGAAATAATTATTACCTCTTGAAATTTTTTATGCTCCTTGATTTTGAGAATTATTTTATTCTTTGTGGATAAACAACATCTCATTTAAAAAAATTATACATAGTTTAAATATTCTTTATATTATGTGCATTGCGTTATTGGGGTAATAAAAATGAGTTTAAGTTTGCTAAAATTATTGCATATCTTAAAAATGCTTTATTTTAAGTATGTGAGGGTTTTTAGTTCAATTTTAAACAGTATGACATAGGGGCCCAAAACATTACTGTGCCCCGGCAGGACCTGCTTGCTATTAAGACAACCCTGACTTGTACCACTTACTGGCTACAACGCCGCATATATATATATATATATATATATATATATATATATATATATATATATATATATATTATATATATATGGCGAAAAAAATCATTTTTTACTTTTATCACTCATATTGTTGTCATACTTACAATTATTTTTATTTTAATTACTTATATAATTATAACTATTCAACAGAAATAAAGCAGAATGTTTATATGTGTGTATGTATGTACCCTACACCATCCGCATCAAATTTTGTGTACGTTCGTAGTCACGGCGAACCTGATTCCTTTAAAACTTTTTCCTTCCGCCAGTTCGCATGCGACATGTAGTACTATGAATGATCTGCTAGCTTGCAGCTCTAATCAATCAAAAATTAATTTTGTAGCTCGTTCTTATGAATTATTCATCTTAGGTTTCCTATGTTAAGTTATCACAAGTAAAATCAACGATAATAATTTCCCAAAGTATGGGGCTGACAAACTACTTTGGAATTTAGTAGCTACTTCACTACTTTAATGATACAAACTTTGCTGTTGAACTTATTTTACATCTACGTTCAAATTGGTTTTTATAAGAAATTGGCTGACATTAAATATAAAGGATTGATTAAGAAATATTAATTCATGTTTATATGAGACAGTTTTTTATTCCAAAACATTTTTCTTTTCGAATTCGTTCACTTATTCTTTAACTTTGCGTAATGCATATTTTGGCAGCGAATATGTAAATACACAAGTGGACGACCTTTGTGCTAAAATACAAAACTACGGCAAACAACGTTAAAGAGCACAAAAAAAAGTGTTCTTTTTTGTGCTCTTTAACGTTGTTTGCCGTAGTTTTGTAGCGAATATGTAATTTAAAAAATGCAAAATTATGAAATACCTGCTATTTTTTAATTGTTTATTGCCAACTATTTCCTCTAAGACATAAAGTACATCGAAAATACGTTACCTGCCTTGGAAATTACATAAATTTTTCAAAAGTATGCTCGTCGTGTTTGAAAGTATGACCTAAGTGATTAATTATCCGTTTTTCGTAATGGCTAGTTTAAATATTAGTTACATGTGATTTTTAAATACGTTATTTCTGTTAACGCTCAACTGCAGCCACATTGTTATTTTCATTGCATCCATTTGACAGACCCGCGAAGCTATCAAATTCGAAAAATTAGTTGCGTTAGAACCATGTTTCTTTTCTAATTGTGGCAAATTGTAATTGTCAAAAATCACTACAAACTACTGTTTTTTTATCACACTACTCACTACGCAACTTTTATTTATAAAAAAAAAAAGTAGCCCACTACGCTACAGATGACGAAATAGAGTAGCGACTACAGTAGTTACACTTCTTGTAGCGCGTTACTTTCAACTACTGCTATGCCATGGAAAAATTATGATAAATTCTGAATATCACATTTTAAATTATGCTATATGTATAGTTTTTCTTTTATTGTATTAAACAAAGTTATATTATGGTAAATCTACTAGCATGAAGCAGCACTCGAATATGCAATAATTAGCAAAAAAAAAATAAAGGTTGTATATTAGGTGCCATGAATATGTTGGATGATGGTACTTATTTCGGTTATCATAACTCTCTCTTCTCTTTCTTTATTTACAGGATATTCACTTATTTTTAATTCCAACGTATATTTTAATTATCAATGGTTAATGAAAAAGTTTTTTAACATCGTATTAAGGGAGCTAGTCAGCTAAGTATATTTTTTAGTCGCACAAGATAATGAAGAAATGGGAAACCTAAAAAACTATATATTCTCCGAAACTGTAGAGGAAAAAATTAATAAAGTAAACTTAATTTCATGATTTGCTCCTTAAACAGTAAAAACTTAGTTTCTGTTACGTAAATCCAATATTTTTAAGTGGTAATGAAGATAAAGAGTAACACAACCAATTACTTTCAAAAAATGCTATGTTTGTACTGTTATTCTTAATCATTTTAGGACAGTTAACTTACTATTTCTACTTCTCATCCATTTTTTACTTTTTTTTTCCATATACATCGCACTTCCGATTATCCGGGTTAATCACCGGGACAGTTCGCACGGACAATCGAAAAACACGGATAATCCGAAAACTTCTTTTTAAAGAAAAAATCCATATCAGTACAAAAAATATCAAAATTGCTGACATTTGCATCCTGTATAACATCAAACTAGGAATTTTCCTTTGAAAAAAATGTGTAATGCGCCATATATGGACACATATTTTACGAACCGCAGTAATGTCACCGTAATCAAATCCTCCCATACAATCTAATAAAGTTTCCACAGATTGTAGAGCAGCAGAAATTGTATTTACCTCATTCACTACATTTTCTGCATCAGTTACTATCATCACTATTTGATTTAACAAAAACGATGTCTTCATCTGTCAAATACTGGAAGCCAGGCTCACACTTTAAAATCAATCCTCTAAACTTTCTTCATTAGAAATTTCGAAGCCTTAGATTGCTTTTGTTTGTTCGAGAACACTGTTATCATATTCTTCTTGAATATCTGAAGAAGATTATTCATCAAGCGGTATGATCTTTCTCCACGATCGTGATAACATAGACGATTTTACCTTTGACCATGCTGCTGATATTCCATATATTGCAATCCAATAACGAATATTGCTTTCCGAAAATTTGGTAGTGTTATAACTTCGCGAATAAATTTCTTTTAATCCTGAAAATGTTTCTCTTTCAATTTTTTGTGTTACTCTGGAATGAGCGCGGATAATCCGCTTACGGATAATCGAGAGTGTACGTATTATAAAAGGGAGAAAATACTCCTTGCTCATAACGCAGTTATATTACACTGCTTAACATCATTTTTTCTTTTGAAAAGAAACTAGATACATTCAATTTTGAGTTTAAATAATTCATAAGAAAATTTTCTCCACGGAAAAAATAGCAAAAGGGAGATAGAATCTTAGACAAAAAATTATAGATTGCCTAAAACCGTATATTTTAAATTTAAAACATAATATATGAACTCGCATGGATACAAAAATGACATTCTTCAAAAAAAAATCTTCTCTCAGCACAATAGGTTTGTTTAGGAATTCATGAAAATTCTTTAAATTTAAAAATAGTTTATTCTCTTCATGCAGTGAATATCAAGAAAATATTCCGCTAAGTTCATCGGTTGGCTGCTATGTTTGATTTTAAGTAGTTGGGGTCTGAATATTGAAAAGTGTGCTATGAATAATTCAAGGCGACGTTCCATCCATATTTTCGTTCAGACGACGACATTCAGGAAATATTTTGATTTGAGACACATAAAGAATAAAATAGGAGAAATTTTTCCAAGGGCAGAATTTCCAGACTCATCAAAGAATCAAACTACAAGAAAAGTTTTTTCGCTCGTAGTCCTGAAAAATAGTGTAGTCATTGAGAGCTTTATTTTTTTTATCTCCCCTTCAATCAATATTGTGAAATAGTACATAGTAATTCAAAGCACGCAATCAGCGTTTTTCTATTTTGTTATGCAATATAATTACAGTTGTAACTTTGTCGCTAAGAAAGAACCAAAATTCGTAAAAGAACGACAACAAATTTTAAGAACATCACGGAAACACAAAAATAAAAAACTGTACTTAACACATGCACTGAAAGGCATAGATACGGTTACAACTAATCTGTTTTTATTATAAAGTCGTAAGGGCTGGGGGGTTTTTAGCGGAGAGTAGTGTTCAATTTAACGTTGCATTTTATTTCGCTACGTAAAAAATGTAAGACTTAGAAATTTTGAATTACGAAGGTTTGTAGAAAAATAATGTACCAGTTATACTTCAAGTAAAAAACTATGTTTGATAATCTATTGTCCGGCTGAACAATTATTTTGAAGTTTGACGTGCTTAATGGGTCATATTCCATTGTAAACTTAACGCAAATTAGTTCTATTAGAAATTCCAATTTGTTCTGCAGTAATTGGAGTTCCTTTTTAGGGACTTCCCCCCCCCCCTTTTTTTTTAATAAATAGTGATTATGAATCCATTGTTGCAGAAAAATGTATTTCTGTCGAAATCATCGTTTTATTGTGAGTTATTCAAATGAGTTTTTTCAGACTTGTTAACTTATACGGCTTTTAGTCTGATATGATTTTTCCTGACATGTTAAGTGATTGCCTTTTATGCTTTAATATTTAATTTTAAACTATTTTGACGACAGACTTTCACATGACTATTTTGTTGATAAATGATAAATAAAAACATAATTTTACATCAAAAGCAAAATAAATAAATAATTAATTAACAAAAAATAAACTGCTTAGAAAATCAAACGATAATAATCTTATTGTTTGATTGTCGTTTGCTCTCGTTTGATTGGTTTACGTCTTATCGTTTTAAAAGATATTACATAGAACAAAATTCATTCAAAGTTTTGGCTGTATTAAAACAAGTGAATTGCCAAAACGTGAAACAGTTTTTTGTTTGTGTACGAAGCAGGAAACCTTTTAAATGTCAAATCATCGGGACCATGTTACTCAACTATTGCGTCAGAGAAAAGCATTTCTTAATGTAGACAGGAGTACTCCATATTCCAACTGCTGATCCTCTTCTTGTCAACTATTTTTAGAGATCATCCGCTCCCTTTCACCCTTGTTTACAGAAAAGAAAGGAAAAAAAGGAGACAGATGGAAAAGGGATGAGTAACTAGATGTTTAGGGCCATTCCCCCTTCCTTCAACATTGTGTTAGAGAACAGTTTTTGGCCTTATTCCAGAGAGGAAATGTTCTTTATCTTTATATACATAATAGCAAAATATTAATTCAAAAATAGCAATTATTTGTTCTAAAATCACTAAAATACACTCTATTTTACTTAATACACTTTAAATGCATTCAATTTTAAAATGTTCAACGAAAATTAAACTTTTAAAAATTTTTTTAAAGAAAATAAATAATAATTGTACATTTAGAATGCCACAAAACTCATTTGCGATTAGCGTCCTTTTAAAAAACTAGGTCTATTTTACAATAATTGAAAAGTGATAGCACACATGTTCCATTATTGTAAAGATAAAAATTATTCATTCATAACAACTACCGCTAATTATTAATATTATCATGTATATGTGTTTATGTCTACAATCTTCTCAGCATTCAGTTTTAATAAAAATAGAAAGAAAAAGTAAACATCGCTAATTTTAATCTTCTATATATAAGAATATTATATTACTTCATTTTAATATTACTCACCATTTTTTTTTTAGCCTTTTTCGATATAAGTTTCTTCCTTGTTTTAAGCATTTATTTTTCAGAACCGTTCATTGATGAATATGTATATTTTATACAAAATACAATATATTTATATATAATAGCAAGCTACAATGCGAGAGACAAAAATAAACGTTATCAAACCTGGCGAATACCTAGAGAGGAAGACGAGATTAAAATCATCAAAACCTATTTGATTGGAAGGAAAAACTGTGAGGACGTAAAAGTTGATTATAGGAAACACATTCAAAGCAATCAAATTGGTTTTAAAACTTAATCTTGCTTTTCTCGTTAGTGGTTTTTCTGGTTTTACTCACTCTTTTTCTGTTTTCTTGCGTAAATTTAAATTTGTGCACTTAAGTGTCATATTTTTTATTTCGTTTCTGATAAGGATTCTAAAAAATATACTAAGAGCACTGATTATGAAACGCATAGATTTTAATATGCGCAATCTACGCGTAGATTTTAATATGCGCAATCTAAGCATAGATTTTTATTTTATGAAATGGGACCACTCCCAATGAGGCAAACCGGGTTCGAATCCAAGTAATGACTGGTCGATGCGAATTTCTCCTCCAGCTTGCACCGATCACAGTGCTGACATAAAATATCCTCAATAGTAGACGGATCATGGGTTAGAGTCCCCTTGCCGTCAGGCTAACCGTGGAAGACTTTCCTCTTCGCGTAAGGCAAATGCTCGTTGGTTTCATCAAAAAAGTCCTCCACGAAGGCAAATTTCTTCCAATACTTGATCAAATATTTCTCTTGTCTTCTGGGTTGGGTACAAAATTGAAAGGTTACGGAGTTGAACATTGGTAGTCGTAAACTCAGAATTGGGTCAGCTGTTCATCGCCGGTCATAAAGTTATAAAATATTTTTACATGTAAATTTGAAAAACGTAACTGCTTGTAATATTTTAATGAAAAAAATCGGGAGCACTACGTACTTCATCAGCTATCTTAAAGTAGTTCTCTCTGTGAGGATAATCAAATTTTTAAACAGACAGATATATTATTAATTATTTTTCCTTCTTAGAAATATTTTTTTATAATCATTTTTGTTGTTGTTGATGTTTCGCATACATTTACAAAATAATGAATTTAAAATACGGACTTATTCATATTTCTAAAGTGCTTTTAAATTTATTTTATATTTTATTTTACTTATTTATCTATTTATTTTTTTACCCCTTTCGTTGATTGCACAACTCATTTCCAGGGAAATTTGGCCCAAGGGATGCATACATCTCTGCAATTGAAAGTTAAAAAAGAAAAAAGCATTGTTTGACTGTCGATTCATACATAAAGGATCATTTTGAATTATTGGCTATAAAATTGAAATTCCTAAAAACAGGAAGCTTTACTCGAACAAGCTAGCTAGTTTTGCTTCAAATTTGTATTTCTTTCAAACAAGATTTCCATTTCTTTTTCCTACTTTTTTTACAAAAATATGCCACCCAATCAAAGTTTTTCTTCAATTTTCACTTCACCGATTCAAATTCCAATTGCAAACAAATTAGATTTCAGGTTTTCAGATGTCGGCATCCTTACTTGCCTCTTCACAACTAAATCCATCTATTTAAAGAGATCTTATTTTGAATTCTGAAAATGCACGTAATTGAGCATTTTTTTTTCTATTTTCAACTCTTTGTAAGACTTAGATTCTAACTTATTTTATAAACTTTAGAAAAGCTTCAAATTGAAATCCCAAAAAAATTTCTATTAAATTTAAGTCGGAGCTTTAAAAGAAAATTCGGTTTTGATTTGTTTTAAGAGGAAAAAATTTAAATCTGTAAAGAAATTAATTCAATTGCTTAAAGAAATGAAGAAAGGAAAATATATAGAACTGTAAGAATTTATAATGCAAAAAATATAAAAATGCTTAAAAAATATTATAAAAATTATTCAGAGTAATATATTAAGAGATAATTTTGTAAAAAATTCATAAACGTTTTTTTATATATTTTGAATGCTATTTTTCATCGCCAAATTTAGTACTAACGGAATAAATTTTTAACAAAATAAAACCAATGAATATATATTTATTAACTCTTCTTAACCCTTTCTAAATCCGTGGTAAATATACTTACCCCCATTTTTTAAAGTCCATGGTGAACTGATTTACCACTTTTAATTTAAGTTTTAATTTGTTAATAACTTCAGCTTTCTTGCAGTGCGTTTGAATAAAATTGGTTACCATTTGTTAGTTTAAGAAAACGTATATAAGTAATAAAATACATAATTCCTTCTGAAGTTTGTAGTAATTTTTATTTTACAAATAACTAAAAGTAAAACTCATTAAGTTTCTAATAGGTCGTGATAAATATACATACCACCAAAAATAATTATAATAACATTAAAATTCAGATTAATTTTTTATAAGCTAAATGGGTTCTTTTTTCTTATATCAATTACTAATCTTATATCACTTTCAATTCCAAAAATACTTTACTTTACCTTTACTAGAAATAAATGGCCCATTAAAGGGTTAAAACACCTAAAATTTTCCATACATATCTTAAGTTCGGTTTTATAAGTAACATAAAAGTTTTAAAATTTAATAATTTCTAAACATTCGAAATTTTTTTTCTCCAGTCAAAAGATTACTTTGGTTGCCAAAAAATTCTAATTTTACTGCGATTAAGATTTCTTTTTAATGCGATTAAGTTATCTTAAGATTAAGATTTACTGCGATTAAGATATCTTAATTGTATTTAATTTCAAAATAAAAATTTTACTTATTTAAATGTAACGTGTAGAGAAAAATAATAATCTTTTCATACAACTGTATTGCAATTAAGTTGCAGATATTATGATTGAATATTGAATGGATTTGTACTTAAAAGAACTTCTACTTTCTTTCACTAAACACTTCTACTTTCACTATCTACACTAAAAAAAAAAAGACTCTTTAATTGAATTCAATTTCAAACTTAAAATAAGACTTTAGAAGACTATTCAATTGGGATTAAATTACAAATAAAAAATAGTACTTCTGGAGAATGATTAATTAAATTCAAATTCAAACTAAAAATAGTACTTTTTTATTAAAACATAACCCACGACTTTTTGTGAGAGAAAAAAAGTAACAAAATTCTCATGAAAAAAATAATAACAATCGACTCTTAGGGATATGAACAGAAACTTAAACACCTAATTAAGCCATAAATCTTATTGATTTAATAATTAGGTAACCATTCACTTAATTACAAATGATAGATGAATTTCTCCCAAGACCAGTTTTTTTCTCCTTTTGATTGGCTATAAAAAATATATTCTTAAGGCTACTTATTCCCAAAGGCAACGGAGAGGCGTGACAAAGGTTATAAATGTTTTGAGTTTTTTTTTCCCAACATTATTGCACTTCAACTTTGCGTTACTTGTCCACTGTAAATCATAAATGTCATAAAGTAAATAATGATAATAACTTTTACAAAATAAGCTTAAAATTATCCTCAAACATCTGAAAAAATCATAAGTCAACAAAAAAAAAAAACTGAAATTATTTTGGTTGAATAATGGTACAATAGGTTTTTGATTAAATGGCGAACCCACGTTGTATATATATATGAATTAAATTAATAAAGAGGGAAAGTACCAAATAAAAATAAAATATATCAATTCTTAATTCAGAGAATATAGAACCTAGTTAACCTAAAGAAGAATCTATTACGAAATAATAATAATAAATTTCATTCGTTATAATTCATCGATATACGAATATAAAAATACGGGCCTGTGATAAACGAATTTAATTAATAATAATTATATATCTGAATTCCAATTCATAGAAAGATAATCAAAGCGTGATTCCATTGGAGAATAAAACACGCCCTAAATAAAGATATTTTAATTTAAAAAAATAATTAAAAAAAAACTTTTAAGGAATAAAAAGTTTCAAGGTTTAAGTTTTGACGAGACCAACAATTAAATACATTAGAGCACTCGAATATCTCTAACTCTATAATATAAAATAACTCTAACAAAAAATAAGTAAAGGGGCACAAAATACAATAGAGTAAACTAATTCTTAATAGCATATCTAAAACATGATTACATCAGAAGGAACAGGTGTTAATATAAAGTGATTTCATTCTTTAAGAAAAGTGATAACTTTTAATGAATAATAAGTTTTAGTCTTTGCGATTCAAAGGAGTCATGAAGGATATGTTAAATTGATGGTAAAAGAATATCCAGAAATAACAGATTACGCCAAATAATAATAGCAAGACAAATAATAATATGAAAATTTTTAATAATATTTATAAAATATAAACAGATTAGAAAAACAAACATGCGTTAGCTAATGATTATTTTTCTTCAATATGAAAAATCGATTGAGCTGCGGCAGGTGCAGTTTTAGCTGTTAAACTTGGTGTTCACATTTCGTTTTGCAAAAATAACTAACTTTATAAATTTGAAGGTGTGTAGAGAAAAATGTGCAAAAAGTACGATTGAAAAAAAATATATAACATTAAACTATTACTTCTAAAATTCTTATTTACAATTAGTTCAATAACAATTATTATCAATCTTAGCTAGAATCAATTATTAGTTCTAGAACTGTTAAATTTACGGTAAAAACATACCACGTGGATCCTACTACTGTCCGCGAAACAGAAATTTGATTTGCTGAAAGGGGCATTTTTCTTACTAAACTTAAGACGCTTTTTGTGTGAAATTTTTCAAAAGCAATCGCAGTTTTGATCGCATTTTTTTTTTTTTTTTTTTTTTTTGCACAAACTTTTTTCTCATTTTTTGCTTTGAACAAAGAAGAGAAGCTATGATCTGCAAAGAAAGGTAATAAAAATGTGTTTATCTATTTGTTAAACGATTAAATAATTAATATTAGAATATTCTAAAATAATAAAATTTGTCAAACAATAACAGATTATGTTAATTATTAATAAGATATCTAAAACAAGATCAGATTAGGGAAACATTCACGCATTTCGCAAGACGATTTCATGAAGAAAAAAAAAGACAATTTTTTTTATCAGAAAATCATATTTTAATTAATTTATTTATTTTAATTTTAACAAATAATTAGTTTCAAATTTCGTGATTCAATGGAACTATTTAAGATATGACGCTTAAATTAATAATAATAGAATATTCCAAAATAATATTATGCCAATTCTTAATCAGATGTCCATAACTTGGGGAATTAGCCTAATGAGAATTTCATAGAGAAATAATAATTTTAAATAAACATTCGTTTATATAACCCAATTTAATTTTACAGAAAAGAAAAAATATGACCACCTTACATTACTTACGTTAAAGTTTTATTCTAAAATGGCATGAAATCCGATAAATAATGACACTGTTAGAATTTTCATCCTGAATGAATCAGAATGAAAATTCATTTTCTTTCTGAATGAAAATGATCAGCAGCAGTCTGTGCAACCAATTAACCGTAAATTTTCCTGTTAGGAATGTTTCTTTACTTTTACGTGTTTAAGTCCGTTTACAATTGATACTGTAAAAAATAATAAAAAATAAAAAAATCTGAAAGCAAACTATTCGGTTTTTTAACCATTTACAGCTGCCATGCTTTCAAAACCGTAAAAAATGAATATTAATTGGACATTGCAGTTACATTGGAGTTAGGTTATATTAGGCTTTTCGATAGGCAATGAACATTAAAGTTAGAGTGAGGTGAGGTTGTGTTTAGTGAAATGTGGCTTCATTATTTAATGTTGGAGTGCCATCGAACGTGGAGAGATGGGAAATACTAAACTCGTTTGTGTTAAGCAGCTCTATAGTGCGTAAATGAGTGTCTCGTATTCTAATAGTCCACATTCACCAATTGAGAACATTGCACTGGAAGCTCTTCGGGCGTTGAAGGAATGGAGGAAATGTTGTGGTGTCAACGCTGGGGTTCAAGCCACCTTTCAGCCGTTCATGAGATTGACAGATTAGCCCTCTCAGCTAGAGTATGCCCTCAACTGCAAAGAACTAAGTTGATTCTAAGATATTCACCACACACTTATGTTTATAAGATTTTTAATCATTCCATTATAAAAATATAAAAATATGAATTTGTATTCCTTATCACATAGCTTCACTTTCAACTTTCATTCATCAACTTTCCTAGAACATACGTTCGATTCTAATAGGCAGCGGCTCACTTCTTTTAGGCAGATAAAATTTTGGTTGGTTAACTGTATCGTGTGAAAATGGTCAAAAAACGATTGGATTTTCTTCACAGTTTGATTAGCATATTTTTATGGTTATTTGACTGTTTTGGTTAAATATGGCAAAATAATAATGAATTAAATTGTTATTTAATCATTTTTTCTGATAAATTTCGAACAGTGTACCGAAAAATAGGAATTTTAAATAAAATTCATCGTCTTTAATATTTGACGGAAATTAAATACAATTCATGAATCAAAATTAAATTAAATTTATAAATATTTATTAATCAAAATAAAATTCAATTTATAATTTAGGCAAATAAATTATAAACAAGAGTAAAACAGCTACATTTAATTAACCTATCGTGAAAAAAAAAATGAAACAAAAGTACGATAATCTCTTATATCAATCGCAGGAAATGCAAATTTTAATTTCGTTCGCACTGACTGAAATAAAAATGAAAAAGTGAAAAAATTGTTCATTTAATTTAAACTTTCGATTAAAGATGGCATCTAATTTTACACAATAATATGTTCTAAAAAAAATTAAATACTGTTTAAAATAGGCTTTATTTCACGTCAAAATTTTTTGTTTTAACTTTTAAGCATTTTCTCATTATTTAATTTAATTCAAAACATGGATGCAATTTTCTCTCTCAGTTTCCCCAAGCCGCAAGATAGTGAAAACACAAACATCGAAGCAGAAAAACAATTTAATTAAATTATAAGAAATTGTTTCATTCGGTATTTATCAAATGATTTCCCGTCAACTACCAAATTATCATTTCTAATACCCTCTAACCTTTTATTGCGTGTTCTTGTAATTTAGGCGTGGGCGGTGTTTTTTTATTTGAGAAATATTGAAAGTTTGTAAATAAAACGTCGCATTCCATCTAAACGCAACGAAATAAAATTTAAGGTATAAATAATTTTATTACACTATATTAATAATAAAAATAATTCAAAAAATAAAACTTTTTTTAAATTTATTTTTCAAATATAAAATCATCTTCTTTTTTTTTTGCAATTTGAATTTTATTCACACCATTTGTTATAATTCGAAGAGCAAGCACGTGAATATTATGAATATTACCGTAATTCGCTTTTTTTAATGAGTTTTCAACCCTATTAACGTCGCGCTAATTATTCTCTAGTGCATAATTATTACTCCTTTTCAATCACTGTGTAAGGACCGAGGGTTCGCTGTATCTTTCCTCGTTAAACTGTTCTTACGTTTAAATGCTCGACTTCGCGGGTATGTCGTCAGACTACCAAAGCAGTTAATTGTTAACAACATTAGTTCCTCACAGGCTCTTCATTGCGCGTGGAAATGAATTTTACTACAGTGTTTTTTTCTTTTTCTAGTTTCATCTCCTTTTTTTTTTTTTTTTTGTCCCGCAGTGGACTTATTGTCAAGACACGGTTCCCAGCAGATCACCGAAGTCAAGCATCACGGGCTGCGGTCAGTGTGCGGGTGGGTGACCACTTGGATCAGTCTGCGTAGGAACCGAGGGTGTGCGGTATTGGTTCTCGTTAAACTGTTCTACCTTAAAGTGCTCGACTTCGCTTGCTGCAGGCCGTCGGGCTACCGAAGCGGGGATGACATCCCCTCTACAGAGATTTAGAAATGCGATAGCATGTCCTCGAATCATCCTCGGGAACCGTTTTCCAGACCATGACCATTGTGCAACTCTAGTGCGACATAAATAAAGTACCTACCTACCTTCTCAATCATTTTTTTTAAAACAAAAAATGACTTACAAAAATTAATCAAGATAAAGATACTTAACCACGACAACAACATTTAATTTAATACCTACATTAACATAGTTTAATGCCTGCGATGTATAGGCATGCATTCAAATTCCTCTTATTTCTTTTCAAACCAATTAAGTTCTGAATGTGCATTATGTTCAATATTTGCTGTTAAAACTTGTCTGTGAGAAGTGTTTATCTCACAAAGATGCCTAAGCGAAAATTTAAAAACTCTACACTTGGGCAATTAATCTTATAGATAACTTGGATAGAAATCCAATAGTGAATAGGTATGATGCAACATTGAAGTATAGAATTCCTCCAAGAGCTATCTCGATGACATGAAAAAAAGTGCCTTAAGGGAGAAACTCGTTCACAAATCTTGATACCTTAGAAACGAAAAGTGAAACTAATAAGCGAGTTCCGATGGGACGAATAAGTTCGTCCATATTCGAGTTATCTCTGATTGATTGTATCTGTTACCGTCCCCCCAACCAAGGCTGATGAGAACATCAACCCCATTTCCACAAACATCAAAATTACATATAAAATTTTTAATTAAACATTTTTTAAAGTACAGTATGGAGCAAAAGTTTTAGGTTAAAAGAGATAAGTTTTTCTGTTCTAACTTTTCCTGTAAGCAAAATTTCTGAATGATGTTAATTAGTAATTTGTAGCTTTAGTCACCCTAAACGCGAAGAAACTAATAATAGACTTGAAAAATTTTAATTGCCACCCTAAAAACACAAATAACTTATGTTAATGTAATAATAATGGGCTATATAATAAACTAATGTTTTAGTTCAACCAATCCACTGTTTATAAATGTAATTCTCTGATTACTAAAATTTTGAGTTGACTATAAAATGAACTTGCCTAAAAAGAATAATATCCGCTAAAAAATGTCAAAAAAGTATCCCTTACCTAAAAAAAGGATTTTGAATTCTAATCCACCCCTCAAGAAGATTCCTTTTCCTTTCAAACTAAACCTAGTGTAAATACGATGCGCTTATTTGTTATTTTATGTGGTTGCATAGTTGTGCATTGATGATTATGCAATATATTTGTATTTTAAAATATTCCTCCTTCCCTAAAAAAAGACTTTAAAAATTATCCCCCCACCAAAAAAAAAAATGAAATATTAAAAATCAAAAAATAATCAAAATAAATAATCAAATATATTATAATATAATAATTAAATAATCAAATATATTATAATATAATAATTAAATAATCAAATATATAATAATTAAATTATAAGCAATATATATTATAATTATAAGCAATTATATTATAATAATTAAATAATCAAAAATATTTCATAAATCTAAATTATGGTTTTAAAACTACAAAATCGAATAAAATATTTAAAAAAGTATCCCTCTATCAAAAGCTATGGTGTTTTCCCCTATCGATTCCCCCCTAGGGGCACCACTGTTGCAAATTATCTAGATAATTTAAAAAATGAAAAAAAAAATTGGCACTTTAATGGACCATCCTAGTTAATCTGCAGTTTAGCTAAACAATCTGTAGATTAACTGATTCTTTGTACACTTTTAAGGTAACATATTAAAGATATGTTCTGGCACACTTTTTGAGTCCAAAACAATGTTTAACATCAATATTTATCTGTTAACAATGTTAACAGATAAATATTGAATATTACCAAGATAAGAAGCTGGACTTTTTTAAGAAAAAGACCAAATAAATAATATTATTGAGATTACTTACTTAAGGATGTAATATTTCTTAATTTTTACACGTAATAATTTTTTATATGGATTTTTTTTTTATATGGAACTGAACAAAACGGACTTTTGTACACTTTTTTTTTAAGTTTAAAAGTAGTCATAAACTCGAAGACTACTTTTAAATAACAAGTCCCAGCCCGTCTCACCTTTGAAAGCAAAATGTTATTAGCATAAAATTGTCTTCCTACCGTTTTGTGCATTTTCATGGAACAGAAAAATCGTATTATGTGGTCATTAATATAGAAAGAAGTTATCTTTGGCTACCAGCAGCACAAATTGACATTAAGTAACAACGATATTTATCTTGAATTTTTCATTTATTCATTATTTAAGGGTATTTTTTTTATCATCCTTTCTTGATATTATTCTCCGTCGGTACTTCATTTTTTCATTTTTGGTTTTGATTAAAATTCAAAATTTATTAAAGATTTGCTTTGTTTTTAAATTAGGAAACTATTAAATGGCATTACCTAATTATGCAAAACTTTAGGATAAAGACATTTATTTACCGTTTGAAAATCATTAAATGGTAAATAATAGACACTTTTGAAGAGGTTTATATACTATCGTTTTAAAATTTTAGGAAAAATTGTGTCAAGTCAGAAAATAACTAAATTTAAATAATGATCAGAATTTATTTTCGCCCTATTACTGAATAATCTCATCAACGAACCCTAAAAAGCAGTAATAATAGTAAATAGTGACTAAAAATTAAATGAGAGAAGAAAAAAACAAGTTTGTGAACGAGGTCGCAATGATAAAAAAAGAAAGAAAAAAAACTGAGTTTTACATTTTATACCAAAAGAATCAGTAATTAAATCTGTGTTAATGAAAAAAGTAGGGGAGCTAATAATTTTTTAATTTTGATACAACAATCTGTTTATTGTAAAAGAACAAAATGATAACCAAACAATCGTGGAAGTTTTTGAGTGAAGTGGCCTTGGACGGAGCTCCCTAAATATCAAATAATGACTACTTGTTACTGAACTAAATTCTATAATTTAATTTTAAATCAATACATCGTTGTATTGTTAAACAAAGAAACCTAATGAAACAGAGATAGAATTAAAACTCAAGAAAAACTCGAGAAAGCCCAATTTTACATATTGCTTATATATAGAGCGAAATATGTAACTATATTTAACAACTGAGAAGCAACGTGTACGAAGAAAAGAAAACAAATTACTAATTCCGATATGTAGAAAAAAAAAGAAAAAAAAAAAGCTTCCGTCAAAATGAGGGGGTGAGTTTTGTCCTTGATTCCTCGTGTCCGTGCTATTTCCGGGCTGGAGCGTTCAAAAGCAACGAGGCAAAATGATTAAAACACCCTATTTTTTATGCCCGGAATCATATTTATTTTACAATCTACACACCAAATGGCAGTGCCAAGATTAGTAATGTGTTCAGTTAAAAATAGTTTATTTTAAACTAGATGTCAGCATGAGAGTTGACAACTATGACATAAGTAAGAAAAAATTAAAGACAATGAAAGTGTAAATGGTAATAATAATATAATAAATAGCCATAATAATATAATGTAGGGTGGCACATACATGAATAATTATATTCTAAAGAAATTAATATAATTTTAAATCATAAATGAAAACGAAAAACAAATTAGTAAATGATGTATTTAAAATTACCTTCTATAAAACTTTTTTTTTTCTTTTTAAAGAACAATTAATAGCATTTTATTAATCGCTTATCTTTTATTGTTTTTGCAACTATTTATTTTTTACAAATTCGCACTAAATATTAAATCTTTCTGGATGAATTAATTAATTATTATAAGTTTTCACAGGAAATACAATAAATTAATCAATTATTACTGATTTAGGAACTATGCATAGTTCATTCAATCTCGTTACCGTCATTATGTTAGCAAGGGCTAATTTTAATACATAATATATCGCATTGGTAAATTTATTTCTTTTTTAGCATTTATCTTCTTTAATCAAACAATTGTACCCATCAGAATACAACTTAAAATTTAAAAGAAAAAAAAATAGTATAGATATGAAATTAGGCAAATGTTCGCTATTCCAAACAAATCTAAAGAAGTAAAAGAAGAAAGGTATTCATTTAGACAAAATGTAAAGCATATTACTTTAGTCAAAAGAAACAGTTTTTAAATAACTGAATATATTAAAATTCGGCCTTTGGGGTATTAAAATTCTGTAATATAAAATTCAAATGATAAATCATGGTTTTTATCGTCCAAATTTATAATTTTAGTTGTTCTTATTTTTGAATGATTTTAAATTCAAACAATTTTAACAATAATTATTGTTCGAATTGAAAATGTTTAATGATACAAAATTCATCCGAAAACTCATTGTATAAAATGAAAAAAATATTTTTAAAAACAATATTATTCAAGTATTATTTCTTTGTTAAATTTGAAATATTCGCCCAAAAAAATTTACCAAACACAAAATATACTTTGGAGTAAGAGGGAGGAAAATGGATGGTTGCAGAATTCGGTAATATAATTCTATTTAATACATATTTCTGTATTTCCAAGCAAATAGTGCATGGAATGACATTATAAAATTATTGTTCTATGTTTTACTGTTTTTAAGTAATACAAAAAATTAAGTAAAAGTATTTCGACGAATTATTCTACTATCAATTAAATTTTCCCTTTGCTTATTCCAAAAACAAAAAAAGACGCAAGATAATAATTGAAAAAAAAAATCTAATATTATATATCATCAAAAACAATGAAAAATAATATTACGGATGTATACGGATGTACGGATATATATATATATATATATATATATATAAATGAAAAACAAAGAAACGTTCCTGAAATTATTTTATTTCTTATAATAACTATAGTGAAATAGATTATATTCTACGGAACAACATGCAACAGACTAAATGAATTTCTTTGATATGTAAGGTGAATAAATTAATAATTTAAACAACAAAAATTATTCATAATTAAAATAGTTTAATACGCATGAATTGTTAAAATAAACTCAAACGAATTTGGTTTGTAAAAATTAAAACAGATGGCAGCACTAAGAGAAAAAATAATTTTGCGAAGAAAAAATTATTTTTCTATAGAGGTTTTAATTTACTTCCTTATGTCTGATAATAGTATTTAAGGTTAGGTTTAACAAAATAAAGTATTGAAATAATCAAACTATTACGCTATTGAATTGATATGTTAATTTTTTTCTCCGTTTCAATTTAAAGTTTTTTTTGTTTTTTTTAAAAATTAGTTAAAAAAAAAAAGGTTTGTAAAAATATAAGAAAAATTCGTATTTAAATAAAATTCGTAATAAATTACAGTAACTAGCAAGTAGTTACTAATTGCAACTGTCACGGTAATTTATAAAATGAAAAGAATTATTGTTAAATTTGTAATGAGGTGTTATTACCACATTGATATTAAATTTTTAATTGAACTCATGCTGAAAATTATTCATCATAAAACGAATATTCTTAAAAAAAAATTGTCTCGGAACAAGCTTTTTTAATAATTAAATTTTAGGCTAATAGTTTAAAGCTATTTTTTAACTTATCTAAGTATAAATGTAATGAAATCCTAAAAAAAAAATTTTTTTTAGTTATAAATTAAGAAAATAAAGCAACTATGTTTAATATTTAAGTTTTTGAATAAAAGAAAAATTTACGATGACCTATAAGCTTTTGTTTCCATTTATTTAGTTAGGTTTTTTTTTTATACAAAAATATATTAAAAGCGGACTAGTTATTTTCATAATTTATTTCATTTCATTTTTTTTTTTTTTCTATGTAATGAAAGAACATGAATTTCTTTTTTTTCTTCTTTTCTTTCTTTCTTTCCTTCTTTCTTTCTTTCTTTTTTTTTTTTTTTTTTTTTTTTTTTTTTTTTTTTTTTTTTACGATTACAATTATCGATTTTTTTTGAATTATTAAAAAAAAAAAATCCATCATAAAGTAAAGGACAAAATGAGAATATAAATCCTTAACTAAAAGATTCTAGAAAAATATTTTTTTGTGGAGTTAGCAAAAATTTAGTTTAATTCCGTTTTTTTTTTCTTTTTTTCTTACCTAGCATGAACAAGGAACACTATTTTAGTGAAGTATCTGAACATTATTTTTGAGACCTTCAATAAGAACAACATGACTACAAATACGATTATTTTTAAGCGAAATTTTACTATTCCCATAAGTTAAGAACTGTTATAATTTTTGGTTGTGGAACCCGGCGTTTTTCGGATTAAAAAATTAAAATGGAATGATTGATTTTGAAGGACTAACATATTTTATCTTTTATAAATTTTCCAGCTGAAATGGCACTTTGTACGTTATTACATTTTGCTCTTCGCCGTGACTTTATAGTATTAGATTTATAAAAATAAATTTTAAAAGGGCAATTATCACTAAAAAAGGGTGATTCCCCACAGCATATGCAATTCATATTCATAAAATTTAATATTTTCCGCAATCATAATAGCAAATCGCGAACATTACAACTAACGTAACTGATATTTTTAAATGTAATCATATTTGGCAATCTAACGCCATGGTGCTTAAAATTCTTTTTAGTAACTCTGTAAAATATTATCTCTAAGAATAGACATTGTATATTATTTCCATTCTATGCAAACCTTACGGTGCGCAATTAAAAAAGGGAACATCTTGAATAACTTTTAATCTAGTGATTGTATTTTCTTGTGCTGAGACTCAATCTTATTGGTTTGAGGGCCTAACATCAAATATGTTTATTAATTTGAGCAGACAATATTTTAAACTACGAAAACAGACACAAAAACGTTTTTTCTCGGAATAGTAACGTTTTTTTCCCCCGAGGGATTCTAATTTTAATACCTCAAATTATGAACCACCCCAAAAATACAAAGGGTAGCAAATATGGTCGCAATCTAGAAAATATAGTGGTAGTAGTTAAAGCAGGAGAGCACTCTTTAATGTTAATTTTACTATTGCGTACTTCACCACTTTAAGAATTTGTATTTTGAAAGTTTTATTTCTCAGGAGCTATTCGACCGATTTCGTTTAAATTTTATCTCTTCAAATTGAAGTTAAAATGATGCAAAAATCTGCAAACCTTACCATTCAAACATTTTTCGACCCTTGTTATATAAAACACTAAATTATTAAAATTAATAAAAGCATATATTATAACTAAAATATCTATTTCTCGTATGGATGATATGGATGAATAAATTTTATGATTGCATGCAAAAACTTAAAAAGTTCCCGAGACACGGTGTATTACGCTAAAAGTGAAATTAACATTAAAGGGCTCGAACTTTAGATTAGATTATTGGGACTATATTTTTCACATTGTTTCTACCCTCGATATTTTTACAGCCAAAAAACCTAAACCTAAAAATGTGTTTATTCGAGAACGTTTGTTCCTAATTTCATAACTTAATTAAGAATTAGCCATAAAATTAAATAGCATATTTGAACAATTAAGATTTTCATTTACTTTGAGGAAATCCTGTCGTTTAAGCAAACCTGATTGAGTGTGATATCTATTTAATTTTTTAATTTTGTGTACACGGCACAAATATACATAGTGAAAATTGCTTTAAACAACACAAAAGATATTAAGTCTTAGCTGGTGCGAAGCAGTTTTAGCTTTTTACATAAAACTATTTCAACAAAAAATTTTATTGTTTTGCAATTAATTAAGTTGAAAAGTAAGAAAAAATTGTTTTGACAAAACATGAATGCAATATTATCTTGCGAAAAATATAGATTTTTATCTTTGAAGAGCAATTTTTGTATAAATGGGAGCGTTGAACTTACCGAAGATTCATTGATGGCTGTTGAGGACCGGAAGAGACCATAAATCTTAATATTTTCTTGCCACATCCCAGAAGAAATAAGACACTTTTAAAGTGTATCAAAAATAATTTATCGATACATTTTCCTATTTTTTTTCTTCTTAGTATTTCTCCATTGCTATTTCGTTGGAAAATTTATATATACACTATTAGATTAACGAACTCGACATTTTAGGTTGATAAAAGAAATTATTCTTTTCGGATTTACAGAAATACACAAGCCGTTAAATTGAAAATTTAATTTTTATTTTCATCGGTTCTAAGCTCACATTGTGTGAAACAGTGGGATGTCAGATAGTCGATTTATGTTTTCAGATATCAAAATATCAATTTAAGATACTATTCTAAATTTTCGAAACATCTGTAACTAGTCATCTTCATTTGCATAGTCATCATTTGCATAAATTTATCATTTTCTTTGCATAAATCTATAATTTTCTTTTTTCACCAATTGTTAATCTTCATCTAATATTTTGTGTCTTCAAACTTAGTTCATTCCCTACCTTTTATCCTATTTGTGTTCCTGTTACCTTGAAGGGACGCCACACCATGGGAGAAACCTTTCGTCGCGAATTCTCCTTCACCTCCATCACTAATTTAAAATTTAAGGTATAGAAAAAGTGAGTTCAGACAAATTTGGAGCAAACCATGAGATTTTAATAACTGAAAAGAAATTTTTAAAATGTTAAACTAAAAATAAATTATGAGAAGAGAACTTAGGATTACGCAAAGTTCATTTTTGGTGTTGACATACATTAAAATTTTTTACAGTGTGCTTTACTTAAGGCAATGGAACAATAATTTTCATATTTATTATATAATTTCAGTTTAGATATTTTTGTATAATGTGTGTTTAAAAATATTCACGAAAAGGAAAGAAATAATATTGCAAAAAATACAACCTTAAAATACGCAACCAGAAACTAAATAATAGTATTACAAAAATATTATTGGCAAAAATTTTTATACTTTCTAGACAACATTACAAGAATATTTTTGAAAGCATAAAATTTTTTTTTTACATAGTTGGCAAAAACTCTTTCCGAAACATAAATAAAACATTTTATGTTGGATTTATATATGAGGGTTGATAAAATTCTTAAAAAGTGAACGATATATCTTCACTTCTATCCATAAATTAAGGATAATTCAGATTCACACGGAAATTGAACTACAATAAAAATAATTTCACCTGCAGAATTGTCACCCACATCGTTAAGAATAATATGCTAATTACAGGAAGCCACCAGATGACGTCGATAATACGTCACAAAGACGAGAGGGGGTACATAAGTTATGGCGGCAAAGGAATAAAAATGCTCACTAGTGTTCTGTAAGCCGCTCAGTGCCGCAACCGAATAGTTGTGACACAGAGAGACGCATACAGTCCCTTGCCAAATTATTAGACGCACTGTAGTTTTTTAATAATTACATGCTTTGCACGAGTTTATATGCAATACTTTTAAATTTAAACACACATGTAATGTGTTTTGCGATAGTGTTTCTGTGACGTTATGCGCTGTGTATATATGTTTCTCCGTTTTATACTACGCAGTTACATTAGTTTATTTTGTGTGCAGTGTAAAATAATCAATAGGAGCAGTTTCATCATGGGTAAAAAAGTCGATCTTTTACCATTTAAAAAAAAGCTGAAGTAAAGGCTATCGTGAATGCTAAAATATTTTCAAACCGCGAAATATCACGAAGATTGAAGGTTTCTGAAGCTATAGTACGACGCGTAAAGAACAAAATTGAGTCAGGAGACAAGTTGAGCTCGAAACGAAAGAAAAGATTCTCACAGACTCTAATAATGCGTCTAATAATTCGGCCAGGGACTGTATGAATGATGTTTCACATGGTAGAAAAACCGACCGTCTGAAATGTAGGCGTACTCAAGTGGAATTATTAGGCAAGGAACTTAGAATTGCCTAAATAATTAATCTCTTGGCTTTAGCAACGATTCCAAGACGATGTTAGGTAGATACTTTATTTGCGTCGCACAAGAGCTGCACAATGTTTGCTATTGGTGACGGACTGGGAAACATCCCTGAGGATGATACGAAAACATGTCATCGAATTTTTGATCCTCTGAAGGGGGGTGACTCTCCTCCTTGTGGTAGCCCGACGACTTGCACTCGAAGTCGAGAATTTTACGGTCGAACAGTTTAACGAGGTGCGATAACACGAACCCTTGGTCCCTACGCAGGCTGATCAAAGTGGTCACCCACCTGCATTCTCCAAGATAATGGAAATGTCAGTAGATGTTACAGTACAGGTCGCTCCCGGGTTACAACGCAGAAAAAAGACTGGTATTTGGCGACTGAACAGAATTCATATGAAACAGATGGAGCACAGCATCCGACCTGTTTCGTAAACTACCAGCCGCCTCAAGTACCACAATTTCAAAGTGAACCGTGGACATACGTTTTGAAAATATTGGTCTATATGCGCACATGCTTGTCAGATGTGTGTGTCCCGCTCTCGACACCTCACTGAGACCAGTGACTAACCTGGAGTAGAAAATCTGCAATGTGGACATGGCTTGTGTGATGTTTTCCTACGAGTCCAAGTTCAGTTTGCCGTAACGTCGGATGTTCCTATGGAGAACACTGGGTACACATTACCACCAAGACAACATCACTGAACGACCACCGTTATGACGTTGCAGAATTGTTCGTTTGGTACGGAATTATATTGAGCTCCAGAACAAATCTGCATGGTCAAATGAGAATCATTAAAGGCTAAACTTACCAAGGAATCATTCTGAAACAGTTGTTTAACTGTGCCATGAGAGCAGAATTTGTGTTTATGAATGGAAGACTTAGATAAAATGGAAACCTTTCTACGATTACAAAATCCCAAGAAAACTTTCTGCAAGCAGTTGATTTATTAACTCTTGCATCTTGTTTCAACCCTTTCGTTTTCACCTCATTTTGGCAAAATTTATTTGAAAATTACGTTATTTTTTATTTTTTTTTTAAATCTTTAACTTTTCTTAAACCTTATATTGATTCATACAGCAGTATGAATAATTGTATGTATAATTTCACAATAAAGTCACTTGAATACGAATTATAACAGTGGCTTTTAAATCGTGTGAATACGAAACACGATATTTGAAATAAAATCATGAAAATACGAAACATGAGGGGCGACTTTAAAGAATGTTTTGTTGATGATTATTGCTGTAAAATATACGGAATAAAATTTTACGGTAAAAGTGAAATTTAAGGCAAAATTAATTTTTCACATGATGCACCCAGGGTACCAGTACTTTTTACCGAAATTTTTGACAGTGCTGGGTGTTTAAGTCCAATTTAAATACTCTTTGTCACTGGAAGTCAAAATTTCACGGAGTATCAAAACAAATGAAACAATGAGAGAAAATTTTTTATACATTTTATTTATGTAATTGTAAACTATTCCAGTTCTAAACTTTATTTTGTTATACAAAACCAATTGATTTAATTACGATAAACATTAAAAATTTATAAACTTAAGTATTCAAACTATGCCGAAATGGATTAAATGTGTTTGTTATTTAATGCTCCAATGAAATCCTTTTCGAACAAAATCGTAACACACTGCGTCTACGATACTTGATATTTTAACACAAGCTTCACATTACGAACGAACGAAATCACAAAAATAATCCTTATCCTCCAGAGAAAAGAATTTTATCAAATGTTTTTCGTAACTTGAAATCCCTAAGCCGAATAAAATACACGCTGATATATAATAATTTGAAAAGATTTCAGATTTTACAGTTGGAGAGGGAATGGAAATTTGTGCGATAGGGTTTCATTACAGTGAAATATGAATTGAGTTACGTAAGATATTATTTTGAAATGATTGATATTTGATAAGACAGGTATGTTTCCAGAATAAAGATTTTAAACCAATTAAAGTATTTGGAATTAATAAATCAAAGCTCCATATTATAATACGTGGAAATTTTTCCAAGGACAGAATATGAATATTTGTAAATAACGAGATCTTTTGTAATTTAATAAAAGTAGTCTGGCATAAGACTGATTAACGGATTCCTACGCATTTAACAGCCTACATATACATAGGCACACAGAAATAGTACACTTTTAGAAGTTTTATGGAAAAATTTAGGTAAAATAGGCGATAGCAGTCTGTGCATCCGATTAACCGTAAAGTTTACGGTAAAGAACATTTTTAACATTTACAGTTCTGAAACCGTTCACAACTAGCATACTAACCAAAATTATATGTTTTTTTTAACCATTTACAGCTAGCATGGTTTCAATACTGTGAAAAAGCAATTTATTTGGGCATAGAAGCTTGGTGTTTCGTTAGGTAAGCGACTTTGGAGAGTGCAGGACTCTACAAACTCTTCATGTGTTAAAGGGAAAAGAAGAAATAGCGTGACGTCAACTCTGGAACTCGAACCCCAGCTCTATTGGTCATGAGATTGACAGCGTCGGTCTCTCGACTATAATTCGCACGCAGTTTTAAGAAACTAAGTAGCTTCATTAGGTGGGCGTAGTTGATGCGTTAAAATTCAGGTTGTTTAACAGAATTAGGGGAGAGCAGTTAATAAACGGTTTTTCTAACATTGAACAGTTTGAATACGATCTTATTTATAGCTGTTTGACTGTTGTGTTTGAATATGGTAAAATAACAATGAAATAAGTTGTTATTTAACAATTTTTTCCGAGAAATTTTTAACAGTGTAGAGAAAAGAAGAAATTTTTTATTACTTTTTCTCGTGTAATTGTCCCACAAACCACACGCATTTTTATTTTATTTATTTATTTATTCGCTCAAATTAGAAGACTTCGGCTAAGACTTTTTTTTTACTTCCACTCTAAATTGCAGTAACTAAACAACAAAAAATATTAAAAATATCTTTTTAAATCATGTTGAAATATTTAGATTAACATTAAATCGATAACAAACCATTCAAACAAATCGAATTTAGACGCTGAAAGAAAAATTTGAAAGGCAGATGAACCACTTAAAAAAAAACTGATCTTCATTTTTAGTAAAAAAAAAAAAAAGCTGCATTCGATCGTATTTAACTACTGTATCGAGCATTTGTGAGAGAGGTTTATTTCTTTATTTATCTTCCTAGGAAAGTCTATTTTCCTGAATAGAATACAAATTCCTTTTTTATAACTCAGAGGAACTCTCCGTTTCGAATAGACTTATTCGAATATATATTAAACTATACACATATCTGAGATTTATGAATTAATACTCATAATTTCAATGAATAAAGAATCTCTAAAAATCATATGAAACTAGATTATTTGTTTTTTTTTCTTCTAATTTATTCATTTATTTATTAGCTTAGCAGGATTACAATCAAAGACTTTTTATTACTACGCTACAGTAACTAAACAAAAATATAAAATATATATGTTGAACACCTTAATCTAAAACAATTAGATTAACATTAAATTGATAAATAATGAACTATACGTTTCGAATCCTCAATTTCCACTATAAATTCGTATATAATTATACACAAGTCTGAGATTTATGAATTTAAGAAAAATAACTTCAATGAATTAAGAATATCTAATTATAATATGAAACTAAATTATTAGTCTCTGGTAAATGGAAACAGCTTTAATTATGTTTAAAATGCAGTTATGTCAATACAAAGTATTTCTTGTATACTAATTAGGATGAAAGTTATCTAAAGAAATATAGACTTACCGTCATATAAAATTAACAGTATACTATGTAAATTATCCTGTTTTATCTTCAATATTAAGAACTTTAATGTAAGAGATATACATCATTAAGTATCGTAAACAGAAATTTGTTACTAAGAAGGTATATATATTTCCATATGAATAGTGAGCATATGCATTTGAATAGACAGAAATGCAAGAAATCAGTGCATTAATTGAATATGAATGCAACCACAGCCAATGGAATGATTACTTTCTCTTCGAAGCTCACGTGTAATAAAGATTTTCGCAGACAGGACAAGAACTTATTTATGTTAATCAATATGGTGATGAAAGGAATAATATGCAATTTTGTTTTCTTAGGTTTAACGTCATTTAGATTTAAACATGGTTTCGGATAGCTATGTATGCAAGCAAGTTATATGTAATGCTAGTAGCATTGCGTAGAGTTTGGTTAGGTTTCCTAGGACTAAATTCTCTTTTTATTGTCTCAATCACTGTTTTACTCTGCTTTACCAGAATAATTTTTAATATTATATTTTTCAAAAATAATAAGATTTTTTTAAAAGTTTTTTTCATTTACGACGTGGATACGATACGAGGATACAAAAGTTGCACAAATATATTGGATATAACAAGGAAGGTAACAAGTATTCGGCCATTATTCTGTATTTGGCTTTTGCCGAATATTCGGTTCGCCTAATATTTGACCAAATTTTCGGCAAAATGTTTTTTTGAAAAATATTAACAGGCTTTATTTTAATTTGAATAGATTTAATGTAAAACTTACATTCAACCTTACGACAATTTTTTGACATAAAACATCACTTAATGATAACTTTTGTTTTCATCGCAGACGACTTTTTAATTTTTTCTATTACTTGATGAACTATTTACTTGATTTGACTGAAGGTTACATTAAAGTTACAAATATTTTTTATTCTGTGTCTCTTTTATTATTTTATCGGAAATTTTTCGAATTTTGTTTTTTAATTAATAAGGCATTTAGTTAGAAAACAAAATGTGCATATTTTATATCAAACATTGTTTTCTTGCTATTTATAATTCGATTTTCTTTACTTGTTGTACTTCTGCATTTGAAACTTTATCGTTTGTTTATCTGAATTATTTTTTCTCTATACTTTAAATTTGAAATTACTAATGTAGTTAAAAGAAAATTTGCCATGAAGACTTTCGGTATAGCTTCTTCCTTCTTCTTCATGTGAGCGTTGTATTCTCCAAAAGTGTTCCCCCAAAACAGAACTAATCGAAGTAAAAGGATTTAGTCATGGAAGATTTAGTACGATGAGAATTAGCTGATCCGAAACTGGTGTAAGCTATACTCTGTAAAAAATCCCAGATCAAATTACGGTAAAAAGTAACGGCACTTTGGATGCATTTTTTATCGTAAAATATTATACCGTAATTTTTACGGTAATATGTATTTATTTAGAGGTATATGATTTTCGGTAATTATTAATGTAAAAATGGCAATTTATCAGATTTCTTGTTCCGTTACATGTTCCGGTAAAAATGAATTCTATGGTTAAAAAAAAATGCCTACATTCTGATTGCCGGTACTTTTTACTGTAATTTGAGCAAGAATTTCTCACAATGTAGATGATTAGACGTTGTACAAGTTTCACCGTGTAGCATAAAAGAAGTTCTATCAGCGGCACGCGCAGACTTTTTGAAAATTGAATAATAATAACGTTGTTTTCAGAAATTTTGCAAAAAATCTGTAAAATTTTTTTTATACACTATTGAATACAACAGTGTTAGATATCAATGATTGAGACAATTATAAGGATTGGGTTAAATAGTGTGGGCATGGTCATAGGATAAGACCAACGGTTCAATTTGAGTTTGTATTATGACCATAACAAAATTAAAATATCGCTCAAAATTGACTAAAATTGGCATCTGAAATATCCAGCTTTGGAAACATCTTTAAAAAAAACTAGCTAATCCTAGTCTAATCGACTTCATAAAAATCTACAAATTAAAAAAGCTAAGTCTATTTAATAATTATTTAGAATACAATATTTCAAAATGTTCATTTTTATTTTCTGCATAATAAAATGAACATTCAAAAATTTTTACTAACAATAAAAAGTTGTGCTTTTGTTTTATTTATTAATTTATTTTTAAATATCCACTTCTCAGACTTAAGTTCTTAGCTTAGATAACTTAACATTAGTTTAGCTCTTAGGATCCAGTTTAGTTCTCATTCTTGAGTTTTTTTTTTTTTTTTTTTTTTTTAATTAAAATTAATTTTTTTAATCTGCTGTTATTTAGCAAATACCACATTAAAAAAATGAGCTATTTGTGGAAAATATCATAATCATCTTGTAAGTAATATTTTATTACTTTTTTTTACATTTTTAAATATTTAAAAAATTGGAAGCGAAATGCATAATTTATTTTTCCATCAGATGCTGGCACTCTTTTGAAACACGTTTTGTCACATAATCATAACTTTCAAATGATTTGTTCATAGCCGTTTTTACTTGACTTTACCATATCAGCATCTATTCTAAATACATCACTTTTAGCACTACTTTGTATTCACCTTAAATCGTCACACCGGAAACTATTATTCAGTTATTTTGCTTCAAGAATTTTTTTTTATCATTAAAATATAATGCTGCCGTCCTAAGCAAGAATGCAGAATCTTCAATTAAAAGACAGTAGAAATAATGTCTTCCATTTTTTTAAGGATAACTGAATAATATTTGTCTGTAATAATCCCTTATTGAAGCAAATATTTTTGATGTAGTTAGTTGATTGAATAATGAGCGAAACGACAATAAAGAAACAAATAATTTAAAAAAAGACAGTGTTAGCAAATATTTTTTTTTTAAAGGATCAAACTAAAATGAGAATTTAAAAAAATTATCAAAGTTATTTTACTTAAAATAAACTCTTGGTTAAAAGAGTCGAGGAATTACTTTACACATTAAGTATATATTTTTTAGCGTGTTTTCTTTAAAAAATTTAAATTTTAAATATTTAAAATACTTATTCTAAAATTAAATAGATTCATAATGTAAAATGTGTAATTACGAAATATTTTGGTTTAGGGAAATGAGCAGAGAATAAAACTATAAATAAAGTGAAGAAATATGCTAGGTAAAAGAAATATGCCGAGCCTAGTAATTTGTGCAATTATGACAGACATGTAAGAAGGTTGTCCAAAGGAAAAGTGAACTAGCATGGTAGAGAAAGAAATACATTAACGATAGCAGAGTTACCGATCAGGATTACAACGAAGGTAGTGGAAAACAGACTACGTGTCTGAAAAACTAGTTATTATGAAAGCACTTAAGGTGAATGTAAAGACATGCTAAAAACGATGCAGCAAGAATAGAACGACACGAAGTGGTGCGATTATTTCTAGCAGAAATAAATTGTACCGTGCTTTCTTTCATGTCAGGCGTAATGTTGCACAAATGTTACGAGACGTAACTCTTCCACTTCATCCAATAATTTCATACATATACGATTCGTCAAATTATTTCAATTATTTTGTATTTACTAATTATTTTACACTTACTTACTGCCAATAAAACTCGCATTGCAGCACATTCTTCTGAACTTAGCATTCACTTTACATGCTCTCATATGAATTGGCTAAGTAACTGTGTGCAAATGCCTTCCTTTCTTACCTGAGTTTTTATTCCAGAAAATTAAGGCACTGTTATCGCGAATGCATTTCTGTTGCTATGGCGCATGTCCACTTTACATTTTGACAACCTTATTCGAAACTAGCATTTTCAGAGTTATTTTGAAAAACCTATTTTCGGTGAGCGGATTTAAACGGATATTGCATTTTAAATCACAGCCCTTTTAAAATTAACCCAATAATCACAAGTCTGGGGCTGGGATAGCCTGGTCGGTAGGGCGCTGGGCCCATATCCAAGAGGTCGTGGGTTCGATCCTCGCCGGCCGAAGACTCCCCGTGTAGTAAATGGTGACTGATGCACGTTAAATCTGTCGAGTTTCAAAGTCCTCCATGTTCCCATAACAAATCAATACCTCTGGGGGTACTGATCCAGGAGTTTCCTTGTCTTCTGGATTGGTTCAAAATTACAAGGCTACGGAGTTGAACATTAGTAGTTGTAAACCCATTAAATTGGGTCGGCTGTTCAACGACGGTTATAAAATAAAATAATTCAATAGGAGCCGCGATGGCTCAGGGAATAGAGCGTCATGGGGATATATATAAGAATAAAGTAAAATAAAATAGAAAAACTTTAAAGGGAAAACAGGTCATCATCAGGATACAACCTTTACGATAAATGCGATATTTCTGAACAAAGAATAATTATTCTATATATATATATATATATATATATATATATATATATATATATATATAGATATAGATATAGATATAGATATAGATATAGATATAGATATATAGATATATAGATATATATCATATATATATATATAGAAAGATAGCTAGCTAGATCGATATAGATATATATCATTATTCGGATGAGTTTTCTATCTTATTTCATTACCGAATGGAAATAATTTTAATATTTTTGCTACCTACAATACTGAAATGTCCCGAACTCATAATTACGATGGTTTGTATGGTTTAATGGCTGCCGGGTAGATTTTAAATTCTTATCAAAGTTCAATACATAAAGAACTTTGACAATATCGTGAACGTATCTTGAAAGTAGATAAAATTAAAATCAAAGTTCTTCCGTGCGAGAAATAGTTATATAAGGCGAATATTTAAACATAGTTTCTGCTGCGCATTCGGCTTGGTTTCTATTAAAATTTAGATATTGTTCAAGATAATTTTGAGAGGTTACCAAGTTGGTCACTAGAGGCATCTAGTTACATAAAATAATTTACGACCCTTACAATAAAGTAAACACGAAACTACAAATATCTATCCCCAGCTATAAAACAAGTAAGATTTACGTTGCTGTTTAATTAATCAGCACATTGCTTTATGTCTTTCTTTATTGTGCTTTATAATATACACAGGAAGGCTTAAAATGAAATAAAGAAATAAGGAAAAAAAGTTGATAAAGAAAAAAATGCCTAAGCCTCAGCAGCTTTAGGAAAATAATTTATCACCAAAAATTCAACAAATTGCAAACCCGGAATACAAAATTTAAAGTTTTTATTATACAATGCCAGATATAATAAGTGCGTTATTTTCCTTCTTGGTAATTCCCCGAAGAAATTTTAGAAGTTAATGAGCTTTTTATAAGCGAGGCGCTTCATATTTTATCCTTTTATGGAAGTTTTCAATCTTTAATGAACCCGCTGATCTGAAATGATGGAAAACAGAAAATGGAATTTCTTATTACCAGAGATGGTTTTTCTTTACTTAAATACAAAATATGAAACACTGTTGCTTGAGAGCTTCTTTTTTTTTATTTATCTCATAGATTTTATTAAAGAATGAACTTTGAATTTTTAATTATGTTCTATAAATTGATGTTATGCCGAACATTATAAATTATTTAAAAATGAAAAAAAGCAGCAAATTTATTTCCTAGATTGAAATTTAAAGTCAAAAACGTGTATTTTATAGGCAGAAGAAACTTTTGTTAAGCTCACAACATTACTTTCATTTTCTTTCATAATCTCCTTTGTTGAAACTTCGAACATGTTTTGTTCTATACGAAACGTTTTTTACTGGCTGAAAATTAAATTATTTTCAATATTTTAAGAATTTTAATAGCGAACTTTATGCTTTTTGATTTTATGTTTAAGTTTTAAACTTTTAATGTAGGCATTGATTTAGAATGACAGATAACAAAAATTGAGGGAATTTTTTTCTCGGAGTAAGTTTCATTTATTCACAGTAAATATTAAACATTTGAGCCATTAAAATTTTTTACATGGATCTTAGTAAAGGAATAGTCTCTGAAATTTTTAATAACATTTTTTAAAATAATCATAAAAATGTACAAAATATTAATTTTTACTAATGCTATAATAGTAATTTAAAAAATGTTTTTGTTATTTTTTTAAGGCTAAAATTTGCTTGCTAAAATAGTTTTTAACTCTTTCCCGGAAATGGCGTACGCATGGCTTTTTTATGCATTCTTTCTGGCAGTCTAAATACAAGTAAAAGTACTTTTTTGTATTTTATAATGTTATAATAATAAAAAATGCTTTTTAATGATTTTAATAGTTATTAAAAAATCTGTTAGATTATCAAAATTATATTTGTACTAAAGTATAAAATTACAAAAGAGCAGTTTGAAAAAAAGTTTTTTTTTTTTTTTAAATCATATTCAAAAATTTATCAATGATTAAGTTCACTGTTTGTTTCGCTTAGATTTAAGTAGTTGCAAATAAATGCAAATTTGAAAAAATATTGTTAGAAAGTGAGCTCTGCTTAGAGGATTGTATGTGTAACGCAGAAAGAAATACAGGTGTTTCATGCTGTAATTTATTACCATAAATTTTTAAAATTTGAACTGTAATATTTTTCACTTATTTTGACCTAAATCAATACAATGATAATGAATAAAGAATTAATAAATAATGAAAAATAAGTTTGTTAAAAAATCTGTATCAAAGAATCGAAAGCATTTTACAGTCCGGGGAAATATTGGTTATGAATCGTTATTTAAATTCTTTAGACACTTTTCTTGTTCACATTTGGAACGCGTTTTTTTTTTCAAAATCAAATTTATTTTTCTCTAATCCAATTTCAAATTGGCAGCTAATTAAAATAAATTTTGTTAACGATTTTCATAAATAAAACATTTCATATTTTAAAATTTTATGAAAATTTTTCAGTATTTAATGAAAACAGGAAATGTGATTTCTGCGTAAAGTTATTTACTTCATTTAAAAATTAAAAACGCTTGATGCTTAATTCCTTATTTATCTTCTAGAATTTGGTAAAAAATAATCTTTGAATATTTTTTTTTCATAATGTTTCTCAAAAAATTTTTCAAAAATAACGAAATGACGGAATCTAATCTAAACTTTAAAAATATAGCAAATTTGAAAACTAAATAAATTTTAAAAGTAGAAATATAAAAAACGTATAATTTATTTATACTATGAAGTATAAGTACTAAAAGTATAAGTATAGTATACGTAAACTACTATACACTATATAAGTATAGCATAAGTACTATATACTATAAAGTATAAGTACTAAAAGTATAAGTATAGTATACGTAAACTACTATACACTATATAAGTATAGCATAAGTACTATATACTATAAAGTATAAGTACTAAAAGTATAAGTATAGTATACGTAAACTACTATACACTATATAAGTATAGCATAAGTACTATATACTATAAAGTATAAGTACTAAAAGTATAAGTATAGTATACATAAACTACTATACACTATATAAGTATAGCATAAGTACTATATACTATAAAGTATAAGTTAATAAAAAAAACTATAAGAATAAAAAACTCTATCTTATGAGACAAAACATTTCTTTTGCCATAACATAATCTGTTTTGTTAAACTTTTAACGCATTTTTCTTTGAAATAAAACGTCTTTTTCAAAGTGAAATTCGCATAATTTTTATTACATTTAATCATAAAAGCGAAAAGCTTTAATTTTATGCTTTTATGGAAGGGTCAAAAAATTTAATGGTGGTCTGGGATTCGTCTTTAAGTAGAGCTGAAAGAATGGAAATACATTTTTCAGATTTCAATTCCAATAACTCTAAAGTAAAGGTATTCAGAATCTGTTAAAAGAAAAAAAAACATTTTGTGACGTCTACAAGTTTCGCAAATAGCTAAATCTTTAAAAGTAGGCCTGGTAGAAGAAAAAAATTTATTTTCATATTTGATATCAACACGAAATATTTTCAGAATACGCTTACAAATTTCGGGCATATAATAATCTTTGCAGGGGATTTTTGAAACATATGTTTCACAAATAAGAAGCGATATAAAATGATATAAATATTTGAATACCTGCATACTTAGTATTAAGAAAATCAGCTTTATTTTTTTTTTTGTTGCACAACATGTATTTAAACTTGCATATATCAAGTTATAATAAGAGTTTTTTAAATTCCATTTTAGATTTTAAAAAAACTGCTAAAACATATTTAAATAAAATGAAAATTCAATAGGTATGGTGCTAAATAATTATAAATTGCATTGAGAGATTTCATAACAAATTTCGACTGAAAACCACACGTTGTAGTAGTGTTCGCACAACAGAAGGATAAGACTCTATCTCAATTGACAAATTCTGATCAAAAATTATTTCGATAACCACATGATGTGGTAGAGTACGCAAAGCAGGAGTATATAATTCTATTCCAAATAAACAATTCTGATCGAAGACTTACTTGTTGCGACCGTGTGTTGGTAAGGTTCTCACGACAGCAGGATATAACCTAACCTATGATGACGAATTCTGATTGAAAATTTTTACATTTCGATAACCGCTTGCTGTGGTAGGGTTCGTAAGGCAGGAGCACATAACTCTATTATTCCAAATGAAAAATTCGGATCGAAAACTTACATTTCGACTGTGATTACACGGTCACAGTCGAAGTCCACGAGCACAGTTGGTGGTAAGAAATCCACGACAGGAGGACATAAAACCCAACCCATAATGAACAGATATTAAATGACCTTGCGTATGCATTTTTTGTAAAAAATTATATTTTGAAATTTTAAACAGAATCAACTACATTTTTTGATCAAAAATGCTGCAAACTCAGAGTTTTTCATTTATAATATTTTTTTTTAAAAAAATAAGGAAAAAAAAATTTTCAAAATTAAGTTATGATCAAAATTTGTGCATCGCAAGCCATATTTCCTAGTAAGTATTTCCTTGCACTATCGTCAAACCATATTTTCTTGTAACATATCCACTGACAATCATATTTGAAGTATATTTTCTTTTTGCATATCTTCAAATGGCATGTCTCGTTCTTAATAAACCAATAATTCAATCTGACGTGTTAAAAATGTGATAACTAAAAGCATCCGTATTTTCATCTAATATATAGGTGAGCGTTAATACTCCCAGTATATCTTCTTCGCTGAAAGAAATTCCGCATAAAATTACGGTACCGACACTTTAGGTACACCATCCGTAAAATCCATTTTTATTGCAAAGTAATAAACCGTAATTTTCACAGTAATATTTATTTAATTAGAGTAATTTTAGGATAATTATTACTGCAAAAATTTCGATACATCAGATTTTCGTACAGTTACTTGTACGGGTAAAAAGCACAGGTGCCGGTAATTTTTACCGCAATTTGATAAAGAATTTTTTACAGTTTGCTATCAACGAACCTATCTGGAATCAACTATTCCAAGACCTACACTGCTAATAATTTCTAGGAGAAAATAGTTAAATAACAATTTATTTAATTGCTATTTTACCATATTCAAACAAAATAGTCAAATAAACAAAAATAAGAAGATATTCAAACTGCTCAATGTGAGAAAAATCGTTTATTAACCGCTTTCACCTAATACGGTTAAACAACCAGAATTTTATCACAATGACTATGCACACCTAAAGAAGTCACTTTAGTTCATTGCAGCTGGGTACATAATATATCCGAGAGGACTAAAATATCCCTCCCACGGCCGACAGAAAGGTGATTCGAATCCCAGCGTTGACAACACATTTCCTTCAACACATAAAGAGTTTTCAGTGTCTTGAACTTTCATTTATGCACATAAGTTAGCACTACTTAACACAAAAAAGTCTAGTATTTCCTGATTCTTACTATAGATGAAACACCCAGATTTATCGGGGATTACTTATAGGTAAAACATCCTTAATTAAACCACATTCAACGATTCATTTGAAAAAACCAGAACCTAATTCTAGTGCCCATTACCTAATGATAAGCTAGCTCTATTGTCCAGTTAAATATCTTCTATACTGTTTTGAAATATTGCTAATTATAAATAGTTAAAAAATAGTATAGTTTTATTTTCATGGTTAGTTATAAACAGTTTCATTATAGTTGTAACCGTTAACTGTTTCAGTATAGTTACCGTTAACTTAACGGTTAATTGGGTAAACAGACTTCTGCCGGTTATTTCACCGTAACTTTAGAATGAAAATTCTAACACCGTAACTATTGAAACAGAATAATGCATGTAAAAAAAACGGTTTAAAGTAGTATACATTTTTTTCCTCGTAAGCTTTAACTCGTTATTCGAAAAAAAAAAGCATAAAACTCAAAAATTTTAGAATAATAACGAATGCTTTAAATAAAATTTTCTGCAGCATTATTAAACTCTTACTAGCCAATGGCAAAGTTAACGATATTTTCGCCCTTTAAATCCATGAATGCTTGTGTGACCGTGAAAAATTTGTCCTTGCTGAAGGGAAATGTCAATTACTCAAATGACTTTTCGTCATGAAAATCACAACAGGGTATAGAATTTTCTCGAATCACGAAAACTTTATGTCGTCAAAAAGCTGTATACCATTAGATTAGCGTAACTATGTCCTCCCTCGACTCTTATCAAATGGCTGCCTGAAAGCTTTTTTCGCCAAATTGCCAATCCAAAAAGTGAATATAATTCTAAATGTGACCTTCTGTACTCCATGGGGTGAAATGCATAACCATTTGGGTGCCTAGCTTGACAAGAAACGGCCTTCTGTAACCCTGAAAATATTTGTAATATTCCGAAACTGGAGAAATATTATGCAACGGCGGAATTATTCATTTGGTTACTTTCATTTGAAAAGCAACTGTGTGATAAGTAATTATAAAATCTGCAGGAAATTAAGGAAATCGTAGTCTTTAAAAAAATGAGTTATAAGCTCTACAGTTCAAAAACAGAAATATTTAAACTCATGAATTAAAATTTTGAAGATTGTTTCGTTAAAAAATGTATAACTAATTTATAATCAGGATATTGCATTTGTAATATTTTATATAAGTGCCTCATAACTAAGATTCAACGAACTTTTTTTTTTTTTTAAATGTCAACCATATTACTATTATGTATATTAAAAAATTATTAATTTTTAATTATCAATTAATAATAATTATTAATTTTCAAAAGATCTGATATACTGTAATTTTGACAGTAATAATTACCCTAAAATCACTGAATCACTCTAATTAAATAATAAATATTACTGTAGTAAAAATTAAGGTTTAATATTTTACAGTAAAAAATGGATATTACGGATGATGCACCAAAGTGCAGGTACTTCATACCGTAATTTTATCTGGATTTTTTTACAGTGTAGCTTAATTCAAATGCAAACATGATTTTTATGATTTTATAGACCATTAATAGCATTTTTTAATGATTTATCAAATCCCTTATTGATTGATCATTTTGATTAATTATTCCCGAATAATTAATCAAAATGATTTATCAGAATTTTCAAAATGTTTTTCTTTCCTAAACCCCTTAAACAAATAATATATGAAGTAATTATAACTTTAATATCTGTTTAAATAATACAGGTAAGCTTCAATATATATTTATATATATATATATATATATATATATATATATATATATATATATATATATATATATATATATATATATATTTTAATATCAAGCTTTAATTTTATTTGAATAAGCAACACAAAGAAAACTTTTTTGTTACATTTATACAAATACTTGATCTTGCCTAATTCGGGTATGGGGGTTTCAATTCTGAAATTAATTTTGCTCCTAAAGCTACAGATTTTTTAAATGGCATTCTTAGCTTTTTTTGTCGAAATGCACAAATTTAAAAATGTTATCTATAACAGGAGGTCGCTTAAATGTTGCAACAAACCTTTATGTGACTTAGGGGATTAAAATTTCATAGAAACCCATGCCCGGATATTTCGTCGTACGTTTCGTCGGTGCCTCTCCAGTTCCTAAACACAAGAATAAACTGTTTAAAATAGGGAGGTGTCCTTAGCGCCGTATGACCTAATTTCTGAGCATAGGTTCCAAGTGCACTTTTAATCCTAATGATGTACCCTAACTCCCCTAGAAGCTTGCCGCAACATTTAGGCGTTTTCTTGTTATGTATAACATTTTAAAACTTGCACATTTTAACAAAAAAAGTATTATAAAAATGTCATTTAAAAAACACTGTAGCTTGACGAGAGAAACCGTCTGTGGAATTAAAACCAGTGACGTGACAATGTCCAAGATCCCTTTAAAAATCGCCGGCAACAGAAAAGAAAAATAGAAAATATTTCTCTGTAAATGAAAAAACTTTAACTTATAAAACAATTTAACTAAAATGACACTTCCAAACTTACTTTAAAGATGTTCTTCGGAGAAATTCTCGGCAATTTAACAAAGAACTATTTGCTTTTAAACGTTTCAGAATGCAAACATAACAACAAACAACTGCAAACATAAGTTCAAGCGATCCTAGTGATTCGAGCTATTATATAGTACTAGTTTTAAAAATTCAGAACAAATAAAATCACTTAAAATCCCGATGTAGATCATAAATCTACTCGCACCTGAATTAGATGTTTATCGTGTATCTCCACTATGCTATCGCGCTAGCTTCGTGCGGAGCATTAATAATTGTATTTTTAATTGATAGTTCTTGATAAAGTATTCATAAAAGTAGTAACCTTATCTGCGGCTTGATTCCCAAACAAGTTACAGGCGTTATAAATAAGGAAAACATGACATCTACGGAAGTAGTAGTTATAATTTTTAACGAGACTGTCTATATATCTACAATTGTCACGAACATATAAGCCAGTCACATACTACTGAATGCAATTGATAAAATAGACATTTGTTTGAGAAAAAAAAATTTGAAAACATTGAAATAATTTCTATCCTTTAATTCAGTATTATTTATGAAATCTTTCGGTATTCATAGCACTCATGTTATATATTATGTTATTTGATGTTTGTGTAAATTTGAGATAAATATGTTATGATTTTGTAATTTATCACTTTCCTTCAGAATGGAACCGTAACATAATTGCACATTTCTATCCGAGAACCGACTGCGATTGATACAATGTTCATTTTCTTGATGAAATACGATGTAAATCATCAAAAAGTTTTTATTTCTTTAATAATTCAAAAGCATAAATAAAGTCTTCTGTATTCATTGCATCCATGTCATATATTTTATTGTATCTGCTTGGAATATGTATGGAATTATAGAATTTATATATGTAATTCAATACTTGAATTTATATATGTAATTTAATACTTGAATTAATATATGTAATTCATATTGAATTTATATGAAATATTTGCCATTCATCAAAATATCATTTTCTTTTAGCATGGAACCGTAGCATAATTGAATATTTCTATCTAAGAACCGACTGCTATTCATACAATACTCATTTACTTGATGAAATACGTTGCAAATCATCAAAAAGATTTAATTCTTTAATAGTTCAATAGCATAAATGAATTCTTCTATATTCATAGCATCCATGTCCTATATTTTGTGCATCTGCTTGGAATATGTATGGAATTATTGATTTTATATATGTAATTTAATACTTGAATTTATGTATGTAATTTAGTATTTGAATTTATATATGTAATTTAATACTTGAATTTTTACTTGCAATTTATATTGAATATATATTGAATTTATATGAAATATTTACCATTCATCAAAATATCATTTGCTTTTAGCGTCGAAGCGTAACATACTGCATACTTCTATCAGCGAACACACTGCTATTCATAAAATGCACATTTCTTTGATGTGTAAAAATATTGAAAAGTTTATTTTTTTTAACAATTCATGGCCGTTAAGAAAATCTTCTGTATATATAACATCTATGTAATGCAGTGTTATTTGATTGCATATGTTTGGAATATGTAATCAATTTGCCATTCATCAATATATATTAGTTTACTTTATTATGGAACCGTAACATACTGAATGCTTCTACTAGGGAATAAACTTATATTTATTCAATACACACTTTTTTGGTTTAAGATGTGTGAAAATATTGAAAAGTTTATTTTTTTTAACAATTCATGGCCGTTAAGAAAATCTTCTGTATTTATAACATCTATGTAATGCAGTGTTACTTGATTACATATGTTTGGAATATGTAATCAATTTGCCATTCATCAATATATATTAGTTTATTTTATTATGGAACCGTAACATACTGAATGCTTCTACCAGGGAATAAACTTATATTTATTCAATACACACTTTTTTGGTTTAAGATGTGTGAAAATATTGAAAAGTTTTCATTACTTTAATGATTTAAGAGCATAAATGAAATCTTCTGTATTCGTAGTTTCCATGCCATGTTATTTGAAATGTATATTTTTTCAATGTATATATAATCAATTTTCTAATCATCAATATATCATTTTCTTTTAGAATTGCATTGTAATATACTTCACGCTTCAACCAGCGAGCTAACTGCTATTCATAAAATATATGTTTAAAAGCATCAAAAAATTAATGTTAAATTTAATGTTAAATATTTAATTATAATTAGTTTTAAATTATTCGATAAAAATTACTCTAAAAGCAATTTCTTTTGAAAACATTACCTGCTTATTAAAGTTTATTTAAAAGAATGGAAAATTCATTAAAATGCGCCGTTCATTCATTAGTATATTAGCAATTTCAATTGATTCAAGACAAATTGCGTTGAAATGTAGCCGTCAAAGTATAATTATTATAATTTTTCTAATTTTTATTTAATTAATGGAACGGAACTGAAAATCGCCGCAGCTCATTTTTCAGATACAAATTATAGTTAGTTAATATGAATTAGCTCGTATCTGAAAATTAATAGGAACGACCCGTAAAAATTATCATTATTTATCTTAATCATTTAGTATCAGTACAAATTTCAATAAAAGCGCATTATTGCTATCATTAATAAGATCCTATCTTAACAGAGATAATTTACAACTAATGATTAATCGTTTACGGAATAATCATTTATTTCTCTTAAAGATCGTTAAATTAATGAAATGTCAAAATATAAATGGAAAAATTAAGTGGTGGAACTCTAATTTCATTAAGATTTTGACCCTTTATAATGAAAAAATGTTAATAATTTAAGGAAAATAGGATTGAGGTGAATACTAATTTTCAATTCAATTGAATTTTCCGATATGCATTGATTAACCAGCATGTTAATTATAACATTAATGAATTTTAATTTTTAAGTATTATATTTGAGTAATCAGAATTTAAATTACGATCAAAATCGACTTCAACTGCTACTCGTCTTCAACTCAATTGTGTTTTCTGATATATGTATTGATTGAACAGGATTTTAATTGAAACATTAACAGATTGCAACCGTAATTATTGTATTTGCGTGATTAGAATTTAAATTACGATCAAACTCGACTTCAACTACTCGTCTTCAACTCAATTGTGTTTTAGATATATGCATTCATTTAACAGAATTTTAATTAAAACATTAACGGATTGCAACCGTAATTATTGTATTTGTGTAATCAGAATTTAAATTACGATCAAACTCGACTTCAACTACTCGTCTTCAACTCAATAGTGTTTTAGATATATGCATTCATTTAACAGAATTTTAATTAAAACATTAACGGATTGCAACCGTAATTATTGTATTTGTGTAATCAGAATTTAAATTACGATCAAAATCGACTTCAACTACTCGTCTTCAACTCAATTGCGTTTTAGATATATGCATTCATTTAACAGTATTTTAATTAAAACATTAACGGATTGCAACCGTAATTATTGTATTTGTGTAATCAGAATTTAAATTACGATCAAAATCGACTTCAACTACTCGTCTTCAACTCAATTGTGTTTTAGATATATGCATTCATTGAACAGAATTTTAATTAAAACATTAACGGATTGCATCCGTAATTATTGTATTTGTGTAATCAGAATTTAAATTACGATCAAAATCGACTTCAACTACTCGTCTTCAACTCTATTGTGTTTTAGATATATGCATTCATTGAACAGAATTTTAATTAAAACATTAACGGATTGCAACCGTAATTATTGTATTTGTGTAATCAGAATTTAAATTACGATCAAAATCGACTTTAACTACTCGTCTTCAACTCAATTGTGTTTTCTGATATATGCATTCATTGAACAGAATTTTAATTGAAACATTAACGGATTGCAACCGTAATTATTGTATTTGTGTAATCAGAATTTAAATTACGATCAAAATCTACTTCAACAACTCGTCTTCAACTCAATTGTGTTTTTCGATATGCATTCATGAATCAAAATGCTAATTAAAACATTAATGGATTGCAATCATATTGTATTTGTGCAGTCAGAATTTAAATTACAATCAAAATGAACTACAGTAACATTTTGAATGAAAGATCCCGTAACAGGAGGCTTTACATAAATCTCAGTGGTATCATAAAATTTCGGAAACGTTAGAAAATAATTTTATATGATATGCAAGTGTTTATTTTTATAAATATTAATTTATTTTTAGAAAATGGTAAAAATCTTTTCTTGTACTTCTCTATAGTAAAATATGGTTAACATAGAACCTTTATTATATTATATTTACAAATCTAAATTATAGTTTAAGGTGAAAATTTTTAACTTTCGTTTTGGTTTAAATTTCTTGAAAACTTTTAATTAAAACAAACCATTGTTAAAACCATAAATCAAACCATGTTTTCCTTTAAGTTAAACCATTGTATCGAGATCTAGGTGCTTGGCCAATGGTTGGGTAGTTTGTACTCTCTGATAAAGAAGAGCAACACATTTCACTTCATTTAAATTTCGGATTAATTTTGGTAGAATTAACTAGTTCATTTGGTCGGTTTTTCGAATGTTTTGATTTAAAGGAAAACTAGTCCTAGCAAATTTATAAATTTTACAGCTATGTACTTTTATGACTGAAGATAAAAAGTAAACAAATAAAAAAATATAAAAAATAATAATCATAATAATATATATATATATATATATATATATATATATATATATATAATGGTGGCAGTCGTGTGAGCAGAACAGAACAAGCAGACACGGGATTTTAAAAAGAGCAAATTAATTTTATTTAATCATTATGTGATGTTGGAAATCAGAGAGAGAGTGACAAAAAATCGCATAAAAGTTAGGGAAAATCTTACAAAGAAAATCCGTAAAATGTTTCGTTTTAGGGAATAAGGGAAATCTTAGTTATTGTAATTGGTTTATTAAATAGGCCGCGTGATTACCACAAAGAGCAAAGGTAAAAATGTCTTACTTTAAATTAATGCATACATGAACCAAAAATAGATTAAAGGATAGGATGTGAATTTAAAAGTGTGAGAAAGCGTTTTGTTTTGAATAATAAATTAAGAAAAGGAATATTATAAAAAGAATAATTGAAGTTTTTTATGTTACATATAAGTAATAAAAGGGCTAAAATCCCTTTTATTTGCTATATAGATAGCTTAAATAATGCAGTCGTAAGCCATCGTACGTTCTAAAATGGTTTATTAACAGTAGGTTGGTATTGATAACAGTCCACATCCGCTCTCCACAAGGGAGAGGGTGGACAAGACTTCTGTCAATTCTGGAACAACTTATCAGGATCACAACATGATGGAAAAGAACATGCGAAAAGCATTGCTCTCGCTTTTATACTAACACATATTGGAGTAAAAAGGCACAGTCTTTGAAATTCTTGTATCCTTACGCATTAAGGAAAATCATTTCATGCTTCCTTATATGAAAGTGAAAGGGGGAGAGATTCTAAAAATAACTCAATCGTATGTTTATCAGCCTTGAATTCCCAAAATAGAATCTCTCTACGCTTATTCTTTAACAAAGACATTTTATGAAAACGAAAGAGATTTAATTCTTTTATTAATACAAAAGTATTATAATTTTTGTATTACATATACATGTATATGTATTTGCTAAATCAATTATTGATAAAAGGGATACATTTTCAGAAAAAGTATGCTTTATAATTTTTAGTAAAAGTATGAATAAAAATTTTTAATGAAAAAGTATTTTTTGAATGAATTCTAGTAATTAAAAGTATTTAATTTTCTTCAAATATACTAATTTTTTTAATATAAAAATTTAGTGCCAAAAAACTAACGTTTATATCAAAATTATCATATTTGCCAACAACTTGATTAAATAGATCACGGTACATGACAATTCAGTCATTTAATAAAATTTCAGTCATATTATTGAAAACTTTTTGTTCTTATTTAGGCAACTATTTTGTTCATTTTTTTCTGTGTCGACCCTGAAATACGGATTCACATCATGTATTAAAAATAATTTTTAAAGGAAAAAAAATATAAAAACTCGAATATTAAGTAGGAATAAGTTGAAATTAACAAACGTAAAGAGTCAAGAAATGCATATATTAATGAGTTCAAGTAGATTTTTTTTACACATACATGGATTTAGTGAAAGTGTATAAATTTTATTATGTAAGAATATGTTAAGAAAACATTAGTTATTAGTTATTTTCGCGTAATTATAGTTTGGTGGAATCTATTAACAACGGAGTTCTTACCTTTAGCAAATATGGAGTATGATGTTTATTACTCCCTAATTAGTTTTGTTGTTATTATATTGTAAATTTGTATTTACAATTTAATTACTACAAAACTAAATTACTACAAGTAATACACGAAAAAATTAATAAAACCTCTTAAACTTTTACATTTAAATAATGCCACCAAAGAAAAAGGAAATATCAATGTGTGTTTATATCCAATGCACTAAAAGTTTGCCAGAATACGTTCGTACGCACCTGCATATTAGAAAAAGACTCCAGACTAAAAAAAAAAGTTATGTGGGCTTATTTCGAATGCACGAAAAAAGTGGAAATGACGTTTTTCCTCCAAATAACATCTCAACTTTATTTAAACATCTGTTAATGCAGCTGTACTTTATGTAAATTCAGCGTTAGCTGAGTATCGATTTAACTTCTCGCGTTACTAAAATATCACATTTAAACGCATTTTTGCTCCGCTTTCACTCATCAACATGGAATTCCTATGACTATCTACAATTTATGCGACAGTCGTAAAAAAAAAAAAAGATTCTTCGAAATTGTGACATGTTACTTTTTTTACGATCGAATCCGACTAAAGAAAAAAGAATTTCGGTTTAAGGTGTTAGAAACAGTATCATGCTCTTTATTTTTATAACAGGGCGGCTATATTTTGATTATCTTTTTTAAGATAAAGTTAATTTTTTTTTTTGCTCTTTTGAAACATAATAAATGTTTTTCGTTAATATTCTTTTCAATAAACAAAGGGGGAGCCGCGATGGCTCAGGGGATCGAGCGTTCGCCTTCCAATGAGGCGAACCGGGTTCGAATCCCAGTCGATACGAATTCCGCATCCAGCTTGCACCGACCACAGTGCTGACGTGAAATATCCTCACTGTGTCAAGGATTAGAGTCCCCTTGCCGTCAGGCTAACCGTGTGAGGTTCTCGTGGTCTACCTCTACATGTAACACAAATGCGGGTTAGCTGCATCAAAAAGTCCCCCACGAAGGCAAATTTCACGCAATACTCGATCTAGGAGTTCCCTTGTCTTCTGGATTGGGTTCAAAATTGCAAGGCTATGGAGTTGGGCTATACAGGTTACAAGGCGATACAAGGGATAGAGCGTTTGAGCTCCAATAAGGTGTACCGCGTTAAGAACCCAGCGTTGGCCGGTCGATACGAATTCCGCACCCGGGAAGAACCGATTACCGTGCTGACATTAAATATCCTAGGTGGTTGATGGATTATGGGTTAGAAAAAAAAATGCAGGGGTCTGTCCAGACATTTTGTGAAAGGTCCGTTTTTGTAAAATTGTGAAAAAATTACTCTAAATTTGTGAATATAAAATAAACGTTAAGTCACATTCTTATAACCAGGTCCCGCTTTTGTGAATTTGTGAAAATAGGGTCCGTTATTGCAAAAAAAAAACTTTTTCAAGGAGTTTTTAAATTGTAAAGACATACAAGATTATGCTCAACACTGTAAAATGATAGTTAAAAAAAATTAAATTTTAAAAAATAAACAGCAAATGCAGCTACTAAATTAGCGAAGCAACATACAAATATTTCGAATTTAGCCTATACTGCTGAACACAGAATATTAATTTCGGAGGAATAAAGGAAGAAGCGTCTGCCGAAGACAAAAATTAGTCCGTTTACATCTGTCTTTCTCCCCCCCCCCCTTCCTGGCAAGGGTTTATTCGATTAACAAAACAATAACGAAGATAAACAAATTTGTGAAGGGTCCGATTTAAATATAAATTATTTTGTGAAGGGTTCGTTTTTAAGTTAAAATGTTTTGTGAAGGGTCCGTTTTTAAGAAAAGATGTTTTGTGAAGGGTTCCTTAACGGACCCAAAGTTCTTCTAAACAGACCCCTGGTCTGGTAAAATTCTAAACTCTTAAAACTCTACTCTTAACTATAAACATCTACTTAAGCAAATACTACTTTAGAATCAATTTCTAAGAATTATTATTTTGAAACAAATAAGGTAAATACTAAATTTTAAAAAACTGAAGAAAGGAATTAAATGTAACAGAAGAAATAAATCTTCCCATCGCTTTCATTGAAATTCAAAGTAAACCTATTCAAAGTAAAGAACTACTTAAAATAAATAACGGATTTTCGGAAATAAGCTACATTGATTCACTTTAAATTAAATTAAAGAATTTGTCGAAAGAAATTTTACTATTTTACACTTAATGTGTTTTTCCACTAAAAAAACATTTTAACTGTAATAGCAAAATCTTTTTCTTTTATAAAAGTTTTTAAGTAGGCGGAATTCTAGAATTTAGAAATAGTTACCTATTTTTTTTTTCTTAATATTTTCTCTTTTAAAAACTATTCAATCTTCGATAATTTGGGCTACGATATCAAAAATAATCTATGACATTTTTTCTTCTCGAAAGAAAGATCTCGTGTGAAAATAAAATTTTCTTCGTCAATGGATAAATAGTCGTCAAAAAGTAAAAAGAAAGCCATGAAAAAATCACTTGAATTTACATTTTTAGAAATTTCTCAGAGAAAATGGTTAAATAACAATTTATTTAACTGTTATTTTACAATATTTAAATAAAACGGTCAAATAACCATAAATAAGACGGTATTCAAGCTGTTCACTGTGAGAAACCCGTTTATTAACTGTTTTTACGTAATACGGTTTCGCAACCAGAATTTTATCGCACCCACAAGGCCCATCTAATGAATCCACTTAGTTCCTTGCAGTTGGGCCAAGAAAGCTAATTTGTCAATCGTATGACCGATAGAACTGGTTTCGAGTCCCAGCGTTAACACTACAATATTTTCTCCATTTCCTTCAACATATGAAGAGTTTCCAGTGACCTACACTCCAAATTTGTGAAGATGGATTATTAGAATACTGTCATTTTCACATAGATCGCAGCCCTATTGAAGTGCTTAACACAAAAATACTAGCATTTTCCATTGCACACGATAGATGGCAACACTAGATATTAACCAGACACAAACTTTAATAAGCCACATTCCACAGCTTATTTGGCTGCTCAACTACATCTTAACTCCAATGTCCAAGAAATGTCTTTTTCGGGATTTCGAAACTATGCTAGTTGTAAATGGTTAAAAAAACGTATAGTTTTGTATTCATGGTTTTTTAACCATACTAGTTGTAAGCAGTTTCAAAACCGTAAAGGTAAAAAAGCATTCTTTACCCTAAACATTAAGGTTAATTGTATATCAGACTAATGACAGTTATTCGAGTTATTCTATTTTTGGATCATTTTAAAGAATATAATTTTGCATGGCAAAATACAATATTTGAGCAAAATCGGTCGAATAATTTCTGAGAAATTGAATTTTAAAAAAGTCAGATATTTAAAATTCGATTTCTCAGGAACTATTCGACCGATTTTGCTAAAATTTTGTATGTCGCCATGTAAAATTATATACTTTAAAATGATGGGGGGGGGGAATTTATAACTCACGATTCTAAATTTTTGCATGGAATTATCTTTAGACAAACGAGTTTTATAAATGAGTGCAAAAATTTTTCAATTAGTTGAAAAAGTTCCCGAGACATAGCGAAATACGCAAAATATAAAATCAACATTAAGGGATCCAATCTTTGGACTCCGCTCCTGACCAAACTATTGGGACCATAATTCCCAGTTTGCGGATACCCCCTATACTTTGGGAGTCAAAAATCTAAATCTGCCGAAAAAGAGTTATGTTTATTCGGAAAAAGTACGTTTTCGCGTCTGATTTCGTAACTTAAAATATCGTCTGCTCATATTGATTAGCATATTTGAGATCAACCCTCGAACCATTATGATTGAGTCCTAGAACATGAAGATCCGATCATTAGATCAAAAGTTATTAATTGTGGTCCGTTTATTTTTCTGCTCACCGTTCATTATATACTTAGCAGTAAACGAATTAGCAATGTTAATTGTATGACTAATATTAAATATACAATCAACATGTTAGTATCGTACATACGATTAATGAAATTAACATAATTTATAGCTTTATTTTATTACAATTTTTAAAAAAATAAATATTCAGAAATATTCAAAAAGAAATTACAAAATTTTGCTTCAGTATAAGCGATTGTAAAATCTGATATTTGTTATTTTTAGAAAATGCATTGCTAAATGATGATGTCCCTGTCATTGAACAGGATTGATATTTTCCCCTTGCAAAGAAACTACCTTTTGTTCTAACTCCCTTCCATCTGTTGCCAAAAAAATTTCTAATATTTACGTCAATTAGTGTTTATCATATCTCTTGTCAACAATCTTTTGTCGTTCGTCTGGCTATCTTGCACATCTAACATAATGATAGGACAAGCGCCAGAAAATGAGAAAGCTATTTTGGTTTCTGGTCTTTCAAAATGTTAGTAGAATATTGTATTGGAAGTTTATTTATTCTTAACAATATTATTTCACGGTGGTGTGGGATTTTAACGAAAAAAAAGGAAGTAAATATTGCATGTAAAAATTCATTTGACTTATAATAAATTTCATAAAAAAATTACATGTCTGCCACATTTTCTCGACAATGCCCCTTAGAGCAGCGATTATCAACTTGTTTCGGCTTAGGAACTTTAAACGATCGAGTTTCTTAGCGGCACCACTGCATTATAAAAAAAAAGTTCATTAACAACTGTGAATATATTAATAAAAAAAGAAAGAAGGAAATATTGGTGCACGCATTCTCTGAAAATGAATATTTAAAAGAAAAAAGACTTATTAAACATAAAAAATAGTAATCAAAGAAACGTTATTCCTTATTTTTGAAATGATTTGTTTTACTTTGATTTGAAAAACTATGAGAAATACTTTTTTTTTTAAATATTCTTTTCATAATTTATTTAATATATTGCTTTATAAAAAAATATTTTTTAAAGATTTTGTTACTTTTTCATTGGTATTTTACATAAATAATTTCATATGAAAAACCGAAATTAAATAAATTTTGGGTATTTGATTGCATATAAATGTAATCATTACTGAATAGAAAAAATTCTAACTCTCGGAACTCCTGTAATCCTTCCACGGAATGCGAGGGTTCCAAGGAACAATTTTTTTTTGGATCCGCGCCTTAGAGCGTTATGAGAAACATGCATATTAATTAAACTTTCCATGTTAAAATATAAAAATAAACAAAACTAAGTTACACAGAAAAATGCATGTATGACAACTTTTCTTTCACAGAATTATCAACAAAAAAAATTATATACTGGGAAAATTGCTATTATATATATATATATATATATATATATATATATATATATATATATATATATAATAACAGGGCTACATCCCTGTTATCAGTGGTGTATTTAGCTTTAATAATGCAGTCATAAGCCATGATACACTCCAAAAAGCTTTATTAATGGTAGTAGGCTGGTATCGATAACAATTCACATCCACACTCCGCAAGGGAGGGAGTGGACAAGACTTTGGACAATTCCGGAACAGCTTATCGGGATCACAACATGATGAAAAGGGCATGCGAAAAGCATTGCTCTCGCTTTTATACTAACACATTTTGGAGTAAAAAGGCACAGTCTTTGAAATACTTGTATCCTTACGCATTATGGAAAATCATTCCATGCTTCCTTATATAGAAGTGAAAGGGGGAGAGATTCTAAAAATAACTCAATCGTATGTTTATCAGCCTTGAATTCCCAAAATAGAATCTCTCTACGCTTATTCTTTAACAAAGACATTTTATGAAAACGAAAGAGTTTTAATTCTTTTATTAATACAAAAGTATTATAATTTTTGTATTACATATATATATATTATATATATATATTATATATATATATTATATATATATATTATATATATATATGAAGGATGTTTAAAATAATTACCATTTAAAATCGAACTCTATCGTAGTTTTTAAAACTTTTCCGGTAGTTGCAAATTAAATCTTCGAAAACGATACAGTGGAAATTTTTTCTAGAAAATTGAAACATCAGTAGTTTTTAAGCATCTCTACTAAAATCAGTTAAAATTACGGAAAATGCTAAATAGTTAGCATTTCTAAAAGTATTTTTGAATAAGCGCTTTCTCTGTTTCCCAAGCATTGTTTCTTTTACATCGTTTCTCGTGAAAATCTCATAATTTGTTAATGGTACTAAATAAAGTTGCACAAGATAAAGTTAAAAGTTTAAAAATCAAGTGAAAGCTAATCTTGATATTTATTTTCATATTTTAGATATAACCCTAATTTTTTTTTTTAATCAAATTATTTCGATATATTAATTAAATTATAATAAATATTACGAAATTAACTAAAAAATTTTTTAAATTTAAATTACATGTACGTATGGGTATGCATGTTTTTGCAAATGTTTGAATTCATGAACAGTTTTTACTGCTTTTATTTTTATTTATTTGTTTTTCACCTCGTACGAAGAACGGGATTTCAGCTAGTTCAATTTATATTCAATTAATTTAAATTTAAAAATGATTAATATTGACGTTATTTGAAAATCAAAACGCGTAATAATAATTGTTCTGTGAATTTTTATTAAATCAGAACATTGCTAACACGAATAAAACTCATCATCTTACCTAAACGTTTAATAAATCACGGTAGATTAAGGCGTAAAATTACATTTACCATAACATTTCTGGAACGTCAAACGTATCAGACGATAAAAGACATATTTTAACTATACATATATGTTGGGAATTTCGGGAAAATTAGGGTAGTGACTAATATTTATCTGCATATAACCTAAAACGATTTAATGACATTTTAACATCAATACAGTATTATTTAATTTTTAATTATTTTGAAAAAGTTTACTGATTATTTTAATTGATCATCAGTATAGGATCATTTAATTCAGGGGCCGCCAAAACTTTTTTGATCATCGACCCCTATATAATTTTTCGAAATCTCCATCGACCCCCATAAAAGTAGTTTTATGTTAATTAAAACAAAACTCTATTAGATATTGTGTTTGTATATTTAATTTATTTTATGATTTTAAACATTTATTAAAGTAATAGTACGTTTAATTAATTATTAAAGTTAATTAGTGCATTTAATTAATTAGTAAAGTATTTCAAAAATTTTGTAATTTTCGTATAAAAATACAAAGTGTGCTATAGTTTTGTCGCTGGCTGTACTAATCCATATTATTAATGCTTACCTTCTTTTTTGCATGTATTGACAATTAAAACTGATATCTAAACTAAACGAATGGTTTTATCGAAACAATAACTGATTATTCCAAACTATAAAAGTTTTAATAATGACACTGCAAATATTAATAATGACACTGCAAAGATCGCTGAAACTGCGTATGATATTTGCGTTTGTAACGTCAATGCTCGTCACACGTGACATTTGGACAAGAGCACATATGCATATGACTTATAAACCATAAGTGCAGAGTTCGTGCCACTGCGCGCTGGTACCTAAATACTTGTTTCACCCGAATAAATATAAATTTATTAATTTATGTTCTATAAAGAAGCTGATATTAAGTCAATTATAAAAAAATTCACAAATTTTACATACTCAATTAGGTATGTGTGATTTGCTTATTAAGAACTGGTTTTTTTTCCGACCTCCAATCGACCCCCTGGCTCAGATCGAACCCCACTTCTGTTAAATATACCCCTGGGGGTCTATATAGACCACTTTGGCGACCTCTGATTTAATTGAAAATTTAACAGTTCATGTAATACAACACATTACCTAAACTTCTAATACATACATGAATTAGCATGTGATACATTGAATAAAAAGTTGAAAATTTTGATAGAACTTGGGAATACTTTGCATAAAGTTTGGTATTTTAACATATAATCAGTATGTTTTTATTTTGAATAATTTTAATTTTAAAAAATTATTAGTTGGAACACGCATTTTATTACGGAAATTATTATTTGAAACACGTTTTTTAAATTTAAAACACTTATTTAAATCTGAAATATGAAGTTTAGCAGATTAGAAAATTGCATACACACATTAATTTCAACTCTTTACCTTCATGTCTACCAATGGAAAAAAAAAATTGTGCCCACGCTGGAATACATATTTTACATGATATATATCTATGATAATATAAAGCCAGTTCATGCAGTGAACTTTAAAAAAGTTCTTTAGGCGAATTTCACTCCTTATTTTTTATTTCCTGTATAATATGAGTAAGCATCTCACAAATTTGTCTAACCAGAGACAGTTCCTCGTAAATTGTGGGTTAACACCTGCTTACTTCTTAAAAGAAAAGAATATCTCACTTTTTTTTATGTGGTCAGATTTTGATTTCTAAAAACAGATAATCAGCTGCGTTCAGATTCTATTCTTCTATTTCGATGGCAGAAATAGTTATTCCTGAGGAAAAGCAATTTCTATTTCGATAAGCAATCTTCAAACCATGGCCTTTTTTTTTACATTTGATTTCTTGAAAACTTCATAAATTAATGCTGCTTAATTAGTATATCAGAAAGTCTAGTCTTATCTTAAGCAGTAGATGAAGTCTAAGATTAGTCAAAAAGAGTTATTTCAGACTTTGTGAAATATCTATTTATGATTTTGTGAATTTGTAAAAAAAAAGGATGCATATTTTATGAAAGTCAGAAAAAACAAAGGTTTCTTCAGACTTATTAGAGAAGTCTGTTTATGACATTGAGAAAAGTCTATTTATACATTAGTAGTAAAAGTATACTATAATATCTATGTAATCCTAATGTAGTAGTATAATTTTATGTATATTTAAAAAAAAGTTACTGATTTTTGTAAAGTTTTCTAAGAATTTCAGTTTTAAAATTTAGAAATAAAGACGTAATCGATTTAGTTTTTTAAAGGACAAGTTTTTTGTGAATGGTCCCTTTGCCTGATAAATTATTTTGAGAATGGACAATTAGTTTATCATTAAATTTTCAAACTATTAACATCAAAAATATTGTAAAGAATCTGTTAAAGAACTCAATTTTGTCCTAAAACAACTCCTGCTCTTAAGTAAAATTATAGTTTAAAAAATAATGTTTGCTACTTTCATTTGTAGTTTTCCCCGCCATTGGAAATATAAAAAAAACTTTCATTTATTCTCCTAATCCTGCTATGCATCTTCATAATAATTATTTTTACTGAACTATTAATAAGTTTCTTAAAAGAAAAGCGAAATAAACTTATTGTTGCTTGATAACTTAAGCTACCATTACTACAGGTAGCATAAACATCCATTTTAGAGTTAAATTGTAGCAAAAGGTTTCAGTATATCTGAAAAGTAGGAGGTTTGGAGTTTGTAAGAAAATTTTCTTACGTAATGCAGGTATTTCTCTATTTAAATTGCAACTCTATATTAATCTATCATTATTCCTTCCATTGAGGATTTTTAACTGTTTTATCAGTAATAATCTTAAATTAGGACTTATGTCTGACAGTGACAGTTAGTCTATATTTGTTCCAGTTATGAATTTGTTTTCGGTGTATATATACAAGCTGAAAATGAATAAAATAAGCCGAATTACTTCAAAATGAAAACTAAAAGAAGAATAATATTAAACGCTAAAAAAATTTAATTAGAGAAATATATTTCTTTATTAAAGTAATATTTATGATGCAATATTTTATAAATGCTTTACTAATGCAATATTTTATAAATGTTTGCTATTTTTCAATTCTTGTCCAATATATGCATTCTTGTTCAATATATTGTTACTAGAAATATATTTTCTCTTAAAAAATGCCATTTCTATTTCATTTGCATTTTACTTGAAATAATTTCTGTAAGACAATCGAAAGATTAAATTGATTATGTGTTATAGGTTTGATCTAAATGTAAGCAGAGGTTTCTTAACTCATCGCTGGCTATAAAAAGTACTAACCCTCAGAGCTCTAACTCTTCACGGAAACCTAAGAAACTGTGGAACAGCAATTGGGAACCGCTGTCTTTAGCAATAGTTTGAGCAGTGTTAAATAATAAGCAATGTGTTAAGCATTTGTTTATAATTAGGAATATGTTAAGTATATGTTTTGATTAATTTTATATTTTTTTAGAAATTAAAACTCAGTTGCTAAGTAATTATTTAGATTTAGATTTGATATTTTTCAAAATGGCAGGAGATATTTTAAAAAATAAACAGTGCTATGGTGCCGCATATTGTCCTACCAATTATTAGCGATGGAGCTTCTCTTTTTTGAGTAACAGCATACATTTATACCCAAACTAGGGTTTGAGACATGCAGTAGAGAGGTTGTAGAGTACGCAGCATACAATTAGTACGCAGTAGAGGTTGTAGAGTACGCAGCATTGGAAAGATTTTTCAATCATATCTAAGGACAGAGAGTGAAATAGTTTTGGTTCTTCTGCTGGTTACCTATACTGAAATGTCCCGAACTCAAACTTACGTTTGAGTGATTTAATGGCTGCCGAACAGATTTTAAATAATTACTAAAATTCAAAACATAGAAAACTTTGAAAATATCGCGGACAGGTCTGGAAAATAGTTGAAATTGAAAACAAAGTGCTACCGCACGGACAACATCTCATGATTAATAATAATTATAAAACTCATTTTCTTTTCGCTTGTATTAGTTTCGCAATATTAGTCAGAAAAGAATTTGAAAATATTTAAATTCGTAAAAATAAGTATCTTACATTTATGAGTCGGGTGCAAATATGACGTTAAATTTTCCCTAGTTTTCAAATACATATATTTACTGTATAACTGATGAGCAAATAAAATAATAATAATGTTGACTGGATTCAAAATGTAGAGTAAAATGACAAACCGTATGATTTGAAAGTGTTGCCGAAAGTAATATCTGCCTATGGGCGCAACAAAATTATTTTATCATAATACAAATCTAAATTATTTTCATTTTTTCTCTTCATAAAACTCATCATAATAGCTACTGTTCTTATCAATTTCTATATGTTTGTACTTTATTCTTTAACAAGATTATAGAAAATATTAATGTGAGTTATTTTACTGCAGCGAAACATTGCATAGCATTTCATACATTGCAGGAGTTGGGAATCGGAAATATTTGCTCGACTCGAATTAAGTGAACAAAAATAGTACTCAAAATATTATCGGGAAATTATTTAAATTATAATTTATCATTCAAACTTAATTTATCACATTTGAAAGTTTCTCATCCAATATGTTTTATTAAAATATTGAAAATGAAAAAATAAATTAAAATTTTTGAAAAATTAACGAAGTTACTAAGTTACCTTTTGATTCATGAATTCTACAACTAAATTTATTTGGCTACGTGGAAAAGTTAATTAAAATATGCAAATGAATTTAATTTATCATTTGTAACTGTATCCTAGTTCATAAATATTCAATAAAGAATCCTTTCGTGCGAGCATGTAAAATATTAATATCTAGTTCTTTTCTTATTATGATTTTGCGCTGCTTCAATATTTTATCCAAATTATTTAAGTTTGTTTCTTCAACTGTTATAAAAAATAAAAAGAAATTTTAATTAAAATACTCTTAACTCTAATCGTACTTTAAAAAAAAGAGAAATATAATTTTTATTTAACAACTTACTACTTAAAATAATAGTTAAGTATGATTCAGTAAAAAAGTTTAGCGAACAAAAGTCGGACTCGAGCGCTTAAAAAAGTCCGGAGTTAAAGTGAGAGTCGAGGGCTTGGAAAAGTCTGGAGTTAAAGTGAGAGTCGAGCGCTTAAAAAAGTCCGGAGTTAAAGTGAGAGTCGAGGACTTGGAAAAGTCTGGAGTTGAAATTGTAGTCTAACATTTCACCTGCGAGAGGGACCAGAATTCAGTTGCCGGGATTCGAACCTGGGTCATCTCAATGAGTGACGTGTGCTCCATACACTGAACTACTGCTGCTCTCCATTAACACTAAACATACCAACACTTAATATATACCTATTTCTACCATAGCCGGTTAAATGACCGGAATTTATGTTCCTTGATTGATTGTATGAAATATGGATGTTAGGAAGGAAATAAACTAAAATAAACTTTATTCCAATTAAATAAAATTGTATATTGCCAATTTTTAGGTATTACAAAGAATAAGAATTAAGTCATTGCTCAATGCATTTTTTACACATACTCTTTTATTGTACATTTTCCGCAAACATATTTATTCTAATTATTATTATTTCCATAATTCTTATAATTATTCTTACAATTATAAGAATATACAAGAATTAAAAATTTTATAATTATTCTTATAATTAATATTCATTCTTCTAAGAACCTGTGTTGTTTTGATGGTTTCGACATTTTTCTGGGCAAAAACTAACAGTTAGTAGGAAAGGAAAGTAAAGCTATCAAAATAAAATATAAGCTATTTACCAAAACATTTAGTTTTTCTCACTTTACTTACACCAAAAATGGCAATCTAAAATTTTAGTTGCTTTCTTGAAATTTGAATTCACAGTTGCTATGATTGAACTAACTACGCAACAGTCTTTGCAGAAATTGGCAACTAATCGAATGCAATACGTTGAACACGCATCACATCGCAATTTTTGATGCGATAACCTTATAAAGCAATAAATTGTTCTCTCGGTCAAATAACCGTTAGTGGTAGAAATAGGTTTACAACAAGTATTATTCGAAACAAATAAAATACAAAAAAAAAAACAATAATAATAGAATTTTAACTGTATATAATTGTTAGAAAAAGTCATGAAGTGAAATATGCAAAAACAATAAGATGATAAGTACATTTTCGATGCAAAAGTTCTTAAACAGTTATTTGACCATTTATGGTATGTTTAGTGTTAAGCTGTGTGTCAAATCGGGGTACTTCTTTCTATAAAAACAATTTTTTTCATTTAAAAAAATACGTGTATTGCTATTTATGATTTTGAAATTCACCCCTGTCTACAACACCAGGGGGTTAAGAGTAAAGGGTCGAGTTTGGTATAATTGATTGCAATTTTTAAAAAGATTTTATTGTTGTTATATCAGATTCTGATTCGATATGCAGTTCCAGAGGTATTTGTACATTTCAATTCATTTTGATTTTTATATTTTTTCGTCAGTAGTATCAAAATTCAAATTGTTTTCAAAGGGATAGAAATTAACTATTTTATTTTATGTAAAGCGTTTAAGCAATTCGGTTCTCACAAATATAAATGAGTTATTAAAGAAGGCTTTATTCATCTGTCTTTTGCTTCAACACTTGATTTTTCTTCAGCCGCACTTTACCTGGCGCTGACATCATTTTCTTTTTGAGAGATTATTTATGAAGCGTCCCACCTCTCTTTTGCACCAAAAAAGTCACTTGTCATTCTGACGCTTGACAGTCGAAGTTGTTTTTTTTTTTCCCCGTTTTATTTTAATTCATCTTCCGGCTCCGATGCTTATTAAAAAGCCTCTTCTGAATAAAAATAGAATATATGAGAGACAGCAATCATTTTCACTGAACTAAATTAGAATTGTTTTTCAACTAAGACATTCATAAATTGAATTTAAAATGCTAATTTTATAATTTGTATTATCAGCATATATTTCGAATTGCTACTTAAAAAACGTGAACTAATAATTTTTTTCAGTTTAAATTTTAAACTAATTAGGGGGCTCCACTTGCCAACCCCAATAATTGCTTCTCATTCATCATTGTTTATTTCTTTTTAAACGTAAATATTTCCCATAAAAACACTGAACATTTCGGTTTTAAAATATATAATTTTTGAAGATTTATGTAAGAACATTTTGTTATGTTAATAGTAACTAAATGTACAATGACCTAGATTTGAAAAATAATTATCTGTAGTTGAAAACAATGACACCTGCTGGCTAAGTGGTAGCGCATCGCGCGCCCGTGATACAGGTCCTGAGTTCGATCTTCGGGCCGGGCAAGGTTGACTCAGCCTTTTATCCCTTAAGTGGGTCGATAAACGAATACCAAGTATGCTTGGGAACTAAACACTGGGGTTCCGCGTTCGGCTGACCACCTAACCGGAACATCTGCTCCTGCACCCCAGAGCCCAAGGTCAAGAAAACTGAGATGGGCACAGTAGGCCTTGGCTCTCTATGGGCTGTCGCGCCACTGAGTTTAAATTAGTTGAAAAGAATATTTAACCAAGGAATACAGATACTGACAGTCAATGAGAAGAAATAATTTAACTCAAATAAACTCACAATAGTTCAAATAGGTGACGGTTTTCATCTCTCTCTCTATCTATCTATCTATCTATCTTTCTCTTTTGATACATTTGATTGACATTTACTCGAGTGAGAGCTTATAAAATAAAGAAATAAAGCTCTCATGAGAGAATGAATTTTTAACAACAATGGATAAATAGTCCATTCTTAAAGCTTAGAAAAAATGTAAATATCACGAAAAAGCATTTAAATTTGCAATAACTTTCAAACGAATAAGTGTTTCGAAGAAAAAAAAACTCTTGTTAAAATTATAACCAAAACTGGTCCTATCAGCACGTAAAATTTCGGTTCTGTAACTGCATTTCAGTTGACAGTAGATCGTTCAAAATATTTTTTTCTAACACAGGTTTAACGGTTAATAATTTTCGAACTAATTGTCCAAATCTTAAGTTTTTTACTCTGTCGTACTCCCTATATTTTTTTTCCACACACCTTCATAATTTCTAGTTTCTAAAACTTATAGATTTTGAGAAACAAAGAAAAATGTAACGTAAACCAAAAAAATGAGGAAAATTCGAAAAAAAAGCACTTTTATAATTAATCAGCATAAAAGTGAAAGAAGTTATTACGCATTTATCAATAATATTTATTTATCATCACTCACTTCTTTCTCTACTAAATTAGCATTCTATTTATTTTTCAATTATTGTATATGTTATAATTATTGTATATTTAAGCCATCAAATACCATGCTAATTCGAACAAATTTCTAATTCTAATGCTAATTTCTTTTTTAAATTTAATTAGCCACAATAAAGAAGGAACGTTGCAATGCTACACGCTACATTAAAGACGTCTCTAGAGTAACTGAATGACTGTTCATATAGAAATCGCAGGGATTCGGCACATACAACAACGCCCCCTATAGTTCGTTGCGATCGCGAATTCCAAAAACAAAAAAAACAAAAAAAATCTCACATTTATTACGTAAAGCTATAAAAAGACCAAACGATTATTAATGCAAACGATTATTATATGATTATTATGAACTAAACTTTATGCAAACGATTGTTTATGACGTCATTAGATAAAAGTGTCATTAACACAATATTATCCAATGTTTATTATTAATTTTGAGTGGCAATGTAAAAAGATAGTTGTTCTAAAGTTTTATAATAGAATATTTGTTTTGATAGAACGCAGTTATTTATTTTAGAATTCCAATATATTTTAATAGCTTTGATAAATCGGGTAGAGTTATTGGAAGCACGAATCAACGCTCTTTAAAGAAACTATTTACATTCCAAATTAACAAAATATATTGAACAGAGTTTATTTTAAAAAACTTATATCTTTTATAAAAAATGGATAACCGTGAATATCTTAGGCGATATCAACAGCGACATAGAGCTGAACATAATTTAGCAGCATAAAATCACCTGGAAAATAATCGTAGTGCTATCAATACGCGACGGCGGAATATAAGTTTATAATGCTGATAATGAGCACCTCTGACATTCTACAATCCTATCATATTCTCTCTACGTGATGTTGGTGCAGAAAAACTGCCAGCTAATCTTAGGCAAAACGACTATAATTTTGTTCGCGAAGCAAACAAAATGTCATTGCGTAGCAATTATCGGGGGTTGGCGAGCGGTAGCGAGCAGGGGGCGGAGCCCTCCAGTATATATATATTGTTAAAAAACGATATTTTGTTTTCGAGTTGGCAATGAAGAACTGAAAATTGAAATATTAAGCGATTAAGCAGGCATGAGCACTAAAAACAGAACAACATCTGATTAAGAAGACATTAACTAAATATCAACATCTGTTAAAGAAAACGATACCAACAACTATTAAGTTCAGTTATTTAAGCATGCATTTTAATTTACCATTAATCATCATTAAAGCCATGTCGTTCGAATCAAGATCCATTAATTCATTATTAAATTTAACTTAATTTCTTCAAACTCGCAAATCTATAATAGTGTACGTAATTTTTCAGAATAGCCCACTTTTATGCTTCTTATGATTATTGACTTTGCTTAAAAGTTTTAATCAATACTTTTATTTAATATTTTTAATTTTAACATTTGCTCAACTTTTAGTTCGGCTCTTATACAATGTAAGCCATACTTCGTTTTTCGTAATAGGTAATTAATGACGTAAACTAATGACGCCATTGATATTTAATTAAATAAAATTAATGTAATAAGTACTACGGGAATTGTGGTAGCAGGTATCTCCAATAAGATTATGGGTAATATGGCAATTTCATGATCCACTAAGAAGTATTAGTACCGAAATGTATATCAATTAAAAGATTCAGATAACATACCTAGCTAGAGTATAATATACAATTACTATGTAGGCGTGAAAAGCGAACTCGAATTAGTATGCAATAGGAATAATAGGAATTGCAAAAGCAGTTCGGGTGATTTGCAAGCAAGTGGTGGGCCCAATAATTTTGAGAGATTTTTTTAACCTGTTTTTGAAGATCTAAATTGTAGGCATATAGTGATATACAAAATTTCACATATTGATAGCTATATAAATACTATGCTATTTCTTAAACCATATTTTCAAATTAGAAGTGCATCGTTATTTAAGATATTAAAATATATCTAATTCCGTAAAAAAAAATTGCCTAAATATTTTGTTAAATTTATTATTTTTTTTTACTTGCAAGTAATTGTAAAATATTATTTACAAATAGGAAACTAAAAATATAGCTGCTAATCGGCAAATTAATCTGATTCATCACATGATTCATCATACAAAAAAAAGAAAATAATCATGCTACGATTACAGCCCATGAAACTGCCAGGAAAAATTATGCAAAAATGTACTAAAAGTGCACATATACTGTGCACAAAATGTACTAAAACTGCACAAAATGTACTAAAAGTGCACATAAAAGTCAAAACATATCTAATAAACATTTAAAGAGAAACTCTTTCCAGAAATATTACTTAAATGCGATTCTTTTTCTTAGAATTTTAAACAAAGTAGAATAATTTCAGATTTTCATCGAGTAAAAATAATATTTTTAGGTCAGCGCTGTGGAACACATTTGCGTTGAAACAAACTTATAGTTTTCATTCCCTTATCTTTGTTTACAGAGAACTGCATAACACACTTCCGAATCTCATTTCCTGATAATATAAAATTCGCAACATTTTAAACGTTTGCGAAAATTATTTATTTTCTTTTCCTTAAGAGTGCTCTTTGACTGCAACCGACACAACCATTTGAGACATTTTAACATATTATATTTATTTATTATCATATTTTATTTAGTATCATATTGATTTATTTTTCACAAATAAATTAAGGATTTTTATTTATTCTGCTTGACAGTATCTCTTGAAGTTTGCAAAAACCAAAGACCCAATTGAATTAATGCCGTGGCCCAATATATATAGCGGATGTTAATTTAGTCCCTGACATTAGTTTCTAACTTCCATAACTTAAATCAGCGGTTCCCAAATTTTCGGAAATCGGTTGAATAGTTCCTGAGAAATGGAATCGGTTTAAATCTACGACTTTTTAAAATTTGATTTTTCAGGAACTATTCAACCAATTTCGCTCAAATTTTGTGTTTTACCATGTAAACTTAACTACTTTAAAATGACGTAAAAAATTTTATACTTTACAATCCAAAATTTTTTCGACTATTCTTTAATAAAATAATAAAAAGTAATAAATATTTGCTGAAATTTACTTTTTGCATGGAATTATCGTAGGATAAACAAATTTTATAATTGTGTTAAAAAAATTTTCAATTCGCTTAAAAAATTCTCGAAATATGATGAAATACAAAGAAAGTAAAATTAACATTAAGGGGCCTAAATTTCAACCGCTCTCCTGACTAAACTATTAGGACCATATTTCCCAGATTGTGGCAACGCCCTATATTTTGGTGGTCAGGAATAAGACTTCGTTCAAAAAAAAAGGTATGTTTATTCAGAGAAAGTACGTGTCTGTGTCTGATTTCGTAACTTAGAATATCTTCTGCACTGAATAATTACCATATTTTGAAGTCCCCCTCGGACCATTTAGATTGAGTATAACGTGAAGATCGGTTCATTAGATCAAAAGCTATTAATATTTTTTTTATTTTTTTTTGACGCACTATTTATCAATAATTTTTCTTCATAAACTCAAATCGCTTTCCTCACACTTATATATTTAATTGAATAGTATAATGAGCATGGAATTATGAATTCGCATTTTACAAAGATTCAAAACCCATACATTAAACCGGTCAGTATGAAATACTTTGTAAAAAGAAAATTCTATTCCATTACACTTTTGGAGATTTAATAAATTTAGTTTCTTCCCATTCTGAAGAAAACTATTGATATTGGCGCTGAAAATATAACGTACACAATGCATTTTTAATCTGTAACAACGTATTAGGCTTAATATGTGTCCATTATTTTTTTTTTTTCATTTGAAACATTGAAAAAATACATTTGAATTGAATAATTTATTGACAGGATTTTATTTCCAAGTATAACTTTTTAATAATTTAGCACTTGATGCGAAAGCTGTCTGCAAAATTTATTTAATTTCTGGCGTTGTGCAAATTTTTGTTTGCAAAATTAGCTAGACTAATTCATACAACAGTAGAATATTACCAGAGCATTAGAATATTAACAAGAACCTTACACATGCATAACAGAGTAATATTTGTCAGAGCATTAGAATATTAGCCAGAGCCTTACATACATAAGAGTATAATATTTACCAGAACAGACAACATTAACAATTAACCAGGAAACCTATTTGAAAAGAATTTAGCTGAAGTCTTTTACTCGAGCAGAAATAAATCATTAATGTATTCGCTTTATCTTATGTTAGATGCATCACAAGAATTTACAATTACGGTAATAATCAATAGCCAGAGCAGAATATATATCTCATCATTCGCTTTCTTACCATTAATTAAATCAAACTTCCGCTTATTTTGTTAGAAATTTACAAATCAGAAATATTCTGCTGAAAACATCTTTATATGGTAAAAAAATGCAAACGATATTAGTTTATTTACTTTTAAAACGAGCATTCAACTGGAAAGAACTACAACTTTTGAGCATTCTTCTTATTTCATTGTCTCAAGAGAATAGAATATCTGCAAGTGAAGTAGTATGGTTATCTCGTTCCTGATTGGTGGTTGAAACGATGCATTTGTTTACGCTAGCAACTGTTCTTTCAGTTCTATTTCAAGTAAGCAAAATCCGTCCTCTTAAGTAACACAGCCTATATTCTTTCACAAAGTTTCCTTTACGAAGATTTTAGTTATCACTATATATTTACAAAAAGACAGGCACGAAGCCATGTAGAACATAAACAAACCAATTATGCATCGAAGTTGCCAGGTACGCAAAACAAAAATATATCACGTTTACAACAAAATACATAAACAAATAATAAATCTAAGTTAAGCAAAAGAAGTAGAGTAGAAGGAATTATATTTCAATGTTCGATGTGCTATATGGCTCTGTATTTAATTAACTTAACCTTATAAGTTTTGTCGAGAACTTAGCTCAACTTTAATGCACAATATTGCTGATAAAGATTAGCTGGTGCTAAAGTCAAAGGTCACATGCGTGGTTATTGGTTGTCTTCTTCTTACTGGAGTGCAAGTACCCAATTATTTTTAAATACACTATGTTTGAATTTTTACCACCATTCAAGTAATATAATAGCTTTAACAATGTTCCTGTTTACAGTTAAATACAAACAAAATAATTACTTTCGTAAATTGGAGAAATTCTATATGCATCCTAGTAATTGGCTCATAATTGTCTTATGCCCCGAACATACTTTTTAAATCAGTATCATCAATTTATTTACTTTGTTATTTTAAAGGCACTGTAATTAAATGACAATATTCCATGAGATAAATAATTTTACTCCGTTTCCTATTGCATAAAAAAGTATATAAAAGACTAATTTTTTTCATCCGTCAGAATAAAACAATGAACAAAAACTCAGTGAAATAATCAAATGGAACAGAGAATCTAGTTGTTTTAATTTTTAAAAATATATTTAGTCTGAAAAAAAAAATGAAATTAATTGAATCATCCAAAAAAGAAGGTTAATATTTCCTTAGTGGCAAGACCTTTTTTCCTACTTTGATATCGAAACTTCAAACGATTCTCAGACTATTCTTTTTTTTTTAAAAATATAAAGATGTAAGATATTCTATTTATTTAACGCACTTTTTTTCTAAGTCAATTAACAGAAATTATAGATTTTGTTTGCATTAAGCAAACGAATTTCAAAGTTAAACAGTTTATAATAACAATTTTAGAAGATTACTTTTGCAAAATAAGCGCTATGTTTATTCATTGACAGACTTTTCAATTTCATACTTTATAATATTACAGACAAACGTTGTAGAGCATTTTCAAAGGTTAAAATTTTTATTGATTAAGGATTTATGTAACAAATTTCCAAAGAATTTATTGTTTATTACTTTGTAAGATATGCACCATCAAGTACTTTGGAAATATAGGATTTTACATATTTCTCTAAATTTCAATGCTTGTTATGTAGTTTCAAACATTTTCATAAAAATAGTAGGAATTAATTTTAATCGATTTAGTTAAGGGATCTAGAACGTTTTTCTGAACCAAATTCTCGATTGGTTTTGAAAAAAAGAACGCATGTTCAGACATGTTTTTCTTAATTTCATCAGTTTTTCTTAATTTCATTTTTCTTAAATTCATTTTTCTTAAATTCATTTTTTCACCTTGCGTGCAAAATTTCACAACTTCCAATAAAAGTATTAAATTAAAACTTGGTAATTTGTTTGAGTAGAGCTTGTATCTTAAATTCACCCTAGTAAGTAAATTGGTAAATATTATATTGTTATTTAATTTAAAGAAATACTTTTTTATTTTTCTATTTTTTAAGCTAGTATGGTTTTAAAAAGTACTTGACTGACTATTAAAAGTGATTTCAAGTCAATATCATAATTCTTATGATTTAAGTCATGTGCGCAAATGACATAATATTCTTTTTTTCTTTTTAAAACTAAGCTCTAAAAAATAAAAGAATAAAGTTCTTCAAATTGTTTCACAAAAATGTGTCATTTAAATAATATCTATGATGTTAAACTCCTGAAAAAATTAAGAATCCTAAGTTAAATTTTAGATAAGTTTAGATAAAAAAAAATTGTACACTGTTGGTTTCTCGAAAAACTCAAAACTACCTAGACCCCTAACAGCTCATTCAGAAAAAGTTGAACGTCATTACAAATAACATTTTATAAAACGGCTCAAAAGTGCTCTGAATATGCAGATGATGAATAATAATTTAGAACAGAGTCACTAATAATTTCGAAACACTGCCATGTAGAGAGCTTCTGTCCCTTCAAAAAATTGTGGACATTGAATAGTTTTATGCATCAAAAACATAAGCACATGTTTTATAAAATTCAAACTTAAACATTTAAGAAATGATGACATTTTTAACTATACAAAAATTATAGAGGTCAAACTGAGCTGTGGAAATTCACAGAATCTTCGTTCAACAAGAAATCTCAGTCAAAATCATAACTTTGGATTTAGTGCAACATTTAAATCTGCAACAATAGTGCTTCGGAAAGCACCAATATGTTACTACAGTGCGTAAAAAAGTAAACGCGACTCAATCGTTTGAGGGATTGACTTCAAATATACTACTCAATAAACGATATTTTGATCGTTTATTTTGATCGCTTAAAATATCGTCTGATAAAATATCAGACGATATTTTAAGCTACGAAATCAGACATAAATGTATTTTGACTGAATAAGCATACGTTTTTTCGAGAGATTTGGATTTCTGACCCCAAAAATATAGGGGGTACCCTCAATTTAGGAAATATGGATTCAAGTATTTAGACAAGAGAGCGGTTCAAAATTCGGACCTCTTGGAACTCTTACTTTTTCTGTACCCCTTTATTTTAGGAAGAAAAAAAAATTTATATGCCAAAAATTTAAAGAAATTTTTTTTAAATTTTAACTCCTTTATTTTTTCTGTAATTTGCTCGATCACGAGAACCTTTTAAGCAAATTGAAGCATTTTGTAAGCAAATATAAAATCCAAAGATAATTTCATTGAAAAAATAACTATTAGTAAATATTTATTATTCTTTCATTATTTTACTTATTAATTGTCGAAAAATTTTGAATTTTGAGGTATGCAAGTTATACATCATTCAAACAAAATATAATTTTACATGGCATAATACAAATTTTGAGCGTAATCGGTAGAATAGATCATGAGAAATCGAATTTTAACGATGCAACTTTTTTTCAAAATTCAATTTCTCAGAACTTTTAGACCGATTCGTTTCATTTCGTAAATTTAATTATTGTCTTTCACTTATTTTATTAGCATATTTGAAATCATCTCCTTAAACCATTAATATTTAATCCTAGAACGTGAAGATCCGATCATTAAATCGAAAGTATTCAGAGTTGTTCGTTTATTTATTTATTTGATTGTTTATTTTATTCACTGCAAATCTTTATGTCATGTTACTATTATTACATTGATTTGATTAAGCTGAATATATACTCAATATTTGGGGAAATGTTTCTTCCTTTTTTTAACAGTGCATTTGATAACAGAAAACACACATTGAAAATACGTAATAGTTAGTAATAATGATTAAAAATAACTAACATTAGGAAGAGCTTATTCGAAATACTCAATGGCAGAAGAACCTTAGTATAAATATTTAATAATGGGAAAATACTTTTTTGGAAGAGCAAAATGTTCTTAGGTACTGTACCCTGATATATTTTATCTAAAAGAAAAGACTCCAGAATTATAAGCAAGAGCCTCAGTGATTTTTTTTATAAAAAATAATTTTTGGAAAGATTTGTTCCTATTCGTTTCCTAAGGTAAACTTTTTAAAGACTTTAGGAATAAATGTTTCTAAAAACATCATATTTCTGTGTAATCTAGTCATTATAAACCCTTAATAGTTACTAGAAGTAAAGTAGGGGGCGTATCCCGATTTTTCAACAAAAAATAAACCCCTTTTAAGTACTTCTTAAGCACTTAAAAAATATTTTTTATCACTTTTCAAATAATCTGTGCAGTAATAAAAATAATTTTTTTTCTATCGTGTAAAGTTCTTCATTTATAAACATAAAATCAATAAAATTCAAAAACGTATTCAAAAGCTTTACATAATCATAATAGAATAACTAGTTTCTGATAAATATTGCAGAGAAAATTGAAAAAATCACGCATTCTTTGTAATTTAAAACAACAATTGACACGGCAAAGAAAAAATATCTTTTTAAAAGACAGAAAATTAAGGGGAACCCCGAATAAAAAGGCACCTTTAAGATATTTTAAAAACCGTAAATCATAAATAAGTAAATTCAAACAACAGTATCCTGAATAAAGAACATTTTCAAAACAAACAAAATAGTTCTATATATCCTGAATCTATATATATTCTTTGGCGAATAAATATACAACAAATTATATTAAAATTCGTGTTAAATGAGATTCTGTGTACCTTTCTCAGAATAATGGGCCAATGATTGATCATCCTATTATTCTATTTCATATGAAACCTGACAAACATAATTAAATTTGAAACTCTGAGATAGATTTCCCCCAGAAATAATCATCTCACTCAGACAAAAGATGATGAGTTCTAAAAATAAATTTAATTTACTTAATTTCAAAACATAATTATATTCTCAGTGGAAAGAATTTAATCTTTTGTCAGGTGAGAAATACAAAATAATAAAGCTGCATAAGAAAATATATATATATAAACCTTTTTCTCTAATACCTTTCTTGTTGATAATTCTCTAAGAATATTTTAGTTTATTAAGTTTTATTTTCTTTAACCACTTATGTTGTAGTGGATGTTACATTTTTTTCAATAATAAATAGATTTTTATGAATGGTGTTAGAAATTTCAAATAAATAAAAAGCTTCAAAAATCTCCTAACTTTGATTATATAATTTCAAAAATCTGTGAATAACTTTTTCTTTCGACTGATATTCTAATAATAAGATTCATTTTTATTGATTTATCACAGTTTATAAGCAAAGGCACTAGCATTTTTCAGTTTTAAAAATATATCTGAAATTTGAAACATTAAAACTCGCGTTGAAAATCAACATTGAAACTCACGAATATAAAGTGAAAAAAGTTTTTTTTTTCATTTTTAGAAGATAACTTGACCAGACAGTTGGCACTACACCAATGGTATGGACCAGGAAATTTTGGAATTGGGAGTGGTGCAACAAATCTAGACAAATTTAGAAACTTTCATTTAAAAATAAAATAATAACAGGACTCGATGTTAATTTTTATGTTGAGAGAATTTTGAATTTTTTGGGGAATTTTCAAAAACAAACAAGAAGAATTCCTTTAATACATTTGAAATAAAATTCAAAAGAAATCAAATTATTAAAATTGAAGTATGTAGCAACCAACCGATGCGCTGTGGTGCCACCTATGTCCCGAGACTCAGTTCAAGTTCTGATGTGAAACCATAAACATGACTTTTCCCCTTTCCCCGAGTTTTCTTTAATTTTAATTCTTTTAGTTTTTTTGTCAAATGTAATTCATGTTTGTATCTGTGTTTATTATTAAATTTCTTTATTAAGTGTACTTCATGAGTCACTTTTATCATAATTTACAATTAATTTGAGTTAGCCGGTATTCCTTAACACTACAAGTATAAACTTAGGCTGTGGTGACATGAGCTAGCGAAAGGATTTGAAAAGATCCGCCAATGCGCTTCAGTGGGTTAGTGAGTGAAAGCGAGCAGGGTGCTGTAGCACATCTAATTTTTAAATTTAAAACAAAACACTTTTATAGTAAAGAATACCGTTTTCAGAATTTTTTTCCCAGTCAATATTTCTTTCAAACTCATTTACCAAATTTTTATTAGTCATTATATTTAAATACAATATTTATAAACGCTTTAGTTATAAATAGCACTTTGGATTTAAACTTATATTTTTTGCGTTGAAAATTTTATGAGTTTTGCAAAAGTAATTCAAAAGAAGTTTTGCAAATTCGTAATTTCCTATTATAAGGAAAAGATGACAGGCAGTTGATAAAATTTAAACCAGACTAAAAAAAAAAAAAATTCAACTCTTTTTTTTTTCTTTGCTCTAATCTCAGATCTTGCAAATAAATTTTAAAACTTTTATTACATAAATTCAAAAAAAAAAATTGAATGAGAAAAAAAATATTTTATTTCTCAAATATAAAAATAAAGTGATGAAATTAGAAATCTTTTTTTTTTTTAATTTTATACCATCGAATATATAACATTTTTATTCTGTTCCATTACAAAGTACACTTTTATTTCACATTATATATTATTTTCATTTTTTTTTATTTATGTTTTATTCATTTATTCTTGTATTACTCTACAGGCTTTATTAACGCAATAAAATAATTCCTTTGTTGAACTTTTTTTTATCTACAATTCGGATTAAAAAAGCAACATTCATTAATGTTGAAATAGAAAATGATTGGCTTAAATAGAAATAGAAAAAAAATCGCTCAATAATCTCCTTCTAAGCTTTGTAAGTTCTTAGGCAATAAAGAAGTTTTCTTTAAAGAAAAACCGGTATAGTTAAAATTATCAACATAAACAAAATAAATTGTTTTCATTTCCCAACAAGAATACATTGAAATTTAAAACAATAGTTTTTACTTTATAAAACGAAGTATTTTCTTTTTTAACAAACTAATTAAACTAGCCATTCACTACTTCGTTTTTAAAGTAATTATTTATTTTACAGTAGAAGGGTGCAGGGATTTTGCTATACGCAAAAAATCAAAAAGAGAAAACAAACATTTATTATTCAAGCAGTCTATGTCTTTTTAAAGTAAACAAAATATGTAAATATAACTGTCTAATGTAACAATAAAAATTGAATGCATCAGTTGACATTACGCATTTGAAAAATAAACATAACGCATTTTCTATAAAGTTAAACATATTACAACAAAAAATCAAAAGCTTTTTTTTTTCAAAAGAAGTAAATCTATAGAGACTAGTAATGTTTATTTATTTTTTTATTTTAATTTAAAGTAAAATGCATATTTTTACTTGCAGTCAGTTTCAAAAGATAGTATACATCTCTTATTGTACACTGTAAAAATTCCGGATGAAAAAGTACGGTTAAAAAGTACTGGGCACCAGCAGCTAAATCCATTTCACTGTAAAATCCATTTTTAATATAAAATTTTATACTGTATATCAGATTCTTTGTGCAGTACAATTTTACCGGAATTCGATCCAGAATTTTTTACAGTATGTACCCAAGAGAGCAGCTTTTTCACGACATTTAATTTTACCTGAAAGTTTTTTATTTGAGAGCTATTGAGATATTTTGCAAGGTCGTGATTATAACTTTAAGAAATAGTTTTATTCATATTAATGCAAAAGCGTAAAGTCTATAATTCACACTGGCCGTAGGTTAACACTATGCTTCTAAAGTGTATTTTCACTTTGTTTGGGCATCAGTTTGTTTGGGATTTGCTTGTTCAATATTATGCTATATTGTTGCCATATGTTACTACAAAAAAAAAAAACGAGATTCTTTGTAGACTACAAAAATGTCATTTGTTCTAAGATAAATTGAATAGTATAGAAGAACCATAAAAGTATTGAGAGCATATATAATTTATTGTATGATTTTAGGATTTCAAAAATATTTCTGACATTTTGCGGTATACAGCAGATATTATTTGAAAAATCTCTTAACATTCTAATTCATTTATTTCATTTCTTAGTGTTTTGAAAAAAAAGAATGCTGTAATATATTTTTGTTCGTTAAATATTGCTTCTTAGAATGTAAGGAAATCTACTAATGCTTTTAGCAAATAAAATGTCCCTACTGAAATTAATATTGATTAAGCTACTTTATAAAATTAAGATAAGTGCTATCCTGCGAAAGTTTTCTTTTTTTTTTTTCTTATTTGAACAAATTTGCTGTCGTTGTGTGCAATAGAAATTTGCTTCAGCCTTCAGTCAACAGAATTAATTTCATTTATTTTTAACAGTATAAGGAAAAATACTAAAGCTAATATATTTTTATATATATGATAAAAATATAATTGTTGCCTAATCATATCTTTCATTCTCATTGGATAAAAAAAATCGTAATAATATGCCAATTACTAAGCAAAGCAAATCAAGATATTCTTGGCTGCTATCAGCATAAAAATAATGAAAGTTATAACGATAATTACCTGTAAGTTATTTAGCTATCTCTTATTTAACGGTATATTTACAAAGTAATATTTATTTATACCATTCTTAGTAGTATTCTCTGTTATTATTAAGTTTTTGATTTAGAATATTATTCAAAATTTAAAACTAAAAGTTCGATTCCCTTAAAGTAATCACATGACATCACCATATTATACAATTTTTATGACAATGGTATTTATTTACTATTTCACAATTATAAAATAATAAAAATGAACTAAAAAATAGTACATTTAAAATAGAATAGAATGGGAGATAATTAAACTTAAATTGTAAATTTACTGAGTTATATTTCTAATTGCATACCTGCTAGTGACGTCATCGTAGGTAAATTTTAGGATTTGTCGATTCGGAAGCCAATCAGGTTCGGCAAACACGTGTGACGTCTTTCACAGATATCCAATTAAATCTGATTTAAATCACATTGTTAGGTAATCAAAAAAGAAATCTATTTTAAGCTATACAATAATGTTAAGATTTAACTTTTCACCCTATTGCTGAATAAACTTTTTGGTAAAAAAATCATGAATCATAGTTTTTATAGTATATAACAGGGGTGGCCAATCTGCGGCTCGTGAGCCACATGCGGCTCTTTGAAGGATTATTTGTGGCTCTCGATAAATGTACCCGAGTTCTCTTTTCAATTTTGTGCTATTATATTTTTAAAGAAATATCATCGTTACTTGAAGAATCGACAGATATCACAGATCTTCCGCAATTGGCAGTTTTCATGCGTTTTGCTTCACCTGACTTCGTTGTTAAAGAAGAATTATTAGATTTAGTAGCACTTCAAGAGTCAATCCGCGGTGTCGATATTAAAAATGTATTAGATTACATAATGAAAACTTTTAATCTGTTCTTATTAAACTTGTAAACTGGGTAAAAAAAATTGTTCTTATTGGGATTTTAAGAGATGATTCTCGAATTCCACAATTCATACCGATTCACTGCATAATTCACCGAAAACATCTCGTTACAAAATATTTAAAATATCCTGATGTTATGAAAACAGTGTTACCCATTGTAAATTACATTCGCACCAATGCAAAAAATCATCGACAATTCAAAAATCTCCTTTAAGAATTAAAGGACTAAGAACTTCCAAATGACATTAATTTCTTTCGCATTGTTAGATGGTTATCTAGCTACAACGTATTAAATTGTGTAGTATATTTGTTGGATCCGATAACTGTATTTCTAAAAGAAAAGGAAATAACCTATTCAGAATAATACGATGACGAGTGGTTACAAGACATAATGTTTTCAACTGATGTCATGGAACATTTGCAAACACTGAATTTACAATTGCAGGGGAAAGATAAAATAATATCTGACCTCTCACGGTGTATATTTAGTTTTCAAACTAAATTACAAATTTTTCAAAAGGACATTAAAAATAAAGCATTTTGTCATTTTTCTCGAGTTGAAAAAGTTTGCTCCAATATTAAACAAGAAAAACTCAACGAGTGTATAAAAATGCTAGAAGGAATATTGATGGAATTCCAAAATAAATTTCAAGACTCGAAATATTTTAAATCGTCTCTTGAATTGTTTTCTGAATCCATTTGAAATTAACGGAATTCAAGGTGAGTTTTCCATCTCCAACCCCAAAAGCATCTGGAGAATTAGAATTAATAGAGATCAAGATCTACAATTAAAATAAAGTCGACGTCGATTACTGAATTTTGGAAATTTGTATCAGAATTGAAGTATCCTGAATTAAAATAGGCTACTTGTCGCATTATTTCAATATTCGGAACAACGTACTTATGTGAATCATTTTATTCCACTTTAAAATTTGTGAAATCCAAACACCGATTAGTATTAACAAACCAGCATCTCAAAGAATTACTGAGAAGTGCTGTCACCAATTATTCACCAAATTTTAAAGAATTATCAAGAGAAGTAAAAGAAATGTGTTTAATTTTTAATATTTAAATTCAATACACATATTTTGTACTTTTATTTATCAAAGATTAACCCCGTCCCGCCCCCGTCAGGGGGCATCCGGAGAATACTGTAGACTCTAAGTGCACGCACGTAACCTCTCAGTAAAAAAGAGGATTCAAAAAGGGAGGCTTGGTGGCGATTCATTGCAACACCAGAAGGCCTCAAAGAATTTAGTGAAATCTTAAAATTAACAATGGTAGTTACTCAGAAAATAGGAGTTTGAGTGTTCAAACATAATAGACAAGGCATCGAAACAAAAAAAAAAACAACAACAAAAAACATTGAAAAAAAAGGTAACAAACATATTTTGATGATGAAAAGTACCAGAATTTGTCCAAAGCCCATGAAAACAGATATAATTTCAAAATTTTTATTACTATATTTAATGTACTTTTATTTTTATTTATATGTTTTCAATAAATATAATTTCTGTAAAAAAAAATGTCCATATCTTTTTTGCCTACCTTTTAAATAGGTATTTAATTGCGGATCGCGAAAAATTTCAAATTTTAAAAAATGGCTCGACTATCCAGGAGCTTGGCCACCCCTGGTATATAAGAATGTCAAAAATAAGTTTATTGATGAAGTTGCTTTGGCAACTAAGTACAACTATTAGATTTAAAATTAACTAAGGAAACTTTTCGGTTTGATGGAATAAAATTTGAATTAATAGAATAAAAATGTGACAATCAGTTCAGCTTCAAGAAGCAACAATTTTTGCGCAGTATTGGGAAAAAATTTGGGATCTTTTAATTGGATACTTGCAAGTGACGTCATGCGTGGGTCAGTCAGTTAGGTTCGACACACACACTTGACGTCACTAGCAGGTATTCAATTAAATCTGATCCGAAAATTGATTTAGCGTGATAATTAATAAAAGTCATAAACCTGTAACGTTAACACGCCATTCACAACCACGTGACTCGACCCAACCATGTGATTAGTTGCAAGTACACCCATAATTAATATAAATGTAACCATCTATTTATCGTCAAGTCAGGGAGTTGGGTTGAAGATTGGATCGTGGCGGGTCTAAGGCTGGCTCTTGGTGCTGAAGTAAGTGAAGCAATCAAAGGGCAGTGCCTCCTTATAAGAAACAAAAATAAGTTTATTTTTTTATATTTTAGATCACTGATAGTCACGAAATTTTTCAATCTGGGGAACTATTTTTCTATATTATAGACTATAATGAATTTTAAGTAATGTTCTCTGAAAAATAAAAAAAGTTTAAAACTTACCAAAATAAAAAAAAACTTATTGTCACATGGTTTCATTACTCACTTACTAATAAAATTAGGATTCTAGTTTTACTTATGTAGCACTAATCGTACAATAAAAGTTTGAGGAAATTAAATTAACTTGTAGTATTATATAAACAATACTCACTTTTCCTGCCGGACCCCTAAAACAGCGCAAGAATTAAAAACAAAAATTTATTTAAAATCCCTTCTATTTTTAAAATCGTATTTTTAGATTATATTTTTTGCGATATTCATATTTTTTTACTGTTATTCTACTCTACCACAAAAACGTATTTTTATACATTGTCAAAACAAGATTAAAGAAATCGAATTACATCGTTGAAAAATAAAATAATATTTTTTTAAAAAAAGCTTAGTTAAATTACTAAAAAAAAAATAATTTAAACTCGTAATAAATAAAATTTTCTTAAAAGCAATCATAATCGTGACAAATCGATAAACAATTTTTAACAAATGGAAGTTTTATTTTCTTAACAAACTCATTCAAAAGTGTTTAGTAATATCAATATTTATTTTCTCTCACCAGAAGTTTTAAGGCTCAGTTTCCAAAACTAATTCTGCAAGGTCTTTGAAATTTTCGTGTAAAAGGATTTAAGTCTAGGATAAAAGCATAGAATTTGAACGTAGTGGAAATTTCAGATGAGTGATTTTTCGTTACAGTTACAGTGTTAATTATCACTAGTTAAAATGCTCTAGAGGTTTAAAAGTTTGTTGGAAACATTGTGCTCTGCAAACGATTATTTATTCAGTTAAAGAATAAATTATTTAACAAGTATTTTAAAAGAATATTTTAAAATTGATTTATAGAATCAGACTGAATTTTTATTTCGAAATATAATATTATAAAAAAAACTAATCTTCATTTAACTCTTTTTTGCACGTTTCAACATGATAAACAGAATAAAAAGATTTCCAAAACCAGTCTTTCGAAACTGGTTGCATTTTTCTGAAACAAGTATAAAATTATAAAAGAGTTAATCTTTTTTACACATTTTAACATGATGAGCAGATTAAAAGTATCCCTAAAACCAAACTAGAGAATTATAAACCAGCCACTGCTAGGATTCGAACCTGGATCCTCTCATATGACTTAACTAGAAAAATGAAACAGCTACCTGCTGATTCAAAGAAACTCCTCGGCCCAACGAAGACGACAATTTACTTCCTTAGGTCGATGAAACTTTTTCTTCAACTATTTGCTTAACATTTTATAATTACAACGTTTTTGTCCAGGTATGCGTAGTATGAAAGTGAATAATTACATTAGCATGCAAAAAACTAAAAAAGTGCCTGATTTTAAGCTCAAATAAATTGTTAAAAACAAGTGGCTAAATGATAAAGAACTTCTCCTAAGTTTCCAAAACATAAAAAATTTAGACATTTTTACTTTCGGGCTAAAATAACTCCATTCTATGGTACCAAAATAACTTATTTTGAATCAACATCAGGCTTGAAAACTTGAAAATAGCGCTTTATTTCATTGAGTTTATTATGTTTTAAATAAGCGTAACTTAATTAGATTATAAAAAAAACGAACATTCTAACTTCAACTTGAAGTAATCTAACACCACCTGCCATGCTAACGAAAAAGTACAGACCTCCAATAGTAGAAGGTCATAAGTTATATACCTCTAGCATCGAGCTAACCACTGGAGGGTTTCGTATTTTCTTTTTTAATGTAGCGGCTTGCTCTACCAAAATGTCCCCAGCGTACGTGAGTTTTCTCAATATTTTTTTCAAATAATACCCTTGCCTTCTGGGTTAAGTTCAAATTTTCAAGACAACGGAATTTTTCTTTGATAGACATAAATCCGGGAAAGCTTGACAGTTCAATGTCGGTATTGCATAAAATTATTTAAAAAAAATAATTGTTCCCTCAGTTACTATATCTTTTAAAAATGTGAATACTGATTTTTTTTTGTCTAAAAACATGACGCTTTATATAGACATATTTTGATTGAAGACATGCTTATATATACACTGCCCACATACCATTGAAAAATACTATTTTTCCTAAACACTTTGTATTGTAGAAATTCTAACTAGGCATCAGAATTTAATTTTTTTACACAGAATTGAATTTACGTTAAATGTTATTGAACAACCTATAATTCAAATTCAAAGAGCAAAAAAGATAAACAAATCTTAAATTGAATGGGTGTTTAATTTATACGAAGCAAATTAAATAAATTTAAAGTATATCTAAGCACATTTAAATATCTCAATATTTGCTTAAATTAATCCCGTATTCAGTAAATATTTCGCTTTTCTGAAGATTCCTTTAAAAAATTTCATTTATTATAATTAGATTGAACGATTTTGGTCTAGACAGTTTAAAGACTAATAATGCAAGAATCGAAGTAGCTGTAAAATCATAATAATTTTTCTTCAGAAAAGGACATTTATTAATCAGCATTTAAATTTCTATGCAATAGATTTAAGTACTTTATTAGATAGATTAATAGATTTACAATAATGGATTTGCAATCGATTAATTAATTTTTCATTTTATGGCGTAAATAATGTTCTTTTTGATCTTAGATATAGCTACAATATTAGAAATTTGTAGTGAGTTGAATCGTAATAGAGATTTTGCATACCATTTGCTTTTGCATAAACCATGCCGCTAACCTTACTTTCTGCCTTTTAGCTTTACAGCAAATTTAGGATATTATTGGTGCGTGCAGTTGTGTTAGAGTTAGGAAAACTGCAACACCTTGCAATATCTTGCCAACAGAGAGATTTTTTAAAGCGTATTTAACTGTTTTCTTTAATGCCAACGCTATTTGAGTTCCACGGTGTTAGTGCGCGAAAATTTTCCAACAAATCACAGTATAGCTAAGAGGGAGAAAAAAAGTTAACATTATGAGTAACGTAAGGCAAATCCTTTGAAGAACACTGTAATAAATTGCTGTAATTTTTATAGCAACTTTTGATGCATTTTTTACAGCACCAGTGTTGTAATGACAATTGATAAAAGTTTTTGTTGTGGAATCGGTTGTTTTTAGTCATGTGTGCCAGATAACCAATCAAAACGATTACTGCCGACTGAAATCGTTTGCCGCCATTTTTGGTTGATTTTAAAAACATTCGATGTAGTTAGCTTGGAGTTTTTACATTATGTTAATTTATACTATTATATTATAGTAGCGGTGCTGGTTGGAAATAAATTGATTTCTGTTAAAGCTGGTGGAATTTCCATGTTATGAAGCAAAAATTTGATTTACGAATCTGGAAAATTGAAAAAAGAACACCAGTTATTTGAATAGTGCTATAAAAAAAAGCTTACCTAAGAAGACTTAATTTATGAATTGTCCAAGAAAATTGTGCCGATTGTCAAATGAATTTACATACTTTTATCTATAATTTTTCAATGTTAATTGTGTATAATTCATTACTTTTTTTGCATTGAGTTAATTAAAACTTTCAGCTTTCAAGATGATTAAATTTCTAGGCAGAAAACAACTCATTGCGATAAAAGTAAAAACGTGTATAGTATATCTAATTGCAATATTATTTTACACGAGTACGCGTGTGCAACATTATTTAAAAATGTTTTATATTTCTACTATATACGCTTATTTTTATTGACGTTTACTGAAACAAATTTATTAGATACAATTTTTTACAATTAGATTAGACAGTAATTGTGTGTAATAAATTTATATTTTTGTAATAAATTTATATTATACACAATTATATTATAATTATACACAAGTTATTATTTATGCTTTTATCAATTACTTTGATTATCTGTTTTTATGCATATAGTTCAATAATGTATGTTAAGGTACATGTTCAATAATGTAGCTTTATATACACTATAAAAAATCCTACGAATTGAAATGCAAAATTTGCTTGGGAATTGACAGAAGTGTGCTATTTTTGACACAGCACATCACAGTATTTTGTCAAATGTATATTAGTCTGTTATAATATTCGGAAACAGCAGCTTTACTGTGAATTTTATAGCAGCTGCTTGCTGTAAAATAAAAATATTCTTTTTTTACAGTTTATCCTCGAATAAATTTGTTTTAATTAAATATTAATATTATGAAAAGTTGAACCATATTATTGTACTTCTTAATCGATAATATTGTTCAACTTGAATGGCAACATGATTCAATTAACACTTAAATGAAATTGAAACAAATTTGGATCAGATTTTGACTAAATGTAACTGATTTTTCTGATAATCCATAAGATACATAATTAAATGGTCTGTTTAGATTTTATTATTCATAATAGTTAAAATCAAACAGTAATTATATATTTATACACATTATAGAGAAACATAATATTAAATATTAAATTAAAAAGAGTAAATATTTAATTTAAAAGCTCTTTTATTAAAAAATTAACTGAGCCAAATTGTTTTCGTTAAATAACCAGAAAATGAATACACCTATTTTTATTAATCATTAAAAATAAAATTAAAAACTAAGTTTGTGTTTGAAAATAACAGATAGTGACGAAATTCTATTCTATGAAAAATATTTCCTAACAAATTAATCACTTCATATTTTAACCAGCCCCTTTTTATTAAATAATCATAACAATACAAAATTTGAATGAATATTCAAAACTAAGAATTTTTTGGTAAAGTAACTACTTTTTTATTAATTATAAATTATAACTATCGAAATTTTTATACAAATAAAGGTCACTTTTATTCATCATTTTTTTTCAATGAGTGAAAATTATTAAAGTATTCCAATTACTTATTTATTATTTGAAATATGTTTTTATAAACAATTTTATCTGTGTTTTCTATCCAAACTTAGTTTAAATTTCATGCTTTATTTCAGAAATAATAGGTTTTGAAAGAAAAAAAAATTATATTAGCTGATGAATATTCAAATAAAGCTTATATTCATTCCGTAAACAAGCAATTTATTTAAAAGGAAAAAACATTATTCTATGAATATTTATAAAATAATAATAAAATAATATTTTATAATAAATAATCATAAAATATTATTTAGACGCATCTTTAGACAAATTAATTTTTAACCACTTTTTTAAATAAGTGATACTATCTTTTTGGCTCAATGTACAACTTTTAAACTCAAGCAATGAAAAAAAATGCCTTCAAACCACAAAATTTGCTGCTTATTTTGTTTTAGTAAGTTTGATACATTTTTTTCACATCAAAAGCGTTCCATTAATATTATTGTTATTTTGATTTACAAGTAAATTTCTATAAGTAAATTTTAATATGAGCGAAAATTGTTCTTGTTGAGAATTACACTGGTACAGATTAAAAAGTTGAAGTAATCATATATAAATTTCGTTTAAGTATTTTATTGATATTAAATTTAAATTTCAAATTCAAATTCTTAAAAGGAATGTTAAATAATAAAAAATAATAATAATTGCTTTTAAAATGTAAAAATCGTTGCTTATTTAATTTTGCTGATACAATAGTGATATGAAATTTCGAAAAAATTTAAATCAAGTCTCCAAAAAAAGATTCAAAATAAAATTTTAGTCACTATTTTTATATGAATACTTTTCAAAAGATTAGCATCAAGTAAGATTGTTTTTTAAACAATAAGAAAATGTTTGTTGAGCATAAATACATTATCGCATGCGTAAGCACGTTTTTCAACTATTTGAAAATAAGAGTAATAAATTTGAAGAAAAAAAATAGATTTCTTTTTATCGCAAAAATCCATTTGACATTTGGTAGTTTAAAATCCTAAAAATGTATTGATAAAATTCTTAAATTACAAAGTCATGACCCATATCATAGCGATGCATACGTGCTTAGAATAACAATAAAAAAAAATACCGCCAAAATATTTTATTTGTTTACATTTCGAATAATTTGAACCTTAATAATCAACATTACCTGGGAGATAGGAGTTGATTAACCACTTTTTTTAACTATTTTTTTCTTATTTTACTTTTTAAAAACATGCTTATTTTAAGACTTCAAATTTAACCACTATATTATTTTTTTTAAATCACTCTGTTTCGTTGGCTAATATAATATTATTCTCTCTAAATAATATATTCCATTATTATATATATACTGATAGTATATTCAATATATCAATAATTTATTTTATTAAATTGTTAAAAATTATAACTACATGAAATCTAATTATTATTTATAATATTTTATAAGATCGTAATTATAATTTTTTATTATAAATAATAATTTTGTTGAGCACAAATTGAATTATAGTTTACAATGAAAATAAATTCTTTAGAAAGTTAGTTTTATTTAAAATTTTACTGAAGGAAAAAGTGAAGGAAAAAAAATATTCAGCTGTGAATTATGTTTCGTACAATTCTAACGTGCTTTTTCTATCAACGTATACTAATTTTATTTTATATTATGTGCTGAAATTCTTGTATTTTTACTTCTCGTTTACTAGTAATATTTCTTTCAATAAATTGCACCAAATGACATAATAAAATATTTATTCTTTTTAGCTACAATAAATTTTCATGTCAGACGTCATCACGTTGTATTTTTATAAACGCCATTCGTTATTTTACGACAAAATCTTAAATTAAAAACTGACAAAACTATTGAGAGTTGTTTAGTTTTAGAGAAAGTTTTACTCACGTGGTACACGCCGCATGAGGTACAAGATCCGTACGGAAAATAATTAATATCACTTTTTTTTTTTTCAGTTTATTTTCAGAGGCTTTTTAGAGCTGATTTATTTTTGTTGTCGTCTCACCGTCCTCTGAACTTCTTTGTTTTATTTTCACCTGCTAGTTTTCATATGGTTGAAAAGAGAGAACTCAACTTCTCTCGCCAAGAAAAACCATTCTTAACTGCATGCAAGACATCAATAACATGCAGAGAGCGTGAAGAGTTGCAAGTTGGATTTGGCGAACATGCTGCTGGAAATCCATCGCCAAACAGCAATCGAGTCATTGACTTTTTGCGTTTTAGGTAAATGGAATTATTCCTCTTTTTCTGCTTTTTGTGTAGAAATCCTGTGGATAAAAGGCTTTAAAAGATTAATGGATTTATTTTCTTCATTGTGCTTAATATAAATTTCGTTTTCCAATTAAATTCGATAGCATTTTTAATAAATAAGGAAGGGCAGTTTTGAATTTTTATTAAATTTTAAATTAGTGCATAGATATTGTTATTTATTAATTTTTTTTTAATTCATTTTCTTCACAATTACAAAATATATTGATTTTTTTTCTGATTCCAGACATGATATAATAATTTCTTTAGCATTCATGTTATATTCGTTGATGTAAAGAATGTTAAGTTTATAATCATAATAAAATTTTAATCTATGGAATATATTTTTTTATTTGTTCTATATATTTTTGTTTATTCTTTATTATTCAATCTTTTTTAAGAAGAATTTAAACACTTTGCATGCATCATATTATTTGTCCATATATTATATAGATTGAATATTATATATCGTTTTATATAATTATATTTCTTTATTAGACAAGTAATATCGGTAGGTGTGTAAAATATAATTTTTAATATTGTTATCAATGTATAAATCAAAATTGAAAAAGAATGGTAATAATTATACAATATAAATGAGTAATAAATAGAGGGATCGTTGCTTTTACTAATTGTAATTTTATAAATAGACATTTGTTATTAGATGTTTATTAGCTCGTTTTTGAGTCTGTGCCGGTACAATCTTCCAATCAAAATTTCGATCACTTTCTAACTACTTAGAGCACTCAAATCAAAACAAGAAATTTATCTTTATTTTATCGTCACAGAGAACCACTTTATTTTACCGGCAATTGGATGCATGCAATCCGCGTGAATCAGCCTATCAGGTTCGTCGGAATGGAGAGATCAAGGGTAGAAGAGAAAAACATGTTTTGTCGAATAGCAAAATAATTCCATTACATTCAGTCATTTTAAATCCCATTATTTAGAAACAATTTTTAAGCATCGCAACACAAGACATAATTTTTCCTTGCTATAGGTTTTTTTTTCCCGCTCCATATTATAATCTTACCATAATTAAAAAATATAAATATAAAATAGAGTTAATGTCATTACTTCCGCGTTTTTTTTTTCACTCTCTAACGCATGGATGAAAAAAGTCTTGCAACTTTTGCAATTTCTAAAAACATGTTTAAAGACTGAAAATCACTTAGACATCCTTGATCTCAAAACATTATTGTCAAACGCAGCACTTTGGCAACAATGTTTCGAGATTCTTATATCAAAATATTATTGATACATTCATTTGACAAAACAGAAAACATTTTCTTATAGCCGAGTAATCTTAAGTCAGTTTAGCGAAACCTATCAGCAGAAAAATTATTTATTTATTTATTTCTTAGTCACACATCTGCAGTTGAGTAATAAATTTCTCTTCATTTAGATTTCAAATGATAAGCTTTGAATTTCCCCTCCATGTAACGCAAATGCTGGCTAGTTCCATCAAAATGTCCTCCTCGAAGGCAAATTTCTCCCAATACTTGGTCCAGCAGTTTCCTTGTCTTCTGGATTGGGTTCAAAATTACAAGGATACTTAGTTGAACATTGATAATCGTAAACTGAAAATTTGTTCTACTGTTCAACGGCGGTTATAAAATAAAATTAAATTAGCTTTTAAATAATTAAATAGTTTATTTTGACAGTCATTTGGATTTTTCAATGTAAAGGTAAATCCTGTCGAAGTAAAATTACAATTTTTTGAGGCCGCGTACCGTTATGACTGAAAATAAAATAATAAAAAACACTATTTGTTTTGTTGTTATAAAATGTGAAAAGTTTTTGCATTTCGATGCAATTTACACATACAACCTTGAAAGAGTTATAAAAAATGAACTTTTTCCGTCGTTTGAAAGTAAGCACTGTCAAATAGACTGCTTTCACTAATAAGCAAAAAATAATGATAAATTATTTTAAGTAGAGGGTTTGATGTTACTATTATTTAAATCTTTATATTTTTTACACTGTTTCTTTGTCTGTAGTGTTGTTCTTGTCAACATCCTCTTTACCGATTGCTGAGATACCGATTTCTTGACAAGACGGAAAGGTAAACTACTCTTATACAAGATGCTAAGGCCTAACATATATTGTGTTTTGTAATATCCGCTCTTAAAATCTAATCTTAGCTGAAGGAACAAATGTGCACTCGTTGGAGGATGCAAATTAATATTTAGACGAAGGAGACACAGAAATACAATTGAAATCTATAGAATCAATTTTGTGGAGGCCAGAAGGAAATATCAAAGCTTGTTTGATTGCCGAAAAAAACATGATGAAGTTGAAAAACGATTATTAGAAATGCCTTCAGTAAGTTCATGATATGGAGAGATTATTTCATTATGTGTATATATGAAGGGGATCCTAAATTAGACGGATGGTTTTTAAAAATTTGTGACAGTTAAACGGTGAAGTTAAAAAGAAGGCAATTCCCACAGCAAATTCATGACAGGTCATAAGTTTTTCCTATCTTATGTCCTTAGTCATAAGTTTTTCTTATCTTATGTTATATCCTTAGTTTCTTATGCTATGTTTTCTTATGTTAAAATTTCCGACTAATGGCTCTGCAAATATCTTTAACTGTTAAACTATTCATAATGAATGAGGCGAATGAAATTTTCTTGTTGTTGCCTTTTTAACGAAATTGTCTTATGTAACATGAGTGTGTATATAGTAGTGGGTTCGAGTACTGATCCAAATTATAGAAGTTCGAACTGTTGTCCAGTTACCAGGTTCACAGCAGAAGATGGGCATTTCGAAAATTTTATATTGTGATTTACATTTATTAAAGAATTTGAAATCTTCAAATTTGTGTTTTTCAAGCAAATTATTGGATTTAGGTGTTTACAGCGCCATCTGTTGGAAAAAATTTGAACTAAAACCAGGAAAAAATGTACGCTCCCCATACATTTTACTGCAAGGATTCTATTTAACCAAAACAATTTTGTTATTATAAATTTTAAAAAACCGTCACTCTAATTCAGAACACTCAGTAGATTTTAAAATATTCAAGTAGATTTATAGATTTTAGTATATAAAACGATGCATGGAGCTCATAATGTTTTTAGTAGTTCTATGTGATTTTTTTGGGGAGGGGGGCCGAAACTAAGTTTGGCAAAAACTACTAAAAGAAATATGATCTTGTGCGGCATAAAAAGTCATTTAAGCTTTTAACGTTAACCTTTTCTTCGATTTTCCAATCCAACAATTTCATTTAACGAAATATAAAGATTTTTTCCAACACACAAACTTAAATGAATTTCAAACTAAATTTAATTCAAAATTATAACAAATTCAAAATTGGTTCTCTGAGCTCGAAGTTGATATGGTCGTGGACTCACAAACCGAGACCGAAAAATGAAATATCTTAAACGATTCCAAAATTCAGAAGCTAATGTTAACAGTAGCCCTTTAGCAGTCTTTCCTAATCACGTAATATATCTCTTAAACTGAAAAAAGAAAAACTAGTCGATTGTCTAACTCACCGAAGTAACCATCATTAAGAAAATTACTTGTCAGACATCCTGTCATTGACATAATCTCTTTACCAAAATGCTTTATGACATTATCAGAATTAAGATGAAGAAAGAGATCGTGTATTGATTGTTTAAGCAATCAATTAAGTGTACTTCCTTTTATTTCCTTACATTCAAACTTTTAAAGAAAAAAATATTCATTTACACTTTAAATGATTTTTTTTTAAGATTTATTATTAGCAAGATATTATTTCTAATAGGTGCGTAGAAAAAAAAAACTATCACGTTTTATAAACTTTGATTTAATTATGGCAATTTCACGCAGTACGACTCATTCTTTATAGTTCGAAAGGCCTCGCGGCGAATGTGCAAATTAATTTATGTAGACGATGTTTTAAGTTTTAAAAAAAATCAGCTACAAAAATGTACCAGCATCATCGGGCACAGTCAGTACCTTGGAGGGTGACCACCTGGGTACGCCACGTGCATCTGACATACCTTTTGAGCCGTGGTGGCTCAGGGGATATAGCACTCACCTCCCAATGAGGTGACTCGGGTTCGAATCCCTAGTCGATACGATTTCTTCACCCAACTCGCACCAATCACAGTGCTGACGTAAAATATCCTCAGTGGTAGACAGTATCATATAGAGGTAGACGGTAAAGTCTTTTTGCTGTCGGGCTAACCGTGGGAGATTTTTCTGTCCATATAACGCAAATGCCGTTTAGTTCCATCAAAAAGACTCAACGAAGGCAAATTTCTCTCAATACTTGGTTCAGATGTTCCCTTGTCTTCTGGATCGGCTTCAAAATTACAAAACTACGGAGTTGAACGTTGGTAGTCGTAAACTCAAAATTGAGCGGCTGTTCAATGATGGTTATGAAATATAAAAAAAAAAGTATAAAACCATTTGCATACTGCAAGTATAGAAAAAAAAACTAAATGTTTACGTAAAAGGCAAAAACTAGATTCAAACCCACATATTTTGCTTGGTATTCCTGCTCTAACTACTGAGCTGTAAGAACACTTACACGTGAGAAATTATTTTTCATATATTAAGTTAAGTATTCGAAACATAAATTGTGTTAAACTGACTCAAAACTTTTTTCACTACTGTATATATTTCCTATTGTTCTCCAAAAAATGTCATATATGTGGCCTTTGTTGTTATTCAATTTTCATTTCAAAAATTTGTCTTTTTTAAAAAAAAAAAAAAAAAAAAAAAAAAAAAAAAAAAAAATAGTGGTTTTCCAATTTCTTTTTTAAAAAGCAAATTTATTTTACTATGCATACTATGATAAGTTTGCAAAAAAATGCCATTTCTTCCCCCTGTCTCTTTGTAACTTATGTCCCTGATTGAATAAACTTTAAACGTATTTACGAACCATATTAAACGTATAATGCGCATCATTTTGTTGCAAAATGTTCAAGTTGTTACAAATGTTGAAATATGACTTAACTATTTCCTTCGTACATTAAATAATGTAAAATTTAATTGCTTTGTGCTACCAGAATATATTTTATGAAAGTCAAATTAATTTCTGATACGGTCAATCAATCTTGCATATTTTTATACATACATATTTTTATACATACATATATGGGGAAAATGCAAGGAAAACTAGGAGAGAAAAAGGAAAAACATTTTAAAAAGAATTTTAAAATTAGAAAGCACTGCTAGCTAATATAATCATTTAGCTAATATAATCATGTGATCTAATAATAAGATATCTTTTCATTATTATTTGTTTGTAAAATTTAGTTACTTTTTAATTTTTTTTTAAATTTTTTTTGTCTTAATTTTTCCCCTTTTATTTCTTTTCTTTTCTTCTTGCATTTTAATCTCATATCAAGCTCAATTTAATTGCAGCTTTTGCGCAGTTTGTTTTCAAAGCTATTAAATCCTTAAGTCTTAGTTTGTTTCTTGAACTAACAATTGAAACGCGCTTCAGTACTGCAGTAAGAATGCGCTACAGAACATAATCTCTCTATTTACGCTTTTAACTCCATTTTCGCATCTATTTTCATACTTTGTAATCCGGCAATCTTATCCCGAAAATATTTTAAATCGTTCTTGAAAAATTCCGGTACATGTAAGTTCATTTGAATTCGCTACTCGCTTTATAGATTTTGTGTTGTGTTTTGTTATTTGCATTTTATTATCTGTTTTTTGTGAAATATATTTTTTACTTATTGTGTTTTACTTTGTTTACATTTTTTTAGTGGTTTTCAAACTATCGTATTGATAAATATTGCTTTTGGCTTTATTGATACAATATTAGAAAAGATATAATCATGTGAACTGATAAAATCTGTGGATATAATCATGTGAACTGATAATCATGTGGATATAATCATGTGAACTGATGAAAAGAAAATATCTTTTCATTTTTTTTGTTTTCCGGATTTTTAGTTTGTATATATTTTTTTTAAATTTATTCAAAAATATTTTATTTCAATAAGTTTTTTTCTTGTCTTTTCATTATCTTTATTTTTCATGTTTTCTTTATATTTTTAACTTATTTCATGAGTTCTATATACAAGCAGCTTTTTTTCGTTTTTCTCTTTTTTCTTTCTGTCTTTCTTCTCTTTATTGCGCTATATCACAACTTGAGCCGCGATGGCTCAGATGATAGAGTGTTCGCCTTCCAATGCGGTGAGCCGGGCTCGAATCCTCCTCTCCATGTAACGCAAATGCGGGTTATCTCCATCAAAGAGTCCACCACAAAGGCAAATTTCTCCCAATACTTAATCCAGGAGTTCCCTTGTCTTCTGGATTGGTTTCAAAATTTGAAGGCTACGGAGTTGAGCATTAGTAGTCGTAAACTCATAAAATTAAGTCAGCTGTTCAACGACGGTTATAAAATATAAAAAATTATAAAATATATCGCAACTTATAAGTATTAGGAGGACCGGAAAGTAATGTCATTTTGGCTCATAAAATATTCGTAAATCTTAAAAACCAATTCATTTTTTTTTTCGATTCATTTTTGATCTGGCATTGAAAAGTTGTTGCTAACGAGGGTGAATGAATGCATTATTGATTAAAAATAAAATCTTGATAATCAATGTCAAATGCACTGAAACGACATTACTTTCCTGTCCACCTAATAGTCTCTTTAAAAAGCTTCAATGTGGAATAGATTTTCAATCTGAAACTATGCATTTAACTCTGCTAATAATATTTAACTCAAATCTACCTCACTCTTTTGAGAGAGTTTAAAAGCGAACAAAACAGGAAAGATTTTATTTTGTCTCTGACGTCATAACCAAACTGGATAACCATCTTTCGCATCGTCTTCTAGAAATTGACCTACTCTACTACATGTAGCTAAAAGCATCTTTTACGGTCTTTTAAAGAACGTAAAAATCGATACACTCTCCGCTTTTACTGACCCTCTCAACTTTTATTGAAAATCCAGAAGAACATCTTCAGCGAAGTTAGCTGGCAATTTCGAAGCGGTTTAAAATTCTCAACGAGAACTTTAGCGATGCGCCAAATTGCGATTTATATTGCTGATATAAATCATATATCTCAGATCATATTTAGAAATGCTTCTTGATTTATCGTTATAATGGGTGAATATTATTCTTTCCCTAGTATTCGAAAATTTCAGCTAAAAGATTTATTTTTTTACAATTGCAACTCAAAAATAAAAACTGAGGAAAAAAATAAGGTAGCCACAGTACCTAAGCATTTTTAAAAGGGCGGGCCGCTCCCCCTGCCCTTTGATCCTTATAAAAGCGCCCTCCTTATTCTTTTTGTAAAATTAAGCGCTATCCCCTAAAAACACTGAATTTTTGTTTCATTTTTTCAGGAAAAGATTTCCTTTACTACTTGTTTCAATGAATTAGAAGCAAAATATCAACTTCGATAACTAAACACATCGAATTTCAAGCTATTTAAACTGTACTCCATCCCAACTATTAAAAAGTGGATTTGAACTATTTTTGGAGTAACTTTCACCCATTATTTAAATTACTCATCCAGTGAGTAATAATAAGACTACAATAAAATAATACTACATAATAAGACTACAATATAAAACAATGTTTATAAGTATTTTATAATTCCAGTACGCTTATTTTTAATTAAACTGACTTTCTAATAGCAGAGAACCTGAGTCTAAAAGTGAATCAGTCGGAAAGAAAAGAAACTTATTCCAGTAAACTTAATAAGATTTAATATGTTTATGCTGACATTCATTTTCCTTATTCCAAGGATGGAGAACTTGATGAAAATCACCTAACTGATGACTAAGGCCCGGATTTTGATGACATATTTTGCATTGGGGCATATTTTGCATTTTAAAGCATTTTTTAAATTTTTTGTTTATTTTTTCCAATTTTTATTATTTTTTATCATTTTTTATTATTACACTGGCTTCCAAGCAATGAAGAAAGTCTCTAGGATATTAACAGGTGAAGCAACATCTTTTCATATTGAAGAAGAATTGTCAGTAAGTGAGACCGTCTTTTTCAAGTACGCACCAATAACATCAGTAGACGTTGAAAGAAGCTTCTTCAGGTATAAAAATTAACTTTCAGACAAGAAACGCTCGTTTACATTTCAAAATATTAAAAAAAAAATTTTTAATCCAATGTAATTCTGATATTTAGTAATATTATGAGATGGAAGTTGTTATATTCATTAAAGTTTCTATACAAAATGAAAATGTTTTGGAGTCAATATATTTTCCTTTTTTTTTTGTTATTTAAGGATATAAAACATATTTTTCAAACTTTAATGAACGTAGAACAAGTATTGCATTGCTTTATATTTTTTGAAATGACTCATAATAATTTTAAAGAGTAAAAAATTGTTTTAGTTCAATATTTTTACTTTATTTAAGTTATGTTATAAGGCGTTTTTAGCGCAATTTTCGCATTTTAAGGGCATTTTTAAGGGCATTTTTTAAGGGCATTTTTTGCATTTTTTAAGGGCATTTTTTGCATTTTTTAAGGTCATTTTTTGCACTTTTTAAGGGCATTAATTGAGATTTTTTAGGTCATCAAAATCCGGGCTCTACTGATGACACTTCATGACTGACAAGTTGTGATCTAGTCAATATTGTTTAGTAATGAGATTTGATTGGTCGATCTGACCCAACACATTTAATGATGAAGGTTTCAACTAAACCGTTTTCCCTATATCTAAAAACTAGAAAAAGAAAGTTGGTTATTCATCTTAAGAGGATGTTGTCTAAGAAAGCAGCACATATAAAAGTCTTACTGGAACTTTGTAGCGCGTTAACATTTTATAGGCTTATAATATTGTTACTATACTTGTAACAGTTGGAAAATTTAATATCACATTTTTTATTATGTTAAAAAAAAAAGAATTTTTGGTTACGTCTCATCAACTTATTCACTTAATCATAAATACTAAATATTTTTTGAGGGCTGTAAGTTTAAGCGTACGAATTTGACAATAGATTTCCGTAGTTCAGAATAAAAAGTCCATAATTTTGGAAATATTACAAAGTTTCACCAACTATGCACCACGATTTCACTGTAATCATTTTTCTTTATAGACAATGAAAAGCTTTTTACATTTCAAAATTAAAAAGTATTATATTAAAATATTCCACTTTTTTCTTGTATCGATTCAAATTTGGAGTATACAGAATTGTTTCCGATTCTATTGATAAAACTTTTTTTAATTTTAAAATTTAAACTCATTAAATTTACTTTGTAAATGTAGCAACCTCAGTAACTAACTTTATGAATTATTTAATATCCGGTTACTACTAAAATTCTTTAAAATTTTTTTTCCAAAAAAATATTTTTTTGGACAGCGTGAAAAGTTAATTTTTAATATTGCTTAAGAATAGTGGTTTTGTATTTATTATTTTAATTGTATACATTGACTGTCACTGTTCAACATAATTTTTATTATAAAAGTAAATGTAACTTACTAAAACGTAAATATAGTACTTACTAAAAGTAAATACAGTAAGTAAGTTTATAGTATAGTTTTCTTATTTTTTAATTATTAGAGAACATTAAACATTTTAGTTCAAGCATAGAAATTTTATAAAATGTGGCATTACTTTTCATTGAAGTATACTTAAATTACCTTCATTCACATAAAAAAAATTCGAGCATGGAAAATGATATTCTATTTAAAAAATAAAATGGAATGTATATGCATTGACCAAATCAATGGTCATACCAGTCATTTATTTTATTTTTATTTCATTTACAGAGCATGCAACTTTAATCCATTGCAAAAACATACGATTAACCTCAAGTGCAAGAGGTCCCGCAGTGGACTGATCGTTAAGACACGGTTCCCAGCAGATCACCGAAGTCAAGCATCACTGGCTGCGGTCAGTGTGCGGGTGGGTGACCACTTGGATCAGTCTGCGTAGGGACCGAGGGTGTGTGGTATTGGTCCTCGTTAAACTGTTCTACCGTAAAGTGCTCGACTTCGCGTGCAGGTCGTTGGGCTACCGAAGCAGGGGTGCCATCCCCTCTGCAGAGGATCAGAATTGTGATGGCATGTCTTCGGATCATCCTCAGGGATGTTTCCCAGACCGTCGCCAATAGCCCATTGTGCAGCTCTAGTGCGACGTAAATTAACTACATCCATCCATCAAGTGCAAGAGTTATACATTTTTAAAAAGTCGAATTTGTGAACAGACGTTTCAAGTTTACAAACTAGCGTTTTTTGAAAAATTTTCAAAAGAAAGTGTGCAAATGCAATTTAATTACTAATGTTTTTTAAATGTCTTCGGAATCCTTAAAAAGGGTAGACTATACATTTTTTAAGGATTCCGAAAGGTGCGTTTGGCCGAAAATGGGTTAACTACACTGTGAAAAATGGATACTGAAATTTCATGAAACTAATACATTTATTGTTGCAAATGGTTTTAAAAACTTATCCAGCTTGCAGGGTTTATTAATATTAAAGATTGAGTTTGAAATTACTAAATAAAATACGAAGAATTAACTAGAACAAAATATTTATTATAAATAAAACAGGTAAGAACTAACGACAAGCACAAAACACAAACGTTCCATGAAAATTATAAACAAGCCGACTGATGCCACTCACAGCTTTTAGAAATGAAATAAATAATGCCGCGGTGGCCAAGATATTTTCTACAATAATGACTTTTATTAATTTATGCTAATGACAACCAAAACGATATGGAAATGAATGAGGAAAAACTAGATCCGACCACGTGATTTTCCGGCCAATAAAAATGCACGGACAACAATGGAAAGCTGCAACCATCATTAGAGTTTTATATAGTGTAAGATACAGATGACAAAGATATCTGGATCTTCACTATGAGTCGTTTTATTTGATTTTTAAGTTCATTTAGAATAAATAAAGCAGAAAGAAGACAATGATATTTTTATGTTATAAGGGAAATTGTATTTTTTACCAAACCTTTTATAATAACAATAAATAAAATTTATGTTACAAAAAATTTCCATTCAAAGTATTTACTTCAACATTCAATTTTTAATGATCTGTAGGAAAGGAAGAAAATTTTTTTTTTAGTATTAGAATTAATCACATCCTATAACTAAGTATAAATAGAAAGAAAATATTCAAGATCTTAGAAGCAAAATCCATTATTCCGAAAATCAACGTCTATATATTTCAACTATAGCTATACCTGCCATAAAGAATTTATAATAACATCAGGGGAATCCAAAAAACACGTCACAAAATAAATTTAGTTTTCGTGAAAACCTTTCTTTTTTTTACGAGCTTTTACTTGGAGGAATATTTCTAGCTTTCATTTTTCGGTCTTTTTCATTTAAACTAAAAATTTCATAGGACAAGCATTACAACACAACGCAGAATGAAAATCGTGTTTTACAGCACAACATTTCTTTGACTTTTTTTTTAACTGAAGTAGCTCGTGCTCCAAATAATAAATTATTCCTCCCATATGTGAATCTGCTATAGATATATATATTTATATTGCCTTGTATTGTGACTATGTAGGAGACGTGAATAAGTAAACATTAAACATGCGTGCCTTCACATAGTTTTGAAGGAGAAAGTTACTTCCTGGTATGCTGTGTTTACATTGTTACAGTACTCAAACACATATCCGTGAGTGAAGTTTATTCTTATAGATTTTGTCATAGCTTTGGAGATTAATGTTAAGAAAAAACGTTTTTTTTAAAAAAAAATGAGTTTTTATAACTTCCGAAATTATTGTTTAAGAAAAAATTTTACATTAATACAATACATGCTGGTATTTCTATTTTAGGAATATGTCCTATATTTAAAAAAAAAAAATGCAGAGTTGTAATTTATTTATTTTATTCGTAGCATTTATGTTGCAGACGCTTGAGTTAACAATAATATTTTGTTTCTAGCATCGAAGTACAAGGACTACAAAGGGTTAAAATTGTTACTTTTCTTGTTTATTCTTGCACTTTTTACTTCTCTACTTTAGTTTAGTAGTATTTGTAGCCTTATTACTTTTCAAGACATGTACACAGAGAAAGAAATTCTGGTAAAATTACTGTACTGTATGATAATGACATATATGTGGTATTTAAATCATTCATTTATTGATTTTTCCCGTTCATATGGTAAAGGTTTACCGGAAATTCTGTTTTCATTTTTTTTTAATTCTAATTCTCATTACCACACATTTAATAAAACATACAAAACTGGTAAGTAAATTTTACCGAATAAATAATTTCCATACCATGCTCAAAGGAATAATCGTAAAATTACGAATTTTTACTTCATTTACCGAACTTCGATAAATTATAAAATCGTATTTTATTATTAATTTTAACAAAATAATTACCATAGTGCTTTGGTGAAAATTACCAAGAGTTTTGGTGTTCCCATAAAGTCCATTACAAAGTCCATTACATTTTGGTGTTCCCATAAAGAAACACAATAAATTTTACCATATTTTGGTAGTTTTGACCATACTTTTTTTTCTCGGTGTAATTTTTACTTAATCTTTAATTTAATTTTAAGGATTTTTACTTTTAAAAGTAATGTCTCATGTATGAACACTTCCGAATTTCGAGAGCTGTATAAAATTTGATAGAAAGGTTTTAAATGAATTAAAAACTTAAATGCTTACAGAAATTGTGAAGTTAACTAATACTCCAACTTTAGCAATAAATAATACGAATTCTCTGAAATAGTTCTTATTTGTTGCTTTTCTTACTTCTGTTCTCTATTCGATGCCAGAAGGGAAAAATGTAATAAAAGACTAACAATTCTATGCGCGGAAGTAGCATAAGAAAGAAATAGAATAAATGGCGTAGTCCTAATCAATGGCATAGAGGAAAGAAAAGTAAGTGGTAATAATAAATCTTCTGGGAATTGGCAGTTGTCATTAATATTATTGTCGTTTTGTATGATTTTAAGTATAATGCGTTAAAATACATAACTTTTTGATTAAGGTAATTAATAAAATGTATGAGTATTCACTTTCTGTGTTAAAATTGTTCCTCTATTCTTTGAAATAAAATTTTCTTTATTAATTATTTTGTATTGTGCTTTATTTTGAGAATAGTCCAGGAAAATTACTGTAAAAAAATTATTATTTGATTGTATAACTTATAATACCTTATACTTTATCTTGTCAATACATTACGAAAGTACGTGAACAGAAACTTAGAGCTACTGTTTTATCATTTTTCAAAAAAATTGGTTATTTTAAATACTTAAAAATAAACTTCGTTTATAAAAAATAAAAAAATATAAAAAAACTCAGAGTAGAAAGAACAGTGCGCAAAATAAAAAGAAAATTGAAATACTTGAACAATATTTGAGTTTTTAGTGTCTGATCAGTACAAATCTGTCTTGAATAATTTATATTAGATATGAGAGAGTTCTTTCTGAGGTTGAATATAATTCTATAAAACAATTAAATGTAGTTAAAATGAGAAAAATATTTAATAGATCACCAAGAAAATATGTATATATTCTAAAATGAAATAACTGAATAAGCTTATTAACAATGCTTATTTTACCCATGCAAAATAATGAAATACTTATGCTTCTGAACTCGCATCAGTATATAACATGTTTTCACATAATTGCATCCAATGTTAATAGTTCAATGGGATGGATACCTGCAATTGACGTTGTATCTCGATACTGACTGGTTCTTGAAACGTGAAGTTCATTTACGTTAGCAAATGTTCTTTTCATTCTAATTCGAATAAGCCAAGCCCGTCAAGTATCGATTCCCTTAAATGACGCGTTCTGTATTATTTCACAAAGATTTAAACTTTTTCACTGTATATTTCTTACTTAACACAAAAACAGACACAAAGATATGTAGAACATAAACAAACGTATTATGCATCGAAGTTGCCAGGTACACAGAACATAAATATGTCATGATTACCATAAAATACAACGTAAACAAATAATAAATCTAAGTTAAGTAAAAGACATAGACGAGAAAAATTATACTTCAACGAATTCAATGTACGTTACGGCTCTGTATTTAATTAACTTCACTTTAATTAGCATTCTAACTTATGTATAGAAACGTAGATCAACTTTAACACGCCATTTTGCTTATAAACAATCAGCTGGTGGTCACGTCATAGGTCAAATGTGTGGGTATCCGTGATCTTCTTCTTGAAGTATCCAATAGGTTACAACCATTTATTCAAATAAATTTAACAGTGCAACCGATATTATTAGTTTTTTCAGTTATTTATTATTTTTATATTGTCTTTGAATAGCGCAAACGATATTCTCAGTATCGAAATTTAACTCAAAAACTTTATACCTTATAATGTCATTTTTATGAGCATCTTTTTTGTGTCTTAAAATTCTTAGTTTATTATTCTGATATCATGAATATAAAATGAATGTAAGCATCTTAAATTACGGAAAATTAAATAAAAATTCCGATTGTTTTTTTATTCTTTTTTTTTATTATTCTTTTGGGAAACATCTGTCTCTGAAATTCTGAGGTATCGAAAATGCTATTAGAAAATGTTTTATTGGTGAATACTGTATATTTTTTTGAAAGACGTAATAATGAGCTCTATATTTGATTACGTAACATACAAGAAAACTATATGTGATTACGTAACATACAAGAAAACTATATGTGATTACGTAACATACAAAAAAACTATACTTCAGTTTATATTTGTGACACCTACGTAATATTTTCCAAGAAAATATATAGACTAAACATCTAAAAAAAATTCCACTATAATAAACATCAAATTGTCCTGTTGTTTCTAATGTACAACTTTCGTTAGTAGAAAGTACTTTTCGGTAAAAAAAAATAAAAATAAAAAAAAAATCTGTAGTTCACTTACTCTTTGATTAAATTGGTATTTTCTATAGTGTTGATCACTTCAGTTTTGAAACACCCTAGTAGTATATTTTTAAATCAAAATATAGATATTTATATCACAAACATACACGTTATGGTAAACACAAATGCTCGGTTCCTTGAGATAAATTTTAAAAATGAAATAATTAAGTTCTCAACCTTTTTTCTTTTTGAAAAAGTTCATAGGGCTGCTGGTCCTTAATAGTTAAAACTGTACCTTAAAGGAGTAAACTCCTATCTTCATTATCTTTATATACTAATTCTGTTTATAAAAAAATGTAAACTTGAGAGAAACAGAAGTATATTTAATTTCGTGGGCTCATTTTACTAACAAAGAATTTATTGTCTTGTTTTAAAACTACAAATACACAGTTTATCATTTAAACTTTTCAGTTAAATCTTAAAGTAATTTTAAACGTAGGTAATTATTCTTTTGATAGTGTCTTCAATAAATAATTGTTTGTCGCTAAGAAGATGTTTGCTAATAACAGTGACAGTTCTAATCTGTTATTGTCGCCCTGGTTACCTACTTGGAACGTTAAGCCGAGGAAATTGCATTGTTTAAGAAATAAGTAACTAGTCACTAGGAAAAGGAGGGGAGTCTTTGATAAGGTTTTAGAAATAATTGTTGTCATTGGATGGGCCCAAAATAGAATAAGAGAAAACCTGACATTTGTTAGCCGGTACTAATGAAATACTTTTCGAATGACTTATTTAAAATTATTGTATAAAACTCGTTTGTCGTTAATGAATGTTTTAATTTATAATGAAACACATTTGCTTTATTTACAAGCCACTTGAAAAAAGAAAATCTTATTATAAGAATTTAAATTTGCTGTTATAGATTCGATATATGAAAAGCTTTTCAGTAATTATAGAACGGTTTTTTTAGAACCATTATGATGGCTGGGTTGCAAACGATTTTGGAGATATTTGCTTTATAACTGCGCCTTTAGCTTACGAGGACTTTCTATATATAAAAAAAAAAAAAAAAAAAAAAAATGCAAGTTCAGTGTGAAGCTCAGAGAAATATAAAAAGAGTTTCCACTTTAATGCTAAAGGATATAAGAAGATAACACGTTTTTTATCGACGTGTGCCAAAATGGCAACACTCTGATCAAATAGTTTTAGCGCCACGCAACGTCAAGGGTTTAACTATGAGTTAAATTTATGAATTTATCGTTTTCTTTTATTATTTTTAATTAAATTTATTAACTTCTTTATAATCGTCAGGTCATTTATTTTCTTTTAGTTTTATGTTTAGATCTTGATTTGTTAAAGATGTCGTTTGTTAATAAAGGCAAAAAATACAATTTACAAAGTAAGTTATGATTTATTTTAAATAGCTTAAATTTTCACATTTTTTCTTGTTCTTAAATTTATTTCTCTGTTAAATAGATTACATGTTTATATGAATGACTTTTACCCTTACTTCTTCTCATTTAAAGAATAAATTGCGAAAGGCGTCATTAATGTAGATTTTTTTAAGTACTCTGTTTATAATAGAATTTATTCTATGACAGAGTGAAACAGTAAATGAAAATGTAACAGAAATATTTTTTACGCACTATAGAACCAAAACGTAAGAAAGTTTTATGTTTATAAATAAATGCACAACATGAAAAAATTTCGAATCCATAACATAAATTCACGCAATCCATTGTTAATTCAATAATTCTGGTAGAAATGAAGCATAAAACTCATCTTTAAAACAATAAATTACAAAGAAATATTATTCATGCAACAATCGTACAGAAAAAAGAAATATGAGAGAGACACTACATGATGTTCTGTAGAGCAGTGTTTCCCAAACTTATAACTCTTGTGTACCCCTTCTAAATTTTTCGTAACGCTGTGTACCGTTCATAAAAAAATGAATGTATTTTTTTCTATAAAAAATATTGCTCAAAAGTTAAAAATCACAACTGGCTGTTGAAACCACTAAATATTAACTGTTAACTCTGCAAAAAATAGCCAATAGAAAAATACGTAGTCATAAACTTTTATGGCTAGCTTTGTTTTTGAATAAATTTTTTTTAAATTTTCGTTTGTTACAAGATATTTCACATAAGAACGAGTACCTCTTTAAACTGTTCCCGTACCCCTGGGGTACGCGTACCACACTTTGGGAAACACTGCTGTAGAGTATCAACTAATCACATTTACTGAATCATCTGTTTCCGTTAAGGTTTGCTAGAGGCCACTATTGGCAGAATTTCAAGAAACGTCGCGCAATTACGTTAGAGTGAATCATCCTTAAGTACTATTACAGTTCATAGTATGAACTATGGATTTTTAGAGATGTCCAAGTCAGAGGCTAAACTTGATCAGTGTTCCACTATCATTCGATCAATTTCCATTTGAACTATTTCAATTAGACAATTCGTATACCTATCCCAATAGAAACATATTCCTATTGGTTGCATCTGTAACTGATTGATTATTGATGGACTTCCTGTGGGTAGGTAAGTAAAATGACGTTAGCTTAGACATTTCTATTCTGGATCTAGAAAATGAAATATTTCAGTAACTAATTTTGTCGAAATAAACTGAAAAAACACAATAGTTTAAAAAGAATTTGAAGAATATGGCATTTTATGCATACGTCATTTATCATAAATATATTTTATTGTCTGAACACAGAATAAGATTGTAAAGTGCTTGAAAAAAATACAAAAGATACAAAACAGATTTATCATTGACGTTAAATTTGTCTGACATATCACTTCTATATAGAATTTTTAGTAAAATTAATTTAATGGTTTGGTTTTAAAGCCTTCTTTAAAAAATGCTTAATTTCATACCCAATTTCCCCACCCGACCCTATGTATTTTAAAAATAAATTAGAGACCAACTTAATCTTATTTTTTTATGTTTTTATTCAAAAATAGTTTATTTCTTTCATTTTAATTAGATACCGGGCCGTGAAACCCCAGTGATTAGAGAATCCGCTTCCAGTTCGGAAGAGCTGGGTTTCGATCCTCGACTCCGCTAAGATCCACTCAGTAGATGCAATATACGTGCTCGTAAAATCTGTCGAATTGAAATTCATGTGGTCGGTCGCGAAGCAGCATTAAGGGTGCAGGGATCTGGATAAAGTTTCCTCCTCCTTCAGATCTATGTCTAAATTGAGAAAGGCCAAAAGTATCCGGACACCCTGTTGTTATGATGGTGGAAGTTATAATGGTGTGGGGTGTTTCTCGTGGTTTTTTGGACACTCAAGGACAATGCTGCACTCCCAACTCTATTTCAATATTTCGGGAAAGGCCCATTTCTCCTTCCGCAGGATAACTGCTCCATACAACAAGGCTTGCACAGACGCGGTTTGGCGAAATGGGTGTTCAAAAACTGGTCTGGCCTTCTCAGAGCTTCGATCTAAATCCCATAGAGCATCTTTGGGACGAATTAGAGCTCAGATTACGTAGCCAGCCAAATCAACCACCGGCAAGCACTCACTTCAGCCTTACCTGAAATAGCTTATAACGTTAAAAAAATAAATAAATAAATAAAAATAAATAAAAATTCGGTGATCGATGAAATTCTCTAAAGTGCGTATTAAATAATTTGAAGTTTTAACATACAAAATAAAAAAATCTGAAAATGTAAACATTTTTAGAAGCAGTATATAGCAGTAAAGATTATTAAAAAATTGCTGCGTCTTTCATTAAAACAAAAACAAATTAGGTTCAAAACAATTTTTTAAGGTGTATTACATAAAAAAAAATATCCTTTCAATCTAGTCCAAGCATAAACAGTTGTAAAGATTAATTAATTAGTCATGGTATTTTTTCAATAAAACGTTTAAAAAATGTAAAATAATTACAGCTAATTCTTCTTGAATAGAAATTGAGAGCTCCGTCATTATGTTTAATTATATTTTAAAACAGCATTAAAAAAGATATTTTTAAAATTATCGTTCAAAGCATCAATAAAAGCCCTTCATTTTTTTTCATTATTATGTCAGTTTTAAAACAAGGGTTGCGAACACCATTAAAAAAAAGTTAGCAGTCATTTAATTTTTCACGAAATATTAAATATTTAATGAAATTTAAGAAAAGAGAACATTAAATTTGCTTGTTGTTGTTAGAACAACATTCAAAAACAGGATGCTTGAAATTACCCTTCAAAACACTCAAAAAAGCTTTCCAATTTTTTTTTCTTCATTATATTGTCATTTTTATAACAACCATTGTGAGCATCATTTTAATAATAAAGTAAGCAAATGTTTAGGTTACAACGAAATAATATACATTTAAAAGAGAAAATTCTGTAGCCTCATTCTAGTCAGCAGATACTTAGGCTATAGCAAAATACTAAACATTTAATAAAATGTTTTTTTTTTTTTTTTAACTAAAAGTTTTTCGATTAGGAACACTGAAATTGCTTGATTTAGCTTAAAAATACACTCAAACTACAAAGCTTTAAATTATCTTTTAAAGCACCCCAAAAAAATTCTTAAGTTTTTTCATAAGAATGTCATTTTTGAAACAAGCATTCTTAGCATCATTCTAAAAATCAATTTAGCAAATGCTTTGGCTATAACGAAATATTGGACGTTTAATAAAAGGAATTTTTAAAAACTTGAAGTTTTTATATTAAAAACACTAAATTCGCCCGATGTTGCTGAAACAACATTCAACAACACCAAACTTGAAACACCCCCAAAAACTTTTAAATTTTTTTTCATTATATTGTCATTTTTAAAATGATCAACATTCGAAAAATTCATTGTGGTCAACATTCGAAAAATAAATGTTTTAGCAAAACTTAACATTAAAAAAAAAAAAAAAAAAATCCTAAGTTTTTTTTAAAAAACACTAAAACTGTTTGATGTCTATACAACATTTTTCCAGACTTATTATGCTTTATGAACCCCCCCCCCCCCGAAAAAAAATTTTTCTTCACAATAATCTTATTTTTAAAACTAACTTTTTTAGTCATATTCTAGACTCTAGAGGCAAGATAGTAGATATTCAGATTTTACAATAAAACTGAACATTTAAAAAGATTAAAAATAAAAAAACTACAATTTCACATTTAACGAAAAATAAAAGATGAAAAAAAACTATAATTTTTTAATAAAATTACTGAAATTGCTTAATGATGTTGAAACGACATTCAAAAACTCGATACCTAAAATTATCCTCCAAAGCCTCAAAAAAAGGCCCTTTTTATTTTTGTTTTCAATATTAGGTGCGCCATTTCTAATGCAAGCTTCATAATCCTCATTCTGTAAAGTAAACAGTACTTATTTTCGCAAAATTTTAAACATGTAACGAAAAGTTTAAGAAACAAATTCAGTGTATTTCTTTTAAAATCTCTAAAATTCCTTAATGTTGTTGAAATAACAATCAAAAGGGATTCTTGAAATCATCGTTTAAAGCCTCTAAAAAACCCTTTATTTTTTTTATTACTTTTATCGTGCTATTTCTAAAACTACTGTTGCGTGTCTATTCTAAGCCGAAACTTATATTTACATGAAATATTTAACATTTTACGAAAAGTTTCTTATAAAATATAACTCCAAAACTTTTATTTTAAAAACACTATAACTGCTTAATGTAACGTAAATTTGGTTCTATCCGATTGTTTCATACAAAAATTCTTTTTGCTAATTGCCTAGTTTTTTTTTATTGCAAACGATGTTAAACAATTTCTAGATTAGTTTTAACTAAAAAAGCTTTGAGAAACTAATATAAAAATTTATTATCTACAAGTGATTGCACAGTCATAAGAAATAAGAAAGATTGATTAGGTGAGCTCTTTCCTTCGGAAAAAAGTTTTAAAAAATTTAAATTATGATAGCCTTTTTTTCATAAATAAATTTTAAGAGCAATGACATATTTTGTAAACAATTTTAAAAAACACGATTGTAGGAATTTTAATTTAAAGCCTTAAATAAAGCCTCTTTTTTTAAACTCTTTTATAATTTTTAAAATAACTATTTTTTCTTTTTTTCATTACACAAATAGTTAGCTAAGACTTAGCTTTTTCCCCAAATGTGAACATTTAACAGAAAATTTTTACTAAAAAACTTTAAGCAATTTTTTTAAAAGAAAAAACTCTGAAATAGCTATGACTGTGAATGTTGCTATGGCGTCAATTTCATCTCTCAAGCTATTTCATCCCTAAAAAACTTTTATTTTATTTTTTAAATCACGCTAAACCAGACAATGTGAGAAAAAAAAAAGACGATGATTATTACAATTTTACTTTAAGTCATATTTGGATATTACTAGTATCTTCTTTGTAAAACTTTTAGTGTTCTTCTTTTTAAAAAATATCTTCTATTGATTTCTCTATTTTTGTATCTCTTTTTTTTTCGGACGGGAATATTTTCAAATTCCACCTCCTTTCTGCGACTTTTGAATCGAAATAAACGTTTAGAGAATTCAAGTATTCTAAAGATAGAATATTAAATTTTAGTGAAATGTATTCAAAACTTGCTAAGGTGGTCAGAAAAAACTGTAGGAAATTTCATGCTAGAATTGAATTACTAAAATTTAGACCTTTCGCCGAAAAAAAAACTGCAGTGAACGTTACAACAAGCTAAAAAAAATAATAATAATAATAATAATAACACTTCATTACAAATATATATAGTTTTTGTTTTAGGAATCTTTTAAATGTTTTTACCACCTAAAATATTTTCAACGTAAGTAATATAATTTAAAATTATAAATAAGTTTAGGTAATCACAATTGTGGTAAGCGTTTTTACTAACCCGCAAACCACTAAAAGGTTCGCCGAGTAAAGAATTCCAGTTGTGGACAAAAGGAGTCACTTAGGTTGAGGCTCCACAATTTTCGTGACTGGTGGGATGATTGTGGTAATATACACCGAAGAGCCATTACATTATGACCACCCTGCTAATAACATGTAGGACCACCTTTAGCCCTGCTAGCATCCGCCGTGGCATTGATTCCACAAGGTGCTGATAGGTAGTCTGAGGTATCTAGCACCAAGCGCTCACCAACTGGTCCTGCAATTCCCTCTCATTGCGAGGGGGTAGCGTGGCAGCACGAATTTGGTTTTCCAAGTAGGACCACAAATGCTCTATTGGATTAAGGTCAGGTGAATTTGGGGGCCAAGACATGACTTGAAAGTCACTGGAATGTTCCTCGAACCAATCCATGACGATTCGACCCTTATGACATGGTGCATCATCCTGTTGGTAAACACCATCCCCCGCAGGAAAAACTGTTGCCATGATGTGTAAATGTGTAGTTAATTTACGTCGCACTAGAGCTGCACAATGGGCTATTGGCGACGGTCTGGGAAACATCCCTGAGGATGATCCGAAGACATGCCATCACAATTTTGATCCTCTGCAGAGGGGGTGGCACCCCTGCTTCGGTAGCCCAACGACCTGCACGCGAAGTCGAGCACTTTACGATAGAACAGTTTAACGAGGACCAATACCGCACACCCTCGGTCCCTACGCAGACTGATCCAAGTGGTCACCCACCCGCACACTGACCGCAGCCAGTGATGCTTGACTTCGGTGATCTGCTGGGAACCGTGTCTTAACGATCAGTCCACTGCGGGACTGTTGCCATGAATGGGTGAAACTGGTCAAGTAGCTTACAGACGTCAGGGATTGTTTTATGAGGATTATGGGTCATAATGTGCCCCATGAAAACATTGTTCCTGGGCGAGAAACCATGAAAACTAGGGGGAGCCCTTTGCTATAGATGGAGGGTGGTCATAATGTAATGGCTCTTCGGTGTATGTGGCAGCATTGCGCGCAAGTTGCCTTTTCTTCCCAGACAAACTGAAATAAATTGAGCAGAAGTTGCGTGGACTACCACCGAGCTTTGAACCAACAATCCTTCACAACCACAGTTTAAAGCGCTGATCATCATTCAATCATGAGTATTCTCTCTCGTGTACTTTTTATAAAAAGATAAAAACCGATTATACAATTATTTCCTTTTTTTTTTAAATTTATTTCAGTGAAACGAAAGTCTTCAGGTACCCCAAAATAATTTTGATTTGAATTCATGCATTTGAAGCAAAATATAAAGCTAAATTGATTATGACATTATATTATAACAGTTGTTGAACAGTCTACCCAATTTTGAGCTTACAACTGCCAATGTTAAACTCCGTAACATTGTAATTTTGAATGCAATCCTGAAGACAAGGGAACTCTTGAACCAAGTATTGGAACAAACTAGCTTTCGTGATATTTTGATGGAACTAACCCGCACTTGCGCAGATGAAATCCACGAAAATCTCCCACAGTTAGCCAGACGTTAAAAAATGTGACGTGAAATTGTTGAAAATGTTATTGAAAAAAAATTCAATTTGTCAGTTTTAACATTTCGATACATATCCGTTAATTAAAAAAAGTTTTTTGTAAGTTAAATACGTCTTTCAACCGTCATCAGATGAGTTTCCCAGTTTTTTTCTATATTTTTTTCGACGGGAGAAAATATTTATTTTTATCCTATCTCCTTTGAAAGTACCCGCCGCAGTACGCCTTCATCTTTAGTTCATAAATATGCATATTGATGAAAAAAGAGCTAAGTTAGTGTTGAATTATAATTACATAATAGGGCGTGACGTTGTTTTTATGACTAACTGAATCAAACTTAAGAGGGTACCTGCATCTTCAGGTTACAGCAAAGTTCTGTTTCTAGCAATCGACAGTTGTCCAGAAATATTGGCAGGTTATTTTATCATAAAAGCATCTGTTAAAGTGATTTCATATGCAAATATTCATAATATTCTCGGTGTGCGATCATAGAATAAAGATATTAGAATAAAGTGATTTATGACAAACAAAGAACGGGAAAAAATGTAAGTAGTTTTATTTTAGTTTCTATTAAAATTGATTGATCCATTAGCATTCGATATTTTTCTTTTTTGAAAAGAGTCCTTTTTTTTTCTGAAAGATAAAATGTGATAACTTAATACTTTCATACTTAGCATTTATTTTGCAAAATTAAAACGTCTGTGCCAACACTGATACATTATAAACAGAAATAACTTTATATCGATTTGAAATTATTCGATTGCAATTTTTTGTTTAAATAAAGGTAGTGTGCCATAAAATAAATTTAAAAAAATGAATAAAAATAAATAATTAAATTAAATAATTATTAAAAAATAATATATTAAAAATTAGCTTCATTAAATTAACCATTAATAAAAATTAATGGTTAAGCGAATAGCAAATGGATTAAGTAAATAATAAATGAATAGGTAAATAACAAAATACGGAAAAATAATTATTGCCACACTTTTACTATTAAATTAACCATTAGTAATCATAAAATAATAGGTCTGGCTGATAAACAATTATTGAAAGAGTACTGTTAACTAAGCCTTTATTATATGGATGCATTACAATATAATGAAGAGGTTTTATTTTAATATGAGAATCATATTTATCAAGCTATGATTTTGTCAAAAAAGTGAAAAATAATTGTCGATTGAAGCGGGCTACAGGTGGCGTAAAGCAGAACTCTCTACCTATGGCAACACTTTACATACTTTTACCATAAGCGTGTGGAGAGTCATAGAGGAAGGAAGTACGTTAGTTTCTGTCTTAATTTTCATATAGATTAAAATCGTTTAAGTTGAGAAACTATATGGAACTGAAAACTACATTAAACATAGTTCTAAAAAAAGCATCATAGAAATTTTAAAAAATATATATCTTTATTAATTAAAAACGAAAAATATTAAGAAAAGGAAAAATATCGTAGCACGTTCCTATACAACTGAAAAGAGGAGGAGAGTGTTAATAATTATTAATAATAATTTTACTATCAATTAAGATTTATAACACCAGATGGCGCTGAGCGCAAGCAATTTTTTTTCCCACACTTCCTCTCTTCAGTTTAAATTTTTTTTCTCCACTGAACACGATGCTAGAATAAAATTATCTTAATCCATTATAATTTGTGTCATTATTATTGAATTGTACTTAGAAAGGGAAGGAAGAAGTGCCAAATGCATGGAACCGGACTTTTCCCCAGATTGCGTATTCGAGCATTACAATCGTCTATAATGGGTAGGCCAAAAAAAAAAAATCAGCATTTTTAAAAATACAATTTGTGAATGTGATTTATAATTACCCATAAAAATATTATTCCAGCAGCTCAACAAAAATCCTCAAAAAAAAATTTTTTTTTCCTTTCTGTAAAGCGTGAATGTTTTCTGGAAAAAAAAAAACACTAATATTCCACTCCAAGGAAAACAAAACGAACTCACGTGAATGGGTCTTTATTGAGTTCATGTTTGGAGATGATCAACAAAGTATGCAAGAGAAAATGATTTGGCATATGGCAGTCCAGGTGATTCACCAGGGAACGAACATGGTTGTAGGCTTAAAGATGTAAGGATGGGAAGGCTTCTCCTTCTGGATATTTAAAATTTTATTCATCACACTGACGAGGGCAATACATACTGGTGACTTATCGGAGATTTTACTTATCTGAGGAAAGAGACAACTACTGTGACATTTTTAAAGAATAAGTAGCGAGTATTCTAAAGTAGCCTCAGTATTCAAAAATCCACTTGACGATAAGCGAGCAGATAGCTAGATCGCAGCGTCGGTGCAGCTGACAAAATCCCGAGCAATCATCATGAAAAACCCCGGACTGGGGCGGGAGACAAGGAAAAAAAACTTGAATAATTTGCTCTAGCTTTTATAGAGTGCTGGCAATGTGCGAATGTGTTCATGGCAGGGATGCCTCCGTATTTGCACATCCTATTTCTTCCAGAATTTTAACGTTTTTAAAAAGCTTGTTATAACTATTAATACCAAATTATTGACGAAATCGCACGTGTTGTTCAAAGAAGCTGACAACAGGTGCAACCGGAGCCTAGCGCAGACTCAGAATTATCGACACGACAGGAAATGAAGCGGCGATAAAAGAGGTAAAGAGTGAATGTGTTCAAATGAAATTCAGTGACCCGATATCACAGGTAGTGGCTTATAATAGAAAACATCCACTCTTTTATAAAGTATGTTTTCTTTGCTATAACAAAATGTTGTATTTACGTATCCTCTTGGTAAAGAATGATATAACAGTTAAAGTTTATATAACAGTTATTACATAGGTTTGAAACATCCTAACTTAACAGCCTCATCTAAAATCCATTAAGAAATAATCTTTTGGATTGATTGAGATCAAATTATACAAGAAACTAGAGAACCCAGAAATTGTAACAAATGGTGGTGACACTAACTTCATTCTTCATTTAAGTCTTATAATACCTCACTAACTGCATCACTATTCCATTGTCCAATATTTGGATATATTTTTAACGGATTTGATTTGGTAGTGAGTAGTGGCTGGGTGGCGCAGTTGGTTTGTCGTCGGCCTTCTGAGCCCAAGTCTACGGGTTTGATCCCCGTTCCAGACACCGGATTTTTGGGGATGCAGAAAATCCTCAGCGGCCATGTCGTATGATTATGCGGCATGTAAAAGATCCCTGGAGTGCCTTATTGGCTCTTGGCATTTCCGGCAAAATTAAATTCCTAGTGCACTTTAGCATCCAAATAGAGTCTCGGTGCTGCCATCTAGTGTGGCAGAAACTAGACGTCCAAATTACCATAGCCAACGGTATCTCACCCATTGTGGTGGTCCTGAAAGAGTGTATACCACTTCTGGAGAACGCACTAGGTCTGCTTATCGGGAAGACTGATTGTGTAGCTCATAGGAAATATAAAAAAATTTAGTAGTGAGTGAAGCGAGATTGGTTCTCAAAGCGAACAACATAAGATTGGACTGTATTCCTTAAGAGTTGACGAGTAGAGTACGGAGCTTCTTAGTTTACTGAAAATCAAATACTGTTAGATCTTGTACATAACAGCATATTTAAAAGCTATAAAAGTACAGAAAAAGAACTGTATACTGTGCCGTGGTGGCTCTGGGGATAAACCACTCGCCTCCTAATAAGATGACCCAGGTTCGAATCTCGGCAATAGCTGGTTGATACGAATTCTGCTCCTGGCTCGTGCCAACCACAGTGTTGACGTAAAGCATCCTCAATTTTCCATAGAGGATATGGATCATACGTTGAATTACCATTTCCATCTGGCTAACCATGGGAGGTCTCCGTGGCTTTCTTCGTCATGTAACACTCCGTGGCTTTGTTTTCAGTAAAAAGTTCTAGTTTATCCCAATATTTAATCTAGTTCTCTTGCTTTCTGGGTTGGGTTTAAAATTACGAGGCTTCGGAGTTAAGTATTGATATTCGTAAACCCAAAAATGAGTAGAATTGAGTACATTTTTTGTAGATAATAATAACTATATTATTTTCTCAGAATTAAAGAAAATTTGGTAGAGGCATTAGTTTTGTAAATAGCCCTTCCCTTCATTTTATATCGTATTTATGAAACTAACAAATATTTCTTAAGGAATAGCTTTTTTGACTTTTGGAAAATAAATTATTTCATGAAAAGGTGTAAAGTAGGTGATGTGCTATTAAAGGTTTCATTTTCAAAAGTCGAAACTCCGTTACTTTAATTATATTTTGCCATTTGAATTATGCAAATAATCTCATCTTCATTTTTCTAAATTTATATAAATAAAAGTTTTAATAAAAGTGCAATAATCTTTTCTTCGTAAACGAAAACTTTCATTTTCCTTTGCTAAAATATCTTCAGTTGTGCGAATGTTTTAAAAGAAATCTTATTATTTAACTATCAAATTGAAATTCTCTTCTTGGTTTTAGTAAAACAGTGTTGGGCGAGAATTTAAGCAGAAAGGAAAAAAACTTTTGCAAGAAAAATGTTATTTCTAGAAGAAAATTTTTTTTATCTTTATGAAAGTTTATAACAAGAAAATCTTTGCTTTACTTGCCAGAAAATGTTTAAACGAAATTTTCAGGACTATTTTATTTAAGAGAGAATAATAATTTTTTTTCTTCTTAATTCCATAAGATTTTCTTTATCCCATTTTTGAACAGAAAATGCATCGATTTCCTATTAAAATTTTATTATTCTACACTTTCTTAATAATAATTGAAAAAAAAAAATACTTACCACACTTAATGATATTTAGAACATAGAAATTTAACGAAAAAAAAGTCTTTGTGCTTAGCTTACATGTTAAACATACTCATTAACGTAAATTATCCATATTAACATAGCCTAACTCCGCTATATTCAACCGTTTATGAACATTGCAATAAGTCCACTATAAACGATGGTTCACTATATCCAAAATCTTTAAAAAACTATTTTGATGAATAATGTATTAGTATAGTCGGAAATAATGATTGCAACAGTACATAATTTGCTTGATAAATCATTAACTAACTACATGCAAAGAATCCCTCTACAACGAAGTTTCGTTAATGCGAATTTTTTCTTTACAATTTTTAATCGGAATATTAAATAGCATTTAAAATGTTCTTCAGATAACGAAGTCTTATCTCATAATAAAGATTTTTTTTTATCTTTATCTTATCTACCAGTGTAACTTGTATAGAAGTTAACGATCATTTTTTTAAAAAAAATTATATTTATATTTCATGGAATATCTTTAAATTATCTTTCGAATTGACGCACATTTTTTTAATACAAAATTAGCTTCAAACGATTTTTCATTGTCAAAAATTTGAAAAATGTTATGTTAGTAACTTGCATGCTCTTAGGTAAGCTTGTTGTGGACTAAACAAACCTCTTTTAAATATTTTCTATTTAAATTTCTTGACATCATATCTTCGCATTTTCTTACAGTTTAACGCTCACTGTTTAATAAAAAACAAGCTTCAAACGATTTCCTCCTTTTAAAAAAAAAAATCGCAAAATGCCCGCTTGTATGCAAGTAATAAGTATGTTGTCAGGTCAGTTTGTTCCGCATTAAACAAACCTTTTTTAAACATTTTCTCTTATATTTCTTGATATATTTTCATATAGTTTGACGCTCACTTTTAAATAAAAAACTTTAAGCGATTTTCTCATTGGCAAAAATTTAAAAAAAAACTCTGAAACTGATCACCTCCATTTCAATAACATGTATACTCTCAGATTGGCTTGTTTTGAACTAAATATACCTTTTTTAAACATTTTCTATTCGCATTTCTTGACTTATCTTTGTATTTTCTTACAATTTGACACTCATTTTTCAATATAAAACAAGTTTCAAGTGATTTCCTAATGGTTGAAAATTACTAAAAATTCGCAAGCTGTCCGCGTCGATATTAGCTTTTATGCTCTCAGATTAGCTTGATTTTGACTAAAGAAACTTCTTTTAATTACTTTCTTTTATTTATATTTCTTGAACTATCTTTGTATTTTCTTCTATTTAATGTTCAAATTTTAATATAAAACAAGATTTAACCGATTTTCTCTTAGCCAAAAATTATAAAAAAATTCGAGAACCTTCTTCTATTATGTTGGAAATAAGTATGCTCTCAGGTTACCTTGTTTCGGACTAAACAAATCTCTTTTAAGGGGGTAGGTGCACGTAGAAGAAATCCTATCTCGATAATGTTAAAATTACCCAATTTTGATGTACCTTTATCAAAAAACTATTGAAAATTTTTAATTAATTTTTTTTTCTATTCATAATATGCATTCTTCTACACACTTTAACCAGAGCTTTTGCAATTTGGAGTTTTCATTATTTTTTAAAAAAATAAAATCCACATTCATACAGGATTTTCTTACAAATTTGGAAAATTTTACTACACATGCAACCACAAAATATAAGTTAATGTATATAATCAAAATTCCCTTGGTTAAAATGTTTATACATACATGGAGAAACAGTGTGTAAAATTTAATCACATTAGGATGAGTAGTTTTTGAGAAAAGGTACATTTTATGCTAAAAATCATGGTTTTGAGAAAAACAACATTTAGTAAAAAAAAGTTTAATATTTAACTCCTGACATCAATTTATATTAGATTTTAAAAATAATCAACAAGAATGTATTTTGAATAATATATATCTGATATTTAAAAACTCTATCTTTTCTAGTTTTTTTAAAAAATTCAATTATCTGTTACGGTTCAAATGTAAGCAAGATATAACTTTATTTTGATACATCTTTACAAAAACCTATTTCACTTTTTATATTTCTTTATAATTATTTCATGCAATATTTCTAACATTTTAACCGAATACTTTTCAATTTGAAGTTTTCATTAGAATTTTAAAAAAATTCAACGACATACAATATAATAAACACAAACATCATCACCTATTGTCATCAAAATAATAATTTTTACAATAATACTACATTTTTATGAATAAAATAATATTACAGTTCTAAATTCTGTAAAATTTTGAACTTTAAATAAGAAAATGTACTTTTTGTAAAGGAAAACTAAAATTTGACTATAAAAAAAAAAGACTTACAATTTTTATACATGCCTTTAGCATAGCTTGGATTGTCGGGATTATCTGACACTTTATACTCCAGTTTACATTTTTCTAATCTTCTCCTTTTCCTGGCCTCCATAGTCTTTTGTTTCACATCATATATTTGTATTTTCTTTCACAGTGATGCACTCTTTTCAATATAAAACAAGGTTTAAACAATTTCCTCATTGCTGAAAATTATAAAAATTTCGCAAACTGTCCACCTTTATGTTAGTAATATGCTTCGTGTCAGGGAATCTTATTTCGAGCTAAACAAAACTCTTTTAAACATTTTCAATTAAATCTTATTGACAGATATTTGTATTTTTTTTTCAAAGTGGCGCCCTCTTTACAATCTAAAAAAAAAGTTCAAACTATGTCCTCATTGCAAAAATTTATAAAAATTCGCAAAAATGTCAGCCTCTGTGATAGTTATATGTATGCTGTCAGGTTAGCTTGTTTCGGACTAAAAAAACAATTTGAAACATATTCTGCTCATAACTCTAGGCATATCCTATTTGAGAGTTGTTTTTTTTTTAAATTTAATTTTAACTTTTGAATAAATTTTAATTTTTTTAATCAATATTTCTTTGTATTAAGGGTTTAGTTACTTAAATCTTCCAAATATTCTTCGTTAAAGTTGTTTTTTTTTTTTTTTTGTAAGTGGCTGCGCTGAAATGTAATTTGCTTCATCTTCTTTCTACCAAATGTATTTTTAAAAATATTTTATAAGATTTAAGCTATGAGCATTGTTTTATATCTTTCTCTTCTTAGCGAATTTTTGTGAACTGTTAGATTAGTATATCTATTTTTACGGCATTTTAACTTTCATTTCACGTCGGTAAGTTTGTTTTCTGCTTTCTCTCATCTCAAACTCATTTTCAATTGCATGTTCATTTTTTAGCAATATAATAGACACATTATAAAGACTAATTTGTATCATAGGAAAGTTATTCTTTATTTTGAAATATTGCCTTTACCATCGTAAAGGAATGCGTCTTGAAGAGAACCTATACGTTTTCCCATTTAAGTTTTTTCTATTTTATTTATTTGTATATTAAATCATTTAGAACACTGAGTTATTTTTCTATTTAATTGTTAGAAGAAGTAATCATGATAGAGTGGGTTTGTTACCGATAAAAATGTAGATACTAATTTTAAGAACGGATTAAATAATAGCAAGTTCGTGTACAGAGAAATTTAGCGGGTTGGAGTTTTAATTAAAACAGATTAGACTAGAAAACATGAGTGAGTTCGAAAATTGTTCAAACGCTAGCGAATGTGGAAAAATTATAGATAAACAGCGGGCTCGAGTACCCATTAAAATAATAGTGGGCTCGATTGGTATCTCAATAAAGTAGATGGGTTATAAAAACTGATAAAATTGATGCAGATTTGATTATCGGTAGGAAAGATTGTGGATTTGAGTCTTGATCAAAAAAGGAGTTTTATTCCAATTATAGGATGTTCGAGTATCGATTTAAAAATAGTGAGTTGGAACAATGATCAAACTACAGCAAGATGTAATACTGGTAGAAAAATTATAGGTTAAATGTTTATCTGAAAAAACTGTTCCAATGTTGACTAATTCGAGTAACGATAGAAAGATAGTGATTCCGTGTGTTGATTTAAAGAGACATGTATTAAAAACTGAAATTATAGCCGTTTCGAATATCGATAAAAATATAGTGGATCCGAAAATTATTTAAAAAAGTGCGGAATCGATTGAAGGTAATAAGATAGTAGGTTCGAGTATTGGTCAAAAAAGAGTGAGTTCTGAAACTTCCGATGGTAGCTGGTAAAAATCAGATTAAAAAGAAATATCGTGTTTGGGACAGAATAAATCGATTTTAAAAATATTCTTCCAGTATTTTCGGGAAAAAACGGGCATTTTCAGTAAATATGTTACATATTTTAACATGAAACCAGTTTTAAGCGCATGGCTCTTTAAAAAAAAATTGAACGCCAGAAATATCATGTTTTCACATAATAAATCTAGCCTAAAGATATTCTTTCAGTATTTTTTGACAAATATGAACATTTCAGAAAATATGACGCACATTTTTTAACATAAAACCAGTTTTAGAAGAATCGCTTTCTTAAAAAAAAATTTTTTAAATTCGCCAAATTTCAATTTTATTTTTTCTTTAACATTTACGCTGAAAATATCGTGTATTGGGCGTAATAAATCAATTTTAAAAGTATTCTTTAAATATATTTGGAGAAATATAGGCATTTTCAGTAAATGTTACAAGCATATTTTACCTCGAAATCAGTTTTAGAAAAATTGCATTTATACTTGCGCTGGAAATATCGTGTTTTTTTTTTTTTTTTTTTTTGGCAAAATTAATCTATTTTTAACATATTCTCTGACTAGTTTTGGACAAATGTTGGCCCTTTCAAGAAATATGACACGTATATTTTAACATAAAACAAATTTTAAAAATATGGCACTTTCCAAAAAATAAAAAAAAAACTTTACAAAACATAAAAAAAGGAATTTATCTGTATTTGGTATCTTGATGTTAAAGTACTGTTATGAAAATTTCATGTCCCGCAAATGACTGATCATTAAGACACGGTTCCCAGCAGATCACAGAAGTCAAGCATCACTGGCTACGGTCAGTGTGCGGGTGGGTGACCACTTGGATCAGTCTGCGTAAAGACCGAGGGTGTGCCATATTGGTCCTCGTTAAACTGTTCTACCGTAAAGTGCTCGACTTCGCGTGCAGGTCGTTGGGCTAACGAAGCGGGGGTGCCATCCCCTCGGTGGAGGATCAAAATTGTGATGAATCATCCTCAAATTGTGATGGATCATCTTCGGATCATCCTCAAGGATGTTTCCCAGACCGTCACCAATAGCCCATTGTTCAGCTCTAGCACGACGTAAATGAACAAATCAAATTAAATATTTTTGGACAAATCATTTTCAGAAATTATGCCGCGTATAATGTATATACTATGACATTTATTTTTAAAACATTTCTATTTTTTGAAAACGATTAGGATATGGTTTTATGACCTACCTTTTTTTTCTCTTTTCTGCATTACAAACAAGACTGAATATTTTCAAATAAAATTTATTTTTTTTTTAACTTTTTTTTTTTACTTTTTTTTTTTTTTACAAATTATGCAATTTCAGAAATAACCAACATTCCACAGCATTCGTTTCATGAATATCGTGTTGACGATATCGTAGATATCCTACCTTATTTGTAAAGGCTGGGAGATATCGATCAACATACCACAGCTTTACTACGCATTTTGCGATATCGTACTATGTGAGTCAGAGTCTGACGTTTTTACGTAGATCGATGTTTAGTTTTTCTTTCGACGAATCAGTGACATTCAAGAACTTGGATAGTGTCAACGAATCATCCAATTTCTCTGACAGAGAAATCCCTCCAATTTCACGGATACAAGAAATTGGACCGTGTAAACAGGCCTTAATTTGATCAAGTTACTTTGATTGCGTCAACCCGTCTTAAGATGCTGTCGCTTCACAGATTTATAGGGCCAAGATAGTTCCTTACTATTACTGCTGCTAATCAACTACTTACAGCATCACAGGCAGCAGTCAGTGTGCGGGTGGGTGACCATTTTCACTATCCTGTGCTGGGACCAGGGTGTGTGGTATTGGTCCAGTGTTCTACAGTAAAGTGCTCGACTTTACGCGTGCTATGGGGCTACCAAAGCGAAGTGCCATCTCCTTCGCAGAGGATCAAAATTGTAATGGCATCTCTTCGAATCAGCCTCAGGGATGTTTCCCAAACAGTCACCAATAGCCCATTGTACAGCTTTAGTGCGATGTAAATAAAGTACTACTACTACTACTTTTAATTGCTACTAAAATTTTTAAATTTATAGAGACAGAAGCAAGCTCATAAATTTTTTTTGAGTAAAATCAATCAATCAATACTGTTTATTTTGTGTTCCACTTGTTCGTCTCCCGTGAAATTGAAAAATCGATATGTTTTGAGTAAGATTTTTTTTTATCCTTTTAAACACTTACAAAAAATTAGTACTAATTTTTCCAAATAATCTTTAGTTTTAATCGATATTATTGTAATTCTTGTAATGTGTTGAAAAAAAATCGCAAAGCAATGTAATAATTTTCAAGTCTTTTGACATTTTAATTGACTTATCGTCTTATTTATTAGTTTTTCGTGTAAATTTTTTATGTATTTTCTCGGGATGATTTCAATATCCCCATTTTCTCTGTCATAATTTATTTATTTCGTGCAAAAAGAAACTTAAAGTTTAAATAACTACCATTCAAAATGCATTAACTTCAAACCTATTATAATTTCTTTAAATACCATTTAATATCTTTTGTGTAAAATATTTCGCTCGTATGTTAAGTTAATTTAATGCTTCTTCATTTTTATTTTATTCTTAGGTGTTTTGTTAATCGTTTTGTTACTTATTAAAAAATTATACTACTTATTGCATGTGATGAAAAAGAAATTTTTAAGCAGATTTCATCTGAGAGGGGAAAAAGTATTTATACCACTCTGGCTAGAATCTATTTTTGCCCCAGGACACAGTTGTACAATTTTTAGGTGTAATGAAACATAAAAGCATCTATTTTTCCCTTTCCTAGTATATAGAGACATTCACATAAGATTTTTAAAGCAAATATTACATGTTATTTTATTTCCATATTGTGGTTTGTCAGGCCAGCTACAATCGCCAAGGCGTCAAATGGATTTTAAAGTTGCAAATTTTTGAGACATGTTGAGGTATTCCCAGAGGTGGCTATGAGTTATACCTTTTGAGTTGCTCACCTTCTGTCCTTTTTTTTTTTTTTAAATATCCCTCGGTCCATTGCCCGGAAGTTACCAAAATTCGGTAATTATTCTGCCACTGTTCACAATATGGAAATCTTTCTTATTATTTAGTTTTTTTTTTTTTTTTTTTGTATTAGAATTAAAAATGCTTCAATGTATTTTTTGGTATTTTTTAGTATATTGTCATGGAATACGAACTTCCCCAGCGACCACATACAGTTGGATCTGTGCCAAAATGGCATAACCAGTCAGATTCACTGACAAAACTTCTACAAGAAATTCACAAAGAAGGAAGAGGGCCTGTTGAAAAACCAAGTATGCATATTTATTGTAGTAGACTCTCAATTAACTGGGATGCTCCGGAGATGCTTCACCTCAGTTAAGCCAAAATTCTGGACAAACCAATTTATGCTAATTTTGATGAAAAAATATAGAAAATGTAAAATTATAATGCAATAAAACATTATTAGTTAAATTCATTAAATAGAAAATAATTAACTGGAAATTTTAATTTTATTTCAATTTACAATTTGTACAGTTGAAAAGAAGGGAAAACAAAAACTTTTTATCAAGAGAAAAAAAATTAATTCACCTCACTGTTGCTGGGAAAAATGAATTGATAGAAGTTTGTTTTTCGTTTACTCTTTAAGGAATTTTACTACACAGATTTCTCAACGTCATTTCTGTTGGTGTGCTTTAATCTTCTTGCTCCGTGTAATTAAATAAAATATCAATGTATACAAATGCACCATTGTGAATTATTTTTTGATGAGATATAACATTTTCTTCATCACATTCTTCAAAATTCCTTGTTTCTTTTTAATAAATTACATTGAACACCATATCATTGTAATTTGAAATTTCACAACATTCCAATTTCTCATCTTTGTTAATCTATTTTTTGACTACTCCTTCATTTGTACTTTTAGAACAAGTCAACTTTCCCTAATCTTCTAAATTCATTGTGCACTATCGCTGTCATCTTTTGGAATTTCATTTTCCTGATTAAAATTGCCTTCTATGATTTCTGGGAATAAAGTTAATTATCTTATCCTTCCTCTACCTACTTACGTAGCAAATTTCTGTGTTATTCGTAAGGCTGGAATGCACAACCATTTTGCAAGAGTCATAAAAACTCTAAAATAATTTTTTGCCTTGTTGGAAACTAACTTTAACATAATGTTGCAATAATAAAAATGCGAAAAATGTTTAGATTCTGTTTGAAAGTAATGTGACTGAGTCACAGAAACAGATGTAAAAAAATACCAGAGTTTTTATAAATGGAAGTAAATGCCCAAAATTTGTAAATACCTGGGATTTATGAATTTTATTTAAAATTCAATGATCATATCTTTCTTTAACAAAATTATATGTATTTAAGGTATAATTAAGTTTTCTTACATTCACCAAGAAAAATTCCTTCAATATATAAATTATTAAAATCATAGTATTTTAGTTTTATTTTGAGAGTGGTTATGATTTAATCATCCTGATGTTCACATTTTGATTCATAATTCTCAATATATGTGGTATCAAAACTTCATCTAAACATCTAAGTTTTGTCAGAAATACATTTTCAAAATGCAAAATTTTTTTTCAGGTTAATCTTAGAAAATTTAATTTATTTAAAAAAATTCCCCATATAATTCATAATATAAAGTTTATCATATTCATTTATTTTAGAAAAAGTAATTTATTTTAGAAATTTTATCCTACAAAACTTTTCCTACATTTGAATAATAAGTAATAAGTGTGATGTGACGATATCTGAATAATAATGCCTAGTGTGTTAATTTAAATTGGTTGTAAATTTTTGGGTTTTTACATAGTTAGTACCAACTAATTGATTGAAAAATAAAGAAAACTAAAAGAAATATGCTTATCATATTACAAAGCAAATAATGGTAAATTTATTGGCATACAACTAAAAAAAATTATTTAAATTTACATTTATTCTAAAAGTTAACTTTCACTATTATTTAGAACAATCTTCACTTTCCTTGTCCCAACTTGCCAGCATTTTAGAACGGGAGCAAACCCGGTATCCTATGCTCAGGATCGGCTTAACAAGTCTAACACAATGGGAAGGAGATCGCTGTCTTCCACCTTCCTATTTCAGCAGCCACACTTCTCTTTTTTTGGGAGGTCGTCCAGGATAATCCACAACTATTTAAATGCAATCCCTGTTGATTGAGAGATTGTATTTTGAATTTTAGATTATTTGTGTGATATTTTCTTTTTTTTTTTTTTTAAATTCTGTTAAATTCACTTGTTAATTCCAATTAGCTTGATAAATTGAAGTTCATTAAAATTATTAAACATAGGAACTATGGTGGATAAAAATACATAAAAAAGCAGTTATAGAAATGCATGCACGGTTTTTATTTATACTTTAGTTGGAAATATAGAAATTTTGTTTGTGATGCAACATAATGTTTTTCTTCAGAAATTATTAAAGTTACAACACTTGCCACAATTCATAATCATTAGCACTATAAATAAGGAAGACAACACTACGTTACTTGCAAAACATTTTCTTTAAACTTTATCCACGTCTTCTTCTATGAATACGTACCAAACATTTATTTTGGAAATTTCATTACTTAAGCTGGGTTCTAGTTAAATCAGGTTAATTATAACTAAATCTAGTTAATTATAACTGAATTTTACTATAAAAAGGTTTTTCTTTGTGCTTTCTTTCTTAAGCATAGACTTTTTTTAAATTATTCTTTCTAAAAAAAGGTTTTTAAAAAAAACTTTTATATCAATCATTTTTATCGATGCTGCAGTAACTTTAACGTCTTCGTAAGTGAAAGACATTTTGCAAATATACAGTCTTGGAAAACTGCCTTTATATATATATATAAATAAATATTTTAAAAAAAGTATTTTTTATTTTGAAATTTTTGAACTAATAAATGTGAACACTATGTGTGTGATATAATGAAGTTATTAGCTTTAATTCCATTATTTATTGCATTCTTAAAATTCCAATTGATATGTCAATAAGATTTTCTGTTATTTATTTCTCCTTTTGGCTTAAACCAGGAGTCTGTCCAGACATTTTGTGAAAGGTCCGTTTTTGTAAAATTGTGAAAAAATTACTTGTAATTTGTGAATATAAAATAAACGTTAGGTCACATTCTTGCAACGAGGGACCGCTTTTGTGAATTTGTGCAAATAGGGTCCGTTATTGCAAAAAAACTTTTTCAAGGAGTTTTTAAATTGTAAAGACATACAAGATTATGCTCAACACTGTAAAATTATAATTAAAAAAATTAAATTTTAAAAAATAAACAGCAATTGCAGATACTAAATTAATGATGCAACAACATACAAATATTTGGTATTCAGCCTATACTGCTGAACGCAAAATATTCATTTCGGAGGAATAAAGGAAGAAGCTTCTGCCGAAGACAAAACTTAGTTTGTTTGCATTTGTCTTTCTTCCCCTCCCCCTTCCTGGGAAGAGTTTATTCGATTAACAAAACAATAATGAAGATAAACAGATTTGTGAAGGGTCCTATTAAAAGAAAAAAAAATTTGTGAAGGGTCCGTTTTTAAGCTAAAATATTTTGTGAAGGGTCCGTTAACGGACCCAAATTTCTTCTAAACAGACCCCTGCTTAAACCAAGATAATAATGTAACATTAAAAGTTTTTTCTTTTTTTTAACGTCTGTTTGATTTACTTGTAAATCTTACAGAGTTCTTTTTATTCTATGGCACTTAAAACATACTTGGAAAAAAAAAATTCTTACAATCCCATAAAAATTTAGATTATCTTAAAATTAAATTTCTTTATAACTTGAAAGCAGATTTTTTATTTTGTAAGTTTGCTAAAGTTATTTTATGATTTCTCATTTTAAATCATCCATGAATAAAAATAATGAACTAAATAAAACTATTATTAAGTAAAATGGTTTTATTTTGTAGCGTATGTACCAATACATAATTGCAACTACAATTCACTAGTATATAAGACATGTTAACTCGACTCTATGTCAGGGTACCTTTTCATAGATGAAGGTTGACATGGTTGAAATCAACTCACTCCCCACATTGGTGACCTTCGGACGTGATGTGAACACGCCTACCTTGGCAGTAACGCCCACTTCCATATGAACATGCCTACCTTGACTGCAACATTAACCCACTCCTCGCACTGTTGCTGCTCAGTCTCGTCTCGATCATACACAACGTCGACTTGCACACACTCGACTGCTACACACAACACGGTGATCTTAATACAGCTCTCCCGGCTTCGCATAAAAACAGCAATGAATCAACTAGTGGCATCCATTCATCGAATTCTATCACAGATATAATTCTGGTGGGGGGGGGGGTACTGTAGCGTATCTACCTCTACATAATTACAACTACAATTCACTAGTATATAAGACATGTTAACTCGACTCTACGTCAGGGTACCTTTTCATAGATGAAGGTTGACATGGTCGAAATCAACTCACTCCCCACAATTTTAAATGAATGTTAAAATTGTATGTTTTTAATCTTTTATGACTTAAAGATGTAGCTTTTTTTTCCGTAAGTTTGCTTAAATTTGTTAAATTGCTTAATTGTATGACTTTTCTTTTTCAGAACCTCCACAAAAAAATTACTTAAAAGAAAACTTTAAACGGTTAAAGGAGATTCAAGCTTGTGCCAAAAAGAAATTCGAAGAAAAACAGACATTAGAACCACTTCGAGTACCTCATAGGTATTACCAAGCACACAAAAAATTTCTTGATGTAAGTATTTAGATTTTTGCTATCAAAGTTAATATTTTTCAATATTTATTTGTTAACTTTAAAGATTTTCTAGTTTAATTTCTTCCAGTGTAATTTTCAGTTTAATTTCTGAAATCATTCTATGTAAGATACATATTTATAAAGGTATTTATTTAGTTTATAAAACTATTTACAAAAACAAGAAATTTGATGGTATGAGCATTTTGATCTTTGGTTTATAAATTCACATTTTTCAAGATCTGGGGAAAATATAGTAGAATTCCAATGTAACTCTTCATATAAGAATTTATCCAAACTTATAATTCTGTAGTTTATAAGTTTGTATTATATGTCATTATTAGTATTTCAGATATAAGTAGAAAATACCTCTGATGTGATAGATTAAGATGTATATGATAATATTAAATTTTTTTATTTAAGTGCAGTTAATGATATATTTATATCCATTTGGCTAATTTGTTCTGAGGGTTGTAAGCTTAAGTTGCTGCCTCTGATTCGGCTTTTGCCAAAAAATTTTTCAGTGCCAATTTTTTTTTATTTCAGTGCCGTCTATGATATATTTATATCTATTTGGTGAATTTGGGCTGAAGGTTGTACGCTTACACTGTTGCCTCTGACCCAGGGTTTTTGCCAAATTTTTTCCTGGGCCAAAATTTTTTATTTCAGTGATAGTCATGATTTATTTATTTCTATTTGTTGTTCTGAGGGTTGTAAGCTTAAGCTGTTGCCTCTGTACCAAAATTTTTGACCTACCCCCACCGGAAGAAAAAAAATGAGGTGGGCTTTTTCGGGTTTTTTATAAACATGATCAAAATCTGTCCTTAGATTAATTGTTACGTAGTGCACAAATATACATAACCCTACTTTCAAGATATAGAGTATTTAGATAGATATTTATGTAACTTTAAATTAATATAATGATTTCTCTTGCTTCAACATTTAATAAGAATCACTTTTTTTGTATACAATAATATGAGTTTTCTTAATGTTGTTAGTTTTGAACTGAACAGATGCAGAGTACAGACAGGAATAACTTTGTCTTTCCTTTATCGCCTTAATAAATAAGTTTTCAAATGCTAATAAAATAAGCATATAAGAATTATAACAAAATATTAAAAATATAATTTTTTAATTCTTCTCAAAAGAATATTTTTATTTTATAAAATATACAAATGGATAGGTTAAAATATTTTGTTGGTAGTTATATTTTAATGCTGCAAAATAATGATGTAAATAATACTATATTTAATACTATATTTAACTCTATTGTGCAGGATCCATCAATAGAAGAAAACATGACCTACAGAAATGTTGTCCCACCTAAAACAGCTGGACCATTCAGAAGAAATCCCCCTAGCTCTCCATGTTTGAGTTCAAAATCTGATATTCATGGAAAACTTCAGACATCCAAATTTCTTCCTCGTTTAAATCAAATAGAGGAAAGTGAACGGGTTAGTAAGATTTTCTTAAATGTTATCTTGATTTAGCTATTTTTATATAAAAGAAATTTATGCAATTTTAAATCTGTGTTCAATATCTCCATCAGTTTATTACAGACCAAAACTCAATTTCTAAAAAATCTGGCATAAATTTGTTACAGGTTTACAGTATTTTTAAAATCGTAACACTTTAAAGTCAGTCGGGAAAAAAAGCAAATTTGACATATTTCCACATTGCTAATTTTTTTTTTTTTTTTACCTAACACTAATATGATAAAGCAATCAGGAGGATTATCCAAATTGGCTATTCTCTAAAAAAAAAAGTCAAGTCTTTTAATTTATGGATGCACTTTGTGAACTGAAAAAAAAATAGTACTATTGTTAAAATGGGTTTGTTTTTTGAATCCCATTGGGAGCCAAATTGTGAATGAAAAAACATTTGCCTAAAATGCACTAATTATAAAGCAACTATGAGGAATATTCTATTTTGGAATTAAAAGGTCTCTTTTTACATTGATGGGAAAAGTGTGGTAAAAATGACTTTTCTTTACTATCACTGAAAGCCAAATTGTAAATAAATAGAACATTTATCTTTAATATACAAATTATAAAACAACTGTAAAGAATATTTCATTTGGGGTAGAAAGGTCTTTGGATTTATGGGTAAAATGTGATGAAAACAATTTTTCTTTAATCTCTGTGAAAGCAAAATTGCAAATAAAAATCACTTGCCTAAAACACACAAACTATAAAACAACTATAAGGAATATTTCATTTGGTGTAAGAAGGTCTTTGAATTTATGAGTAAACTGGAGTGAAAATTATTTTTCTTTTCTCACATTAGAAGAGAAATAATATTTAAAAAAAAAACTTTCATCCTAAAGATTCTTTGATTATTTTTGATTAAATAAATGAAAATCCTCATACTACTCAAATTTTTAAGGCTTCTTTAAAACAAAGAATTTTTAGTTGAATAATGATTTGCTCAGAATGTGGTATAGAGGGGAAAGATATTTAACAAGAGTTATTTGGTGATTTAAATCATTGAAATAGTGTTTACCAAGAAATTTTTTACTTTTAGAGTTACTAAATTTGTTCAGAGGCTGTTTAAATTTTCAAAAATTATTAAATGCATGGAAAATATTTGTTTTGTTGATTTGTGTTCTAAATAACTCTTTTTATTATAGATAATAAAAAGCAGAGAAAGCAACCTTTGTAACACTCGTAAACCAATCAGTTTTTCTAATGCTTCAAAAGAATCGGAGCTAAAGCCTAAAGTACCACACCCAATGGGCCAAATTCCACAATAGTAAGATATCTAGTATTCTTTAATGTTACAGATGTGTGTGGACAATATATTGTCTTTCAGTTTTCGTATAGAAAATTAAAGAAAATTTTTGTAATTTCTAAAACATTAACAGATTTTATTTACTTAAATGTTATTGTTAAACTTGCAGAGTTTATTTATTCAAGATATGTATGTTTAATTAGCAGAACTAGTCTAGTCGCTTTTTTTTTTTTTTGTAGTTTGTAGTAAGTAATACGATACCAAAAAAATATTGTAATTTATAATGATTCCTGGCATCTACTTTCTACATCAATTAAGTAAAGAAATAATGTTCAAAATGCAATTAATGTTTCTAAGCTGATTGGTGCAAATATTATGTGGCTCTTTCAATGGATGAGATGATAATCCCTGTCTGATTGAGCATTTGTAAGAATTACATCAGATGCTTCAGAGCAGCATTCTTTTCATGAAGTTGACAGCAGTTGTTAGTTTCACTGTTTTTTTGGAGAATCATGTATTCGAAATCATGTGTATAATTTAATTTCTTCACGACAGTATCTTCTGTTTTTATAAATACTCAAGATGTTAGCTACTTTAAAGGTTCATGACGAGAGTATTGAAATATCCTGACCAGTGTATAATTCTTATTTTAAAGTGATCTGAAAATATAAAAATGGAAAATTTTTAGTTGCTCGTAAATTTTGTCTGTCACTTTCAAAATAACCAGTCTCTATTTAGAATTGTCGTACCTTCAAATATGATTGTACGCTCATCAAACACTAAAAGGATGTGTGGATGTTATTCAAAATGGAGAATATAGTTGCTATGCAATTTTTGATGTACTTTATTTCTTAGAGGAAATAAAATACCATTAAACACTTAAGGAAATTGCAAGTATTTGATCATTTCTTACCTTTATAGTTTCTTAAATTATTATTCAAAACCATTTTGAACATGATGGTAAATTAAGTTTAAGTCTAATTCATCTCCTGAAAGTATTGAAGTAGTGACTACATTTCAAAAGTAGTTAGTAGTCACTAATTTCTTTTTAAAAAAGTTGTGATTGTAGTTAAGTACATTTGTCAGAGGGTAGTTTAGTTAACTATAGAATAGTGTAGTATTTTTGGACCACTGATTGTTCTTATTTCTATTTTAAAATTAAGCATATCAAAAAACTTTTTAATATATAGATTATTTTACAACATTTAAAAAGCTAATTTTAACATATTTATTATAAAAAACAGAAATATAGTTTTTCGATGCATTAACAATAACAAAAAACAATTATGCTTAGCACATATCTGTCTGCATGGTGAAAATTCATAATTTCATAGTTGAATGTCAATAGCTAAATAAAAAATATTGTAAATTTGTTAATTACAAATAAATAATAATTATAAAAAAATGCTCAGGTATGGTCAATGATGGTAGAAATAATTTCATGTGGATAAGTGTTATGAGGGTTGCTATTTATATTTCTGGCCTAATAATGAAAAAACAAATATGTAGGATCGAAATTGGTTTTATTGTTTTTCAAAATATTCTCCATGATGATCAATACACTTTTGCAGGCGTTTGAACCACTTTTCAAAGCACTTTTTCCAGTCCGATTGAGGTAACTCCAAAACATGCGTTTTGAATGCATCAACCGCTTCTTCGGGGGTCGAAAATCGTTGTCCACGTAATTAATTTTTGATGTGTGGGAATAAGAAGAAGTCATTGGGTGCCAAATCAGGTCTGTACGGCGGATGACCCATCAGTTCGATCTTTCGCTCCGTCAGAAATGCCTTTGAGTCGATGTGTGAGAGCTCGCGTTGTCATGATGAAGAATGATTCGCCTGTTCTTCTGCTTTTTTCGAATTTCTCCGATGACTTCTGGCAAACAAATGGTCGTGTACCATTCAGAATTGACCGTCCTGCGTTGCTCTAACGCCACTGTTGCCACATGACCGTTAATGCCGAAGAAACAGGCAATCATTTGTTTCGATGTGCTTCTTCCTCGAACAACTTTTGTTGGTTTTGCCTCGTCTTGGAAGACCCATACAGTTGATTGCTGTTTTGTTTCCGGCTCATATGCATAGATCCATGATTCGTCACCTGTGTAGATGTTATATACAGCCTTTGATGTACCTTGAACGTATTTTTCCAACATTTCCTTACACCAATTGACACGAGCCTTTTTTTGAGCGTTTGTCAGATTATGCGGGATCCAACGCGAGAAAATTTTTTTTACGCTCAAATGTTCATGCAATATTTTATTGATGCTAGTCATACTAATGTCCAAAGATGCCTCTATTTCACGGTATGTCACATGACGATCTTGCTTTATCAGTTCACGCACAGCATCGATCTTTTCTGGCACAACAACGGATTTTGGACGACCTGCACGGGATTCGTCCTGGATCGAACATCGACCACGATTAAATTCGTTATGCCAATTTTTTACAGTGCTGTAGAATGGCGCTTTATCGCTGAATAAAGAATTAAGTTCATTGAAGCACTCTTGTCTTGACAATCCACGTCGAAAGTTATGAAAAATAATGGCACGAAAATGTTCACGATTCAATTCCATTTTTTGAAAGAGAAGAACTTTTCAATTTACTGTCAACAACACAAATGAAGCTATAATGGTAAATCGTCTGCTGAATTTATGTTTAAAAATATCAAACTTTCGATTAAAATCGTCTGCGGTCGCCTAGCAACACTTACTGTTGCCAAGGCCAGAAATATAAATAGCAACCCCTGTAATATATATCAATCTTGACTACTATGAAAGGTCCTACTATTGTAAAAAATCTACACAATCTCACAGTTTTCTGAATCTAAAATTGTCGTGTGAAGATAATAAAATAAGGCCATTTTTTGTAGAAGAAAAAATCATAAAAATTATGATTTAATGGAGTTGTAATTAAAAAATTATAAACTAGAGACATTGTAAACTCTGTTTTTTAAAATATCTATTATTTGAAAGTTCTATTTTTAAACTTAAATATAATGTAAAAGATGTGTTTTTTTGTTTAAGAAAAAATATTTTGTAAAGAGGTTTGTTTTAAAAGGTAAATTAATTTATGAAAGGACCTACTACTTTATAAAGAATCTGTTTATGGATCCAGATTTCTTCTCAATGGACCCTTGTGTATTATGTGTAATCAGTTCTGTTCTGTTTCCCTTTTTTTTATATCTAATTTACTTTATTTTTTATTATTATTATTCAATTTATTATATCTGAGAAATATGTTGCAGTTTGACTAAAAGAAAAAAAGAATGGGAAATTGAGAGAGAAAGGCAACAGAAAATATTAGAGGATTCTTCTATACCTACTGGTTACACTCTTTTGCCTGATGATGAAAGAGTTGAGACGTTAGAGTTGCTGAAAAAAAGTAAATATTACAAATATTATATTTATTCTTATAATTTTTAAATTGATTCTTAAAATTGAAAAAGAAAATGATAAAAAAAAATATTAGAGAATTATTCTATTCCTACTGGTTACACTCTTTTTTCTGATGATGAAAGAGTTGAAACATGAGAGTTTCGGAAAAAATAATATTCTATTTATTCTTATGATTTTTAAAGTAAAGTACTATTTTTTTATTTTTTTTTTTTATTAAACGACTTAAAACTTCTCATGCACCACAAAGTATAGCATGAAGCTTACAGTTGCAAGTAGAAAACAAAAGAAGAAAAATTTACAAATTTAAATTAAAAACAAAATTCTGCAAGGCAGCAAGTCTTTCAATACTTTTGACCAGTTCTGATAAGACAGGAGGCCAACAAATAGAAAGACGCCTCAAATCAGTCTTTAATTTCATTCGGGCACTCGCTAAAGTACTATTTACATTTATTATTATGTAATTGTAATTCTATCCAATTATCATGTTCCTAAAATGTCTGTTTTTGATATTTTTTTTAAAATGTGTAAAATTTAAATAGAATTTAAGCGAAATATATATATATGGATCAAAAGTAAATTTACACTCTTGACTTGAAATTTAATTTTTATGAATTGAATCATTTTCCTTTTTATTTAGATCAAGAAGAATTGATTAAGATTTTAGCAACACTTCCTGTTAGAAATGACACTATGCGCTTAAGAAATCAAAAAGAAGAATTGGAACGACAACTTGCAAAAGCGGAAGAAGGAATCAAAATATTTTCCAGACCAAAAGTCTTAATAAAGAATGATTCTTAATATAGTGTTCATCATGGACTAATGTATAGAATATAACTGCACATTAGCTTTCTTTTTTTTTTCCCTTTAATTACTTGGTGTTGGTTATGTGAAAATTTTAGTAATTTACTGCTAATAATCGCACATGTTTTTTAACAAGGCTTCTGTTGCTTGCGCTGCACATTTACAGAGAATGAAAGACTACAATCTTAAATAACTTTTCCTAGTTTTTTATGTGAAATAGTTAAGAGATGTAGATTATCAAAAAAATTTATCAATACCAATTTATGTAAATTGAGACATACAAATTATAAAATTATATTTGAATTGCAAAGATTTACTGCAAAAATATATAAGTCTTTTAATCATGTGGTTATAAATGGAACAGAAATTGTATTTTTTATAGTTTTGTAAGTAAGTTCTATCAAATTAGTTAACCTGGAACTTTTTTTCTTGGTAAATATAGTATTATTTTTTACATGCTGTATGTATAAGCATTATTTTTATACTATAATACATGTTATGGTATAAAAAAGGTTATTACAATATTATTTTGATAAGTAATTTGTCACATCAGTTTAAAAATGGCTTTCTTTTTTTAAGGCACTTAATATTCAAGCCATTTATAAAACTATTTTTTTACTGTGTTGTTCTTTTTACATACTATATGTATAATCAATATTTTTATACTATACCACATATTATACAGGGTCATTCATAATTCCCTCTGTTTACTACAACCTTATATTTACTACAACTGGCTTCAGTGGTACATGTTACTGCCATCGACCAGCAACTGCTTAAATTCTTTTGGAATAATTTCTTTTGTTCTTTTTTGCCATATTGGTCTTCGTTTTTTTACTATAACGCTACGAAACCCCGGAGGGAATTATGAATAACCCTGTATATAGTAATCAGAAGTGTATTTGGAAATATTATTTTTACAGTGCATTTTCATGATACAGTAAAACCTCCAGGAAAGACCACCTCTATGTAGCGACCACCTCTATTCCAACTACCTTTTGCAGGCACAGAATTTTTTCCATAGATTTTGTATCGAAGAAAATCTTTAGGAGAGACCATCAAAATCTCTCCCAGCGACTGAGCGAACCTCCTCATCAAATGCAAAAAAGGTCAAATAAGGAAATACAAAAAAATATTAACAAAACAAATAAATAAACTGAAATGTATTAAATATATATGTGACTGGCTTTTATTTAGGGAACTCTTTTTGAAAATCTGAGAAATTTCGACAACCTCATGTTGCATTCAGAGTGCAGTAAAGACGATGTTGTCAATGATTTTTTGTTTTTGAGTTGAAAGTTTAATAGGGAAAACAAGTTATTTTTGAAAAAACTAAGCATCTCAAGCAAACAAAATTCTTCTCATTTTTAAAGTTTACTAATTTATGATATAAAATTAAATGTAAACTTTGTCCCCCCAAACATAATTGTTTATTTATTTAAAATAGTTCTATCATTCATAATTGGTAAATTTGTTTTTACACATAATTAGGGCTCACTTTTATTGACTTTCGGACTTTTTTATCACTTTTATTGATTTTCATCGATTCGGTTTTCATGAAGCCAACATAAAGGCACTTCCACACTAAGAAAATAACAGAATAAAATTAAATTCGCTTGCGAAAAAATCATGTACTTTCAATAGCATTTTGAAATAAATGGAGGTAACCCTAAGAAGGACCAACCTCCATTAACGACCATTTTACTGTAGAACAGTGCGTGATTGCTCCCAAAAGGTGTCACTGTACAATATTTAGCTTTTCACTATTAATTTATTTGGCATATTTATAGTGCATTGGATTATTTGTATTGTGTGAAATAAATATCTGAAAGTTGTAAATAGTGTTTTGTTTTAGCATCATTTTCACTTTGAAATATGTGTTTTAAAATACTTATTTCATTGATGTCAACAGATGTTACATAAAATTTTCTATATTAACATACACAAAAAGAAGTTGCATAACTAATTATCACTCATTTTATTAGTTTTCTTATTTTTATTAAATTATAGCATTGCTTAATTTAAATTAATATTCTATTTTTAAATTTATGCTTAAATATCCATAGTACTTTTGTGTATTCACCATATAATGACCTTAGTGTTTGTTTTCCTTTGAAAACCTGGGGTTGTTGTATGGAGGGTTGGCTGTACTTTCTTCCGTTGATTTTTCTATTTGTTGAAAATGTTTAAAGATGTCTTTATGTATAAAATATGTGGATTATATGAGAACGAAAAATACTTGTTGTGTTGTAAAGTATATAGGTTTTTATGCACATGAATAGGCATGGAATAAAAAATTTTTAATACTTAATGTATTGCTGTAGATTACATTCTATTAATTAGAGTTCTATAACTGCTATTTTAAACTTAAAAAATCTGCTTTTTCTTCACTGTAAAATATTTCTTCTGTTAAAATATTTCCTTGCATAATTTTCTTTCTCCAAATGATTGTTTAATATATTTTCACCTTTTTTTAAGGTATCTAACTGGTTTTAGGACACTTTAAAAAAAAAAAAAAAAACTAAAATATAATTTTAAGTTTCAGTAAACAAGACACCTGAAATTCTAATTTAAGTCAATTTAAAAATTTGTGAAATATTTTTTTTTTTAAATAATCAAATTTGAACATAAAAACTAAAAAAAAAAAAAAAAAAAATTATGCCACGCTAACAGCTCTACAACAAATTATAATACAAAATTATCAAACACTTTTTTTTTTAGTTCGATTATGTGGTTACATATATTTTGAACTAAAATCTTTAACAAGTTTTAGAACTAAATATATTGTTCAATATTGACTTCGACAAAAAATTTTAATCACTCTCATGTAAAGCATGATAAAAATAATAAATTTACATTTAAGACCTAGCTTTTAATTCAAAACATAGCTAACAATATTCAAAATCTACATGCAAAGTTTTGAAGAATTCATAAACTTTTTGTAATGTGTGTTAGCATAAACAGGGCTGATTGTGCTCCGGAAAAAATCCGGATCTCCAGATTTTTCGCTAACAGTGATCCGGAAGTTTCCAGAGATCGAAGGTCCAGGCTTTTCAAAATATCATTGATCACAGAATTTTCCGGAAATCAAATTTTCAAAGGTTGAACTTAAAAACACAGTTTATTTTATGTGTTTTTAAGGGAGAGTCAGATACTTTATAAGCTCATATTCAGGATTATTTATGAGCTGATTTTTTATCAGTAAATAGTTATTATAATCATAGACTCAAGAAAAAAAGACATGTTTGTAAATTTTAATTACTTCTGCAGGTCATCATAGGTATGTGTAAAATTTTAAATATATTTTAAGCAAACTAAGAAATATTGAGAAAAAGGACAAAAACCTTATTCAATTTTTTTTCAATTTAAAATGTTATTTTTTTTCTTCTTAACATAAGAAATTTTCCGGAATTTCGACTCGGGCTCACAATCACCTCTGCATAAAGATATTCTCCAAAATAAACATTTTTTCTGAAACTGCATTTGAAACATGTAATTGCCATTCTATTTCATCTGTCAACATGCAAAAAAACAACTATAACTCTGATTCTAAAAATTATAAAGCAAATATTTTTGATTATAAAACAATGATACCAATAAAAACAAATTTAAAATTAACTTCTTAATGTAGCACAGCATATTTTTTCCAAGACTAAAATCAAATTGATTTTTCCTTAACTTTTCATTAATACTTAATAAATGTTTAATAAACCAAGCCTAAAAACACCACTGGCCACTGTTTGGCCAAATGCTGTAGGTTCTGTGACCATACTCTTTATTTGTGTATCATTTAAGCTGTCCAGTCGTCACGTAATCAAACTTGAAAGGCTACCTACTACCCTAATTATCGGCTTCTCGAAAGGCAAGTTCAACATATGTTAAGTTACTAGGGGTTCAAATAATTGCAACAATTTTCTGAATTTAGTTATCTTAGTGGTTACGTTGTCACTCGTCAATATTCTGAACTGCTTGCACAGTTTTTTTTTTTTTTTTTTATCAGATCGCTTTGCTCGCTCACTTCTTCCTACATTTAAAATGATATTCATATAAGTGTACAAACAAAAAATATTACATACACGTGTCTAGAAATCAAAAAAGGAAACTCAAATCGAGAAAGCGTAATTTCGATTTCAATCCCATTTATTTATTCTTTAAATTCATGAATAATTTATCAATAAATTTAAGCTTATTATTGCAGTTTGGATGGAAAAGAAAATTTAAAATTACAAAAATTAAACTTAAAAATTCAAATCGAAGAATCTTAAAAGTTAAATGCATTTTAATGTTTACCTTGTTAATATGTACATTTAAATTATAAAATTCCCCTTAAAAGAAAAACATTAAAAAGAAATAACATTTACGTTTTCATACATTCAAACCGTGAAGATTTAAATTTAAAAATATTTCCTTGCAAATGAATTAAAATATCAAAAAAAAAAAGGGGGGGGGGAATATAGTCTGAACTTTCGATATTTGCCTACTATGAAAGGAGATTATATGGCTAATCTGTCAAAATAACAGGAAGAAATATATATATATATTTTTTTTTTTTCTCCTTCTGGAAAATAGAAAATCACCAAAACTTTAAAATTTAACTTCGTAACTAACTCAAAAACGTAATGAAAGACAGAAGCCTTTTTATTTTATTTTCAGTCATAAGAGCATGTGACTAAAAAATTTTTAATGTTTACTACTATTAGTTTTTCCTATACATCAAAACGTCTGACATCTTGCTTATTTTCAAGTAAAAGAGTATGCGATTGCGAGAAAAAAAATCATAATTCTCCTAATAGTTTCCGCTTAACACACGGCGTAAAAAAAAAACCTTATTTTGAAGCAAAAATAGTTATTATAAAAAAGAGAGAGAGAGAGAGCGTTGGTATTTGATATATCAGAGAGAATATTCCTTAGTTTCTCAGTTACGAGAGTGAGAAGAGCTCTCGCGAAAATTTTCTGATATAGTAATGGCAACTGCAGAATTTTTTAATATTGAAAAACGTTCCATATTTTATGTTAAAACTAAGATAAAAACAAATTTAAAATAAGCTACACCACTGCTAATCATAGTAAAATTAGAATCTTTTGTAAACACATACTCTAATGACTCGGATCTTGGCTATTTTTTAAATTTCGAATTAGTTTTGGGATTCATAACTTTTAAAGCTTTCGATTTTGAGGATTCCATAATATTAAAATTTCCTATTTTCCCCGTCATTTGAAAGATAAACTGACCAGACAGTCTGCTTCCATTAAATAAAATTTGGGATTTTTAATTTTCTCTCTGGTGATACTTATTTTAAAAATTGCTACCACTGTTTCTTCCTTTTAAATTTCTCGTAAATCCGGTGTGCTGTTTTGGTAAAATGCCGATTTCATTACAACATAGAAATGTGTTCATTTGGGCCGGGATAGCCTGGTTAGTAGGGCACTGGGCCCACGTCCAAGTGGTCGTGGGTTCGATCCCTGCCGGCCGAAGACTACTCGTGTAGTAAATGGTAACTGATGCACGTCAAATCTGTCGAGTCTCTCAAAGTCCTCCAATACCACCAATAACAAATCAATACCTCTGGAGGTACTGAATTGGAGATTGATCGTTCTCTGATTCAGGTCAAAATTACGATCTGTGGATGTATGAATGGATCCACCCTATTAATGCGTGTGATGTATGGGTGTGGCAGAAGTGAAATTCTTGGTCATAGATGGCGCCACTGGAAAGCAAGAACAATCGTACCCCTTCTGCCTTAATGGCATACGTCAACATCAACAATGTGTTCATTTTGTTAAGATTGTGATCGTGTAGGCACTATCAATATAATATACTTAAAGTATAGAGACCAATAAAAGATCAAGATTGTGAATGCCTGGGTAACACTTCGGAAAAAGGTGAAACGAGGGAGCATTTCGAGAAAGTAGTTTCTCGCAATGCTCGCTCATTTCACCTTTCTTCTCCAAACGAAGTCTTGTAGTAATAATCTGCGACTAGAAGTCTACGAGGTGCTGCAAACTGATAAACAAATTTGTTTATCAGTTACTCCTATATTGTTTATCATTTAAATGCATAGATTTGCCTCTTCACGAATGTTTCAGTAAGTAAGAACAACTGTTTTCAGAGGAGAATTTTTGGATTGTAGGACGAATATTCATGGACGGAACCACATTTAGGAAGGTTAATTTATTCAGCGCTAAGTAGCACATTTGAGCTCTAGAGCTGTGGATTAAAAGTAGAAGCAAATTGAGCGAAATATTGTCATACATAAAAAAAATTGTCATAAGACAAAACAGGGCAGTCAATCCCACACAGCCACAAATATCCACAACACATCTTAGAGATATCTCTTGGATAAAAAAACTGGATATTGCCATATCCATCAGAGATCCCACAGACATCTGAATATCCATGAAATATCCAACAGAAATCCAGGGGTCGCATCTGTGTGATGTCTAGCAGATATTTGGATATTGATGTCTGCTGCATATCCAAGAGACATCTGACAGATATCTTTGATCTACCACGGTTATCCAAAGGATATCCTAAGTTAAACATTGATATCTCTCTTACATCGTTCAGATGTCTGTTATATTTAGTTTCTGGATATCCCAAGGATATTCTTTTAGATATCTCAGAGACAACCCTGAATATCCGAGACATATTTCATTTTTGTTTAGTAAAGTATTTAAAAAATGCATCTTTACTAAATTTGTATTATTTATTATTAAACGATACAAATTTTTAATTGAGCATTTCTTATTAAATTGAATTTATCTTGTATTATGAGTATATTTAGATTGTATATCATGTAAGTTTTGAGGATATTAATTGCAAAATGTTAGGATATATGTAAAATACTCTAATAATACCTGATTTACTTTATTTGACAAATAGTTTCAGAATTCTAATTTGAAATATTTGTATATTTTAAATTAATTTTTGCTTTGATTGCTAGCTTAAGAAGTTTATTAAAACAATTAATTTTATAAAATACTGAATTTAGTAAAATTTTATTGAAATTAATTTTTTTTCCACGGGGATTGTAATATTCAGAATGAGTGTTTTAAATTGTAAACGTAATTAAAATTCAATGCATAAACATTTTTATTGGAAGAAAAGAAGTGGTTGTATTTGAAAAATAAATAGTTGAAGGAATAATATGAAAATATTTCAAAATTCTGAATTTTTTCAATTATGAAAAAAATTTTTAAGACATCAATGATTCATTTTCTAAAATTAAAAAGTTAAATTAACGTTAAGAAATGTTTTAAATTATTATTATGAGCTTTAATTTAAATTAGAAAAAAAGGAACATTTCTGAAACTGAAATTTATATATATTTTCATGCTTATTGAAAAGGGTGTTAAATAAATATGGGTATAAATCTAAACAATCATATATAAATAGTTCATTTACAAAAAAAAAATAGTTTATTTACAAAAAAGTAAATTCACAATTTAAAATTTTTTAATGAAGAAACATTTCTTGCTTTTGCATGCCGCAACCAGTTTTTTTTAACAGATTTTTCAATTTCATGGTCTGTTGCATTATCTTGGATCGAAGGATTTCTCTTCACAGCACCTAAAAATAGAGTAATAGCATAGCATAAGTTTTAGAAATGATCGAAATTAAATATTTATGAATGACGTTCAAGAAAAATATTTATTCTTTCCTTAACAGATTTTTTTTACCCCTCCATTCTCAATTAAAAAATTTTTTTAATAAAAATAGCTAAAATTTGAAATTTTTTTTATGTAGTTTACTTTGTTCACAGAAATGAGTAAAAATAAAAAATGTGTAAAAAAGTTGAATGTGATTTTTTTAAATAGCATTAACTCTCAATAAATTTTAACTTTTTAATTGCATACAGAATGATATGCACTATTTTGCCACTATAATGTACACATTTATCTTTTCTATAATCTGATTAAAAGCAATAAGCTAAAACTAATTTGATTGATAAAAATAGTAGGAATTATGGAGCATGAAAATAGCATGAATAAAGAGCATGACAATCCTTTTAATTTATACTAAGAAAAAAATTCTAAAATGTGTGCCAGTGAAAATAAAAAGATCAGTGGTTAAATTATTAGAATATTAGTTCCAAACATTTTTGTTGCAACCCTTCTCCATATTTTTGCTTCTTAAAATTTACCGAAATGTACTTTATCATTTAAGGATACAGTAATAATACAGCATGCGTAGTCAAAAGAATGCGTATACAGCATATGCGTAGTCAAATTTTTCAACAAAAAATGAGCACTCATAAAATATTTTTTATCACTTTTTCAAAAAAATACAAACACATTTTTAAAAACTTAAACAAGTTTCGGTTAAATACTGCAAAGAAAATTGTGAAAATCAAGTTTTTTTTTAATTTTAGTAATTTGAGACAATCGGTACGCTAAAAAAAACTTTTTAAAAGATAGAAAACTTAGCACTTTTTACGAACCCACAATAAAAAATAAAAAACACCTTAAATGGCTTTTAAAATATGAAAATCAAAAATAAGCATCTTTTAGCACTTTTTGAAACTGCTAGGCAACCTGTTATGTTAGAAAACAAAGGTAGATTTCATCACACTTTATTACCTAACTTGGTTATATATATTAGATAATTATTTTTCAAATTTAAAATATTATTTATATAATAACTGAAAAAGAAAAATCTTTTGTTATGCATAATTTTTGCATCCTGCTAAAAAAAAAAAAAAAAAAAAAAAAATCAGGGAATTTACAGGAAAAAAAAATCTCACAATATTTTTGCTTGGAAAGTTTTATTTTTTTATTGACCAAAAAGAAAAAACTCTCTATTGATTTTTTTCCTTTATCTGGAAAAATATGATTTATATAAAGTTATGTTAAAAAAAATGATAGGATTGTTAAAATTTTAATACATGTTTTTAAATATAAGTGTATGTATGTATGTGTGCATATATATACATATATATATTTTCCTTTTTATCAAATTAAAATCAGCTCATAAATAAAAATGTTTTATACTTCTTACGTCATTTTGATTTATTTAATCAAATCGGTAAACATATAAAATAAATGAAAATTTTGTTGAAGATTTGTAAGTGGGTGACCACTTTAACCAGCCTACAAAGACAAAGCGGGTGCGCGGTATTTGTCCTCGATAAACTTCCATCTTAAGTGCTCAAACTCGCTGCAGAACCAAAGTGAGGAAGCCCTCTCCTCTGTAGAGGATTAAAATTGCTATGGCACTCCTTTGGATCATCTTCGGGGATGTTTCCTTCTAGACCACCGCCAATAGCCCATTGTACAGCTCTAGCGTGAAGTAAAAAGTACTACTACTAACTACTGAATTTAAAGTAAAAAATATTTAAAAAGTCATACCTATTGCATTCTGTACCTTTTCTTTTTATAAGGAAATGTTTCTTATTGGGAGAAATGTTTTCCCATTTCCCCGGACCAGTTAGAGCCTGTTAACATGTACTACATTTTATTGAACTTTTTTAAAATTATATATAACCGTCGTTGAACAGTCGAACGAATCCCAATCCAGAAGACAAGGGAACTTCTGGATCAAGTAATGGGAGAAATTTGCCTTCTTGGAGGATTTTTTGATGGAACTAACCCACATTTGCGTTACATGGAGAGGAAGACCACGAGAACCTTCCACGGTTAGCGTGATGGCAAGGAAACTCTAACTTATGATCCGTTTACCACCGAGGATATTTCACGTCAGCACTGTGATTGATGCAAGCCAGGTGCGGAAATCGTATCGACCAGCTATAGCAGGGATTCGAACCTGGTTCACCTCATAGGAAGGTGAACGCCCTATCCTCTGAGCCATTGCGGCTCAATGTACTACATTAATATTAAAACGATATTGGGGGCTGGGATAACCTGGCTGGTAAGGCATTGAGTCCATTTCCAAGAGGTTGTGAGTTCGATCCCCTCAGGCCGAAGAACCTCCCAGTAGTAAATGGTGACTGGTGCACATTAAATCTGTCGGAGCACGAAGTTCCCATAACAAATCAATACCTCTGGGGTACTGAATTGGAGATTGCTCGCTCTTTGGTGCAGGATCTGGTTCTCTGGATTGTGAAAATTATGATCTGTGAATGGAAAAATGGGTGTATGATATTGATACGACTTTTTAAACGGGCTGCGACGCGTGTGTGGCTGAAGAAGTATTCTAAGCCGCAGTTAGCTCTACTGAAAAACAAGAAACACAATCCTCTGCCTTAAATTCGCTTGGTTTCACCGAACAATCTTGCTGGTATTGGCAAGTGCATAATAGAAACAATCATATATGGTCCTTCAACAAACCTGATATAAGATGTCAGATAAGTAAGCAGCTGTAAACTTTCTAACCGGAACTAGAGGAGGCATACAGCTCGAGATTGTTATTGTTTACATTTCTACTGAAAACAGCATCCATAGGAAGTTTCCCTTCTTTTCGCGAATCCTTTCGATCGCCAATCAGCTCTTGCTTCAAATTTTAATCTCTCGGTTATTTCAATGCACCTTTTTCATTATTAAGACTTCATTACAAGTCATTGTACACCTCAACTCTAAAATGGGGGATATGTTCTGGTTCTAAATTACCACTGATTAAATTGAATAAACTTAAATTTAATATTCATAATAAGTTTTAAAGAGTATGTAATAGGAATTTTTGACTTTTTCGAACGAATTCCGTTAGAACTCGCATTGATGATCTTGATTCGTTCCAATACATTCACCCAATTTCCGCTTTGTTTTGAATTGTTTTGTTTACAATTTGTTCTGCTACATGCATTGCTTTGTGTCTGACTCGTTGTTATCTGATTTCATACTAACTTGTATACGGATATCATCCCTTTTATGAAATGGTTAAACATTTGATGTATAGAAGTATAAGAGATGTACTAGATGTGTCCGATGTTTGTCGAAGGTGTTTGTTACGATTTTTTGGTGTCAAACACTATAGTAGTTACTTAAAGAACAATGTTGAAGAAGTATGCAGTCTGTCGCAATATTATTAACATAACCTTGTACTTTTAAATTTTAATTGCCTGTATTAGAATTTTCCAATTTTCTTTAATTGTTTTTTTTTTTATGATTTTTTTTCCCCCTAGATGTTTTTTAAAAATTGTCTTAAATCTATTCTAATTTCTCATAACTATCCTCTAAACTGAGTATCAAAATAAAATGGTTCTTAAAAAGGTTTTGGCAAATTTGCTTCTAGACAAGAATTTTTAACAAAGTTTCTAAAAATTGATATAAATCTAGATCAAAACTATTAATGTTGTATCTTGTAAATAAAAATACAAAAATAAGTGTGCAAAAACTTATTTCTGATTTCAATCATAATTAATGTAATGTTGTGCACATCATAAATTTTAAAACTTTTTTTTTAATGTGGACTTTTTTTTCACTGGCTGCACCTAGAAATGTGCAGGTTAAATTTGCAGTGGCTGAAAGTCTTTTCATTAGTCATGATGTTGAAGTTTAGAGAGAAAGGTAACAGTCATGCACTGCCCAGTGCTAGGGTTGAAATTACTTTGCATTCCTACCATGGCCTATATTGTTGGAGTTAGCCATCGTTGGGTGATGTTTTGTAACAGAAATCATTGTTAAAAAGAAGTCCTAACTCTTGGAATCTTTACAATCCTCCTCTGGAATCCTAGGGTTTCAGGAAATTCTTTTTGGAAGATTGTTGCATATGTCCAATATTTTCAAAGCATATAATTTTATTCTAGTTACTCTTGGAATTATTTCTTATAAAAAATTTTCTGCAATGCTGTTTTTATAATTATTTTTTACTAAATCATATCAGAATGTAAGTTAGTCTGAGGATAAAAAAAATAATTTACAATTTATTACTTTATACTGTTTCCTAAATTTACATCTCAAACATTTTTTTTATGAAATCTTAATGTAACTATAACAGTTGAACATTTTCTTCAAACATGTAAACTGTTATTTTATAATTTAATCTCTATAACTTTTAATCTTTAGTGCAACTGTATTAGTTATATTTTCTAACTATCAAATATTTTTCAAAATTACAGCTACGGAAATAGCATCACTGTATGGAAAATGATACAACTACTGACATTTTATAATTTTCTTCATTTTATTTTTTAATTTATTTGTATTTCTATGTTTGCAAAATAGAAAGCTGCTTAAGTCAGTAAAGATTATTAACATTTCAATCTGTTTTTGTATAAATAATAATTTTAATATATTGCAGACAATTAAGAAATACTTAGAAGAAACTGATACTTCCTTACTACATGAAGAATCCATAGATCTGCAATCCTTGGGAAATGTTAGCCTTAGTCCAGAACACAAACGTGCCTTGGTTACCCCATGTGCTGCATGTTTAGGAGTTTTACAAGATGTAGATAACATGGTTTCAAGGGTAAGAATTGTTAATTTGGTCAACCAAAACCAATGTTTGTTTGTGTGTGATGTTGTGGTTAATTCCTCAAGGTTGCACTAAGGTAGACCTTGTCTATAAGTCTTCAGCTTGTGCTAAAGCACATTTAGTTATAATTTGAAAAGTTTTCTGTCCACTTCAAGGGTTCTGATAGGTCTATTCACTAGTTTGCTGGCGGTGACCTAGAAAGCTTTATCATTCTTAATTGTGAGGGCATTATCAGATTTCCCAGAATACCAGCAATGAGATTGAGGTATTCTTCAAACTTTTTGTTTGTAATTAATTGAACATAATTAACCCTTTGAGCATTTAACTTATTTTCGTCCCTGGAATTTCAACAGCAGGCTTTTCCACATGAAAAATTATTTCCCCCCATAATTTGCAATTTGAACGTAGTGCGTAGCTAGAAAATTTCAATATAATTTTGTCCAAGGGCTAATAGGTTTAAATATGTGTTATAAATATACTATTCAGAAGAGACTGTGAGAATTAATTTAATCCTGTAATTGAAAAATTTTTGTCTTAAGAAAAATAAAGTAACTTAAGGAATAAAGAGTTAAAAATAGATTTTGATGTTTGATTTAGTCTCGACTGTTAATTAATAAGTTATATATTTGTATCGAGTTAGCCATTACTTTGATTGTTAAAAAGAGAATAAAATATTTATATTTGCTTTTTATAAAATGTAATAAAATTAAAAAAATTGGTTTAATTTAATTAAAATTATATTAAAAATGTTTAAAAAGAATTAAATTTATGAAATTAAGGAAATTTTAAAAGTTATGAAATACAAAATGCCTTCTTATGGTGTCACAGCATGCATTATTTTTATATGGTGAGTGTGAACAGTTTAAAATGCAATAACCATTTTTAAAATAAACTTTTTTTTAAAAGTAAAATAATAATAAATATCTTAATAAATTCATTTCAACATCTTGTTTGATTGAAATTCTAGTTTCCAAACAATTTTTATGCATTATAATTTTTATATTTGAAGATTTAGATAGACTCAAGTTAAAAATATTCAGATTTTGCAGAATAACAATCTTTATTTCTTTATTATTAAATTGTTTAACTGTAAGGAATTTCTTAATCAACATCTTGTTATGAATCAATGATTAAATCTGAAAGTCATCACCTTTAAATATAGGCATACTTTTTTATAAGCATATTTTTTATTGTTAAATTTATAATTTTTTTTGATGTTGAAATTTTTGTTTTGTAGGTTGAAGCTGCTGTTAATGAAAGCAAGCACAAATTTCAGAATTTCGTGCTACAGATATCACTTCCTGCTGTTATTGATCTTAGGGATGTAAGATTATTTTTCTTTTTAAATATTCTATATGAGAACTTCATTTTGTTTTTCCTCATAATTATATAGTTTATTATTGTGCTATGAGACTAAATAGAAAGTTTTATTGTGAATTTTTATTATATTATTATATTTATTATTATATTTTAGAATATAATAATTTACATAAATCGTCATTTATCCCGTGAGACTTCTGTCAAATGACTAAATTCTGATTGAAATACCAGTCAACTTTTATAAATAATGGCTAGTTTTTTTAATATTTTTATTTTAATTAGAATCAACAGTACCATATCTGCTTTTACTCATATAAATGTTGGAACAAATGAATTTTTTTTGTATATTAGTTTTTATCTCTTAGTTAAAATATTTACAATTACAATATTGAGGAATTTAGTGTTCTGATTGAATTTATGTTGAAATATGTCACAGCAAATATAGTTTGGACTAAAAACTTTTAGTTTAAAAAGAATATAAGAACTCTTTTAATTCAAACTTCAAAATAATTTTTATCTTCCAAATTTTATAATCGTTTTCAAAGCAAGCATAGTGTATTATTTAGCTAAGAAATTAAACTTATTCCTTTATTTTACACTACATAAAGAGTATTTATGTAGCCCTCTTTTCCTGTAATATGACAAATTGTAATAGAAAGCATTTCTACAACTTAAAATAGAGGACTTTTAAAAATAACATATACTTAATTTCTTTAAAAAATAAAATTAAACAACATGTTTTCATTTGATAATTTCATGTGAAAAGACAACCATTGAAATTTAAGGATTTTGTTAAAGGAATATTTAAATTTATGATATTTAATTCAAATTTTAGATCAAGAAAAATTTCTTCTAAAATAAAAATCCATATAATTCACTCAAAAGCTATTCTCAATGGATTAAGAGGGATGTTTTACTTTTAATGTGAGGAATATGATTTAAAACTAAACTGCCACTTTTATCGTTCATTTATATGATGCCATATTGAAAATACTATCTTAATTCTAGTAATAGACATTTCTATCAAGAACTCAAGTAAATAGAAATCAGGAAACAATATTCTTGAAATATTTTTTAAAAAAAACTTACTGTATTATTATGTTTTTATTTTCTGGAGGCTAAATATTTCATTTTTGTCCATTTTTTTTTTATAATTATGAATATCTTTATGGGTATTTGTTATTTTTTAATGTGCACTTATGAAAAATTTTTTTGTTATATCATGATAAGTTTTAATTTAATTAGTATTTATAAATTTTCCTAGTTGTAATATATGATCTTGGATACTTTAAAGCTGTTTTAATTTTCTATCTTTTTTTTTTTTTAATATTTAGAATAATATATTTGCATTCTTTTGAAATCGCATAATATTTAATTATTTTTTTATTTTCATGTTAGAAACTATTCCTATTGTATTTACAAGAAAAAATAGGGTAAGTAATATGTTTTACTTTGTTATGTTAAATGTATTGAAAATAAATGTTTGAAAAATACTTTATCTTATTTTATTGGAAATGGTATTAGTTGTTTGGCTGAGAGTAATTTAGGTGTTAAATGATATTATTAGAATAAAACTATAGCTACGTACCAAGGAAAGAAACTGGTTCAAATTTTTTGTGTGAAAGGTTTTGTTTTTGTAAATTTTTGAAAAATCTACTGATAACTTTGTGAATCTAAAATTAGCATTAAATTGAGTTCTTTGAATCAGGGTTCCATTTTTATGGATGTGTAAAATTAATGTCCTGTTTTTGTGAAAAGTGAGGATTTGAATTTAAATTACAAATTAATTGATTAATAGAAAAGACTTTTCTAAATTTAAATAAGTAATAAGTTCATTGAATATTATTTACAAAATCATTGTTGATTAATGACTTCATTTTTCTAAGAAAGAATTTTGTGAAGGTACCATTCTGGAAGTAATAAATATTGTCAAGGGTACGTTAAGATTAGATATTTTTTGAAGGGTTTTGTATGGACCCAAATTTCTCCTTAACAAAAAGTATGGAAATTTTTTTTTTAAAAATTTGTATTTTTTATTAGAATTGTGCTAAACAGTTGATAATAACATAAAGTAAATTAATGCTTTGGCACTTTTCATTAACTTCATTCATTTTCAAAAGTTCTTTTACATTATAAATAATGTTTATCTTATTTATATAATAACAATAAGCGTAGTAGAACTTTGAATATTAAAATATCTTTCACCTGAATACTTCTTTTAACCATAATCAATTCTGAAGTGCTTTTTTTTATTTTATTCACACACATATTTTATTTTTTGTCTATTTCAATGAAATGCTACTTTATATTTCTAATGATTTCTTCAACATAAGGCCTTCAAAATAAAAAATGCTCTTTGTGCTGCATGATTACTTAGAGCTGTGATTATTTTATGTAAATAGCCTGTTTTAGTTTGGTTAAATAGCTTGTTTTGGTTAAATTGATTGATTGCTAAATAAATATGAAGGTTGTAGTTTTCAATGTTTCATATGCCGTTTTGTTATTACCTGTCTAGTTTAATTTCCTCATCAAGGCATTCCATTTCTGCTAAAAGGAAGTGTGTTGTGTTATATGTGCTAAAAAAGGAAGAAAAAAGAAAGAAAGAAAAGCAGTTGAAATAGAATTTGGCAAGAACATTACAAAGAAATATAAATCTATGGAATCTGCTATGAAAATCAGCAAAATTTGCGAATGATTCAAAATTATCAAAATTAAATGCTGTTTTGTTTAAACAGCTCATTTTAAAAAGAAGGAAAGAGTGATAGGAGATTTTGAAGGAATTTTAAACCATAATGTCTTTAGTTCTATTTTACAAAAAGATATTTATTAATTGCAATTATGAAATTAAATATAAACTGTATGTTGTTCTGTTATTAAAGAAAAACCTTGATTTTTAGAGTCAGTTGATGAAAATAGATTAGCAAATAACTTTGCCTCTTTAATATAAAGTAGATTCAGTCCCAATTGTTTAAAATATTTGAGGTTCTTCAATAATTTTGTTTTCTAAATTAAGGTTTTGAAACTAATTGACTCTTACTTTTTTTGGTATTGATTGTATTATAAGCTCTCTTTTTAATTTTGTATGGAACTGGAATTTTAGTTTGTGAATAGTAAAATAAATATGTAATTTTTCATTGCAGAGATTGTTTCACATTTGGTTCAAATGACATTCCTACAGTTAAAGATATCTGCAAGTGGGTTATTGGTTCTATGTATGGGGAGATGACTGAAAGGGAATTTACACCATTTAGTGACTTCCAAATCTTTTTATCTGCTTCTTATCCACAGACTGTAACAGAATGCCAAATTTTGTAAGATATTTATTTTATTTTTTATAATTTTATTATAGTAAAATTTTATGCATGATGCTGTGTTTTAACAAATGTTATTATTTACGCTATTTAGTGTGTTTTACGAATTTTTCAGTAAAAGCCTGATTATTCAGAATTCGACTGACCAGAATGCTTGAGTAACCAAAACTTTCAGAAATATAGGAAACTAATTTCCTATTTGTTTATTTTCACATTATCTTTAATATTTTTTTTATAATAGCGGTTCCAATATATCTTTTTTTATTGATATTTTGATTATGGTGTTGCTGTTTTTCAAGCAAACGTTGTATTACGAAACTTAAACTAAAAATACATGGTGCTATTTTTTTTGTGTTTCTCTTTTGTGATTTGCTTGCATTTTGTAATTTTAGTCTTTGTTTTGTTAAGAACTTTAATAATTTGTATAGGAAACTATTTTGCAATTGAAATTTTTTTTTTATAATTAACTTTAGTAATTTGTATGGAAAGCTATTATAGTTTTTCCCTTTTATTGTAATCAAGTTTTTAAAAGTGTGGATAGCAATATTTTTCTTTTGAGGCACAGTATTTTTTCCAGAAAATAAGTTAATATTAAAAATTGAGATTTTTGGTGCTCAATTTCCGGAACTTTCATGTATCCAATGTTTTCTGATTGTCTAGGCATTCCTCATAGTTAGGTTTTTACTGTATTTGTTTTTTCAAAAAATGTTGCAGAACATGCTTTTTTAAGATACATATCTAATGTTTTATGAACTGTGGTGTATAATTGAAAAAAAAAAAAATTAAAAACAATATTAAATATTGTTGAATAATTTTTAACAATTACATTCCTTTTTATTTGGCATAATTTACAATTAGTTTCTATCCTGTTAACTGGGGCATTTCTTATTTTGCCTAGGGATAGTTTCAAGATAGTTCGTGAAATTTAACTTTATTCAAGTGGTATTCTATTTATTTTTTGTGGGTATTAGTTTGAAACGATGCAAATATATTGTACTAGTCCATATTTGTGCATTCAGCGTATACATTTATTGTAATTTTTTTTACTTTAAAATGCTGTATTTTTGCATATTTTTGATAAGGCTCTTTAATTTGCTAATGCAAAAATTTGGATTAAACTTCAGAGATGAATGAAAATTTAGTAGAAAAAAGTGCTTTAAAAAGGTAAAGGAATCAAGAAAATTTCAAAATATTTTATTTTAATTTGAAACTGAATAAATATAACACATATTAATCACTATGTATTTGCTCTTATATAAGTGTATAATTTAAGTTAATACTAAGCATTTTTCTTTAAAAATGCTAGATTTCGTGCCTGTTTGATGTATCAATCAATCTGTTAATTAATCTGTGACAATACTTTTTACAATAAGGTTTAGATTTTTGTTTAAAAGAAGAAAAAAAAGTTTTCTGATGTTCATGGTGTCTTTGTATCATACTAAATAGGAATTTTGTTTATCTTCTTTACCAATATATATTTAAAAATCTAGATTTTTAAGACAATTTTGCGGTTATAAGGTTCATATATTTTTGTTGGTAGAAAATCTTAGCACAGCAGTCGGTACTTCAGATTATTGCATTGTTTGCAAATTATTTTTCATCTAGTGTCTTTTTTTCTTTTTAAATGTTTTCTAAAAATTCATGGAAAACTTCTAGCAAAAGAGGAAAGATTATTTTATTCTTATTGATGGAAAAATCTATTTTTCCCTTTTGAACTGCAGGTGTTTCCCTATCTCACCATTATTTCAGATGATCAAGCATCTCTTGAAATTTAATGTAGATTCAATAACATGCATTAAAAATGAGAAAAAAAGGGTAAAATTATTTTATGTGAAAGAAGAAAATCCTTTGCTGTAAATGCTTGTGTTGGGATTTGCATGAGTGAAAATTTCCTGAACTGTCCAAATTTTTTTAAAACTAAAAATGAATTTTTTTTTTGTTCACTAATTTAAGAATAATTTTAGTTATATGATTGCAGGTATAAAGAAACTAAATAAGAATTAAGTAAAAAATTTATCCAAATACTGTATGTAATTAGAATTATTTAATATATATCTTTAACAATTATTTTGTACATAATTTTGAATTAATCTTATTTTAGCTGTTTTTATCCTTTACATGTTAGATTAAATCCAATTTTTGCAATAAGAGTCATTGCTTGATTGTGTCATGAAAATTGTGTCGCACATTATTGGCATAGTAAATGCTGCTACTAAGCATAGATCCAATTTTATATTGTTTTTTTGTGTATAGAATATCAGTGCATTTTGTTCTAAAAATTAGTTCTCTCAAGCTTTTATTCCTTCTAATTAAAAGCCATTCAAAAGTGTTAGTCTGATAAACTTTTGATTTTATTCCCAAAATATTTGTCAAATGTAATATCTTTACATTCTAAATTCATATAATATCATGTTAAAGCCATTCAGTATTGAATATTTTATATATATTTTTTGAGTAGTTGAAAGCATTTTATTTTATAAAACTTAAGTATTTTTTGAATTATGTGTTATTTTATTTTAGGTTTTCAAAAATGTTGTTATCTGAAATGGTTGATAAAATTACCCTGTATTTGAAAAAAAGTTTAACTGTATTTTTTGACTGAAAAATATTAAAAACACAGGAATAAAAAATAAAAAAATAGAAATTGTTCCACCATGTCATTGTAATATGTTATTATATTTTTTACAAAATAATTAATATTTTTTGGCTAATAATATTATAAAATTTAAAATAAATGTTAAATATATATTTTTATAGATTTGAAAAATGTCCTGAAGCTTTTCCAAATGCGAAGAAAAGGGTAAAATTTTATATATCTACTTGTACAGTATTTTTTAGAAGTTATTATATTTTAAAATAAAATGTTCATACTTTTAGGTTCCAAAAGAAAACGTTTACAATAGAACAGCTGTGTTAAAAGCAATTGACAAATTGTCTTCAACTATAAAAAAGTAAGTGTGCATAATATCATAACAAATGAAGTGAACAAAATTTTTTTTGCTCTCCATTATAAAACATTGTTTAAAGATTGTATTTGTCAAGTATTTTCCTTGTAAAAAATTATTATTTTTATAATTACTTACTATCTCTTATTATTTCATTTACTGATGGTTCAAAAAATTTTCTATTATAAGCTATACAAATTTTACACCACTTTAATGCATGCAATTTTAAATGATAAAATCTTAAATTTGAAGGGAATCTGTCGATTAGTTTTACAGAAATAGAAGCTTAAAAATGCAATTTCTTTAAGATGGTGAAGTGCACAAAAAGTGAAATTAACCTCAAGAAGTTTAAACTTTCGACAACTCTCCCGTTTTAAATATTGAGACCATGGCTTTTAGGCAGATGTTTCTCTTCATATTTTAAACTCTCCTCATATTTTCTAAAAAAAGTGTCCAGAACTGCAAAGGAAAAAGAAAAGGCATGTTTACGGTTTACGTAGAGAAATTTTGTTTTCGTATTTGTTTTTGCAACTAATTTTGGAGATGGTTAGTAACATCTCCAAAATTAGTTTTCACATTTAAGGTCGTGCATTTGAACCATTAAGATTCAGTTTTAGTTTGTGAAAATTCAAACATAAGATTAAAAGTTATTCAAAGTATTTGCTTCCTTTCGCCCATTGCATGTTTCCCTAATATTAATAATGTGTTCAAGTGAAAAGTATGTAAACTAGGTAGTATTCACATCATTTTACTCTATTTCTGTTACTTAGTATTTACTTATAATAATTTTTTTATCTGAACCATCTTAAGTGTTCATTTAAAATTCAAATTATATTTACATCTTTTTATTCCTAGATTTTGAGAATCATTGGTTAACAGCTTTAACAATCATAACTTATCCATTAATTTAATTAAAATGTTTCACTTATACTTTCAATTTTTGAGATACTTGTTTTATTTATTATCTTTGTGAATCATTTCCAGGTTGTACACTTTGCCCCCTTCAGCACCTGATAAAAGCTTGACATTCAGTGAAATACGTTGCACTCATGCACCCCTGTACCTTGGAGGTAGGTATAATAAATATTCTCGAGTACTCAGCCAAACTCCTTGGATTGTTGATGGTGAACGTCACATGGAATCTTCTGTTAGTGAACTGATTACTGACATTGTTGAGAAGCATATTCAGGCTGATAGTAAGATGTAATTTGTTTACTAATTTTTATAACTCTTATATCTTGAATTATTTTAATAGTTCTTAATTATTATATAAAATTTATGTGAATTTGAGTTAACTGATTGTAAGATATAATTGTATAGAATTTTATGCAGCAAATATCAATTTTTTTATGTGTATAAAATAAATTTCTCTAATTATAAAATGCAGTAATTAATAATTTTTTTATAACTTTTGTAGCAATATTTATTTTATTTTTTACATTCTATAAAGAAAGTGTATTTGAGTTCACCAATTATAGTTAAAAGTACTTATTTGTGTTTTTTTTTTTTTTAAATACCTGTTGCTCAGCTCTAAAAAAGTTTTATATGTCATATGAACTATTTATAAATTTTGAATGAATCAAGTTTATTGTTCTCCAATATTCCAAAGTTCCTTTTTAAATAATAGCACTTAAAAACAATTTTTTTATTAGCAAGAATTTGCATCAATATACATGTTTAGACTCACAAATTTTTCTTAATTTTAATATAACACAAATATTATGTCAGTAATTTAAAGAACAATTCGCTTGTAAATTTGTATTTTAAGAACAGTCAGTTGCAGATTAATATATTCAATAAAGTTGAAAATTGAGGTAACATTTTGAACATCAATATTTAACTGTTTCTAAACAAACTATAGCTTTGAATATTTATGATTAAATATTAATATTGTTATTATTGTTTGCATGTATTGCAATTTTTATATTTTAAATAAAACTTGTGCTATTATATAATACTGTGATATGAGAGAATTTTAGAATTTTTTGTATAAAATACTAGTTATGATTTTTTTTTCCTATTATTGAAATTCATAGGTTTTTGTGGAATCTTTTTCTTCTTGAATTACATTGCAAATATTAACTAATGTAGACATTTCTCTTATAGAAATAGTTTTTTCTGCATCTGGCAGAGAAGATGTTGACGTGAAAATGCTTGGGAACGGTATGCTATGATTTATTTATTTGTTTACTTCAAAATAATTTTCTAATCAACAATGAAACATAGTTTTATCTAGTTATTAATAATGTAAAGTTACTTTTTAATTTTATTGAAAATATATTTAATTTTTCTTTAACATAAATGAATGGGATCTTTAGGTAACAAAATAATTATTATTTAAAACTTAAATGAATGACAGAAGAGTAGTGTTACACATCTGTATAAGTTTATTAAAAGAATAAATTAAATCTTAGTAATTTTATTTAAAAGATAAAATTTCTTTTGAATGAATAAAATAAATGTTTCAGTTTTCTTACAATAATATATTAAATTCGATTGTTTAAAATATTTAGTGTTCAATGCAATATAATGGAAAAATCTTGTCCTTGTCTGTTTGTATGAACACGTTCCTTGTTAGATAATGTTTATTATTTTAGAAAAAAACTGCTTTAATTGTTTTAACATAATGTTCTTTGTCTGTATCAAAAGATTTCATAAGTCATAATGTTTCTGAAAAAGATAGTTTTAAGTTACTCATCTTAGTTAAAAAAATAGTTAAACCCTTTTTAATGTTATTTTGTTGAGTAGAAGCAATATAATGATATATGAGTTAAACTTTACTTTTTTATGGCAACTTTATTTTTAGAGGTAAATTTATAAAAACATAAAATTTTTTAATTCCATTGACATCATTATAGTAATAGTCTTTTTCTTGAAAGGACATCACATGTTTTTTGGTATTTATGACTTATCAAAGTTAACTGCTTAATGTGAGAAGCATGGTTATAGAAACATTTTAAAAGGTATGACCTTGAATCACGCAATTTTGAAAGGGTTAGTCTGAGTGATTAGTTTTAACTATATGTGAACACAATAAATGTAAAAGCATTTAGTTTTCAAATAGGAATGAATTTTAGACCTGGCTCTATTTTTAGTCAAACTGAAAAAGAAATATTTGTTTTCGAAGAATAATGTGTTTTAGATGCCCACCATCCTTCCATTCCAAGTTTATTATTAACATCCTCTTACTGTTGTATCATCTTCACTGGAATTTGTTAAATTTCTTTCTACATTTATGATTTAATTTTTCATTTATTTTTATGAAAGGCCCATACAGTATATTTAAATTACGCTCTTGTTAATTATTTCTTTTTAACTATTTCTAAGTTTTCTACATCATTCCTTTACACTGCACCTAAACTAAAAACAGAGTTTGTTGCCAAATTGCCTGATTCACTGTTGCTAAATTTGAAATGATTTTGAGTTGCCTTTTCTGTTAATAATTTTTTGATTTTAAAATTAAATTCTATAGAATAAATTTATGCATACTCTTTCTGTTTACTTAGGTCGGCCATTTATTTTAGAACTGATAAATCCTAGAAATGTATTATTTTCACGTGATGAAATAAGAGCAATAGAAGATGTAAGCATATTTAATTATATCAATCTTGATCATATTTTTTCTGCAACTATAAGTAATATTTGCCAAATAAAGTTTTTTAATAAAAGAACCTCGTAAAATCTGATAATGAAGAACATTTGAAAATAATAATTAATTGAAAAATAATGATTGATTGAAAAATAATGATAATTGATTAATGATAATTATTATACAGTGACATTGAAAATATATTAATACTGTCTATTATAAATACTTTTTTTTTTATAGTATCAGTTGCTATTGATATTACTGTTCCCCGGTATTAATATTCTTGTTCTATAGTATTGAAAAAAGCTTAACATTTTTAATGTATCATTTAATATCATTGTATTTATATTAAATATAACTATATCATTTAATATAATTATATTAAGACCATAGTTCATGATGTAATTATTTTAAATGATCTTGATTTTATGTTTTTTCTTGGATAATAAATACAAATACAACTTCTAGTATGTTTATTTTATTTGTAGAATAGAGTTTCAAATTAAGAAATTCTCTTACAAGCCCATATTAAAAACCTCTGAGAAAAATAATGAGATTCTCAGTCATATTTAAAACGTATTAATGCTGTTGAAACATCGGTACTTCTTTTTAATTGCATTAAAGATTTCTATGCTATTTTTTGAAAATAAGTGGAATTTTGGTTTTTTTCTTTTTATTATAAAATATTTACCATATCTTTCTCTTAGCTTTTTAATGAGATTAGAATTAAATTTGTATTAATATAAGATTAATTGTAATTCTTTCTGTGAAAATCATAATTAATGTCACAGATTGATAAACAAAAGTTTCACAGAGAAAGTTTTAACTGTAAAAAATTCTGCACTATATCAAATCTCTGGTATTATCATTATCTCTGCATATTTCCTTTGACTTTAGATACATATCAAATATTTTTGTCAACATGACTTTTTTCTTTTTCAGAATTAAAAATTTTCTATAAATTTTTTTGTTTGTTTTATATTATAGGATTTAAAAAAAAAAAATTATACTTTTTTTTACAAATTCACATTTATTCATGAGTTCATTTATTTATTTTAAGTTAATAATTAATTTTAACTTAAAATTAATATTTAGCCTTACAATTAATAAAAATTTAAAGTTATTTCAATAAGTAAAAAAAAAAAAAAAAAAAAAGAGCTGAATACTGAATAATTATAGGTTATCTTTTGTAATTCAATCAAAGGATTTTTATTGTTTAAAAGTACAAAACACATTATACTTGATTTGCTCCTCCTAGAAACATGGAATAAATGTTGAATTTTTTTTTAAAATGCTGACATGCATCTAATTTTTAATGTTCATTTACAGGATATCAATCAAAACACTGATCTCATAGCAGTCAAAAACTTACAAGTTATTTCCAAGTAAGGAAATTTTTACTATTTGTATTTCAAATTTTTATGCAATGTTTGTAAAATTATCACCAATAAGATCAATGGAGGGTTTAAAATCATACAAAACCAACAGTTTATTCGTGAAGTGGAACTGGAATGCATTTGTCTATCATTAAAAAATGTCTTTAAGCATCATCATAAATTGGTTTTAGGAAATTTCAATCCTTTCTTCTCTCTTATTGACCTTAATAGTGATTGGTCAGATTTAATTTTTTTTTTTTTCAAATATCAAAGCTATTTTGTGGTTTTTAATGCACAAAGCTTTTTGTTTCTTTTTTTCCCCCATGAGTTTTAAAAATGTACCTTTAGAGCAGTCAGTATGGAATATCCTGTGTTATTAATAAAATAAAAAAATTTTTGAAGAAGAAAATTGACCTATATTCTGGATAACATTTGCGAATGGATCATAGTATTATTTTTTCACACAATGATACAAATATAATTTCTGTTGTGATTTTATTTAAGTTTCTACAACCCTAATTATCCTTACAAGCTTTATACATGGTTAGCATAGCACAAATACTTTTCTTCTTGAAATTCATATTTCAAATACTTTTCTTTTCGAAACTATTAAGTATATTAAATTACTAATGCACTAAATTAAAGAAAAATAAAAAAATTCAGTTACAAATGTTTTATGTGTGTGGCACTTTGGTTACTTAACAAACATTTATTTTGTTAATATGTTCATTTCACTCTATTTTTTTTGTTTCAGCAGTTGAGACTTAAATTATCAAGACTCAACATGATTTTGCAAATATAAATATTTAAAAACGTCATTCATTTGTGCTAAATCTGCAATATATTTTTCTTTAATGGATGTATATTTCCTTAGGGAAGACACTTCTATTTTGAAAGAGGGAGAGGAAGAGAAACGAAAAACATATTCTGCTCTATGTGCTGTGAAGAAAACACTGAAACAAGAGGATGTTGATCATTTAGAAGGACTGAAAGATGTAAAGCTTAATCAAAAAACACCCATACGTGTATTACATAGGTAAAAAACACTATTGCATTTTAATGAATTCTATAATTTAATTAAGTATTATGTTAAGCATGTCATCTTAATCTAGTTAAGACTGTCATCAAGCATTGGGTAACTCATTATGTATATTATTTGCAAGTTTAATCTAATGTTAGCAATCACATTTTTCAAGCAACTGATGTAGAATACTTAGTTATTCAAAAAACTATTTTAATATGCTTTTTTTGTTTTGATACTTTCGTCTCATACATCATATGGCAGAAAATCGTGTTTTTTCTGTTTGTCGGGCAGAAAATCCTATTTTCCCATAAATATTTTAGAGAAAGAAATTCATCTTACTTTTCAAATTTTACAAGCAACCATTATTTTCACATTGAAAGGTTCCTAATGTTATGGCTTTGTTCATTTATCTTTATAGCAATATTAAAGATCTAAAATAATAAAGATCTTTGCCAAAAAAGAAAAAAGAGGTCGCTTTTAATTTTTACTGCTAATTAAGATTTATGTATATTGTACATGTTAAGAAATAAAAGATGACACTAAAGTTTTAAATTATCTTGTATGTACTTTGTAATGGGCAATTGTATCTTAATTGTTTTGTAATTAATTATATCTATAAACTGAATGATAAGATAAAGCATTTAGAAAAATTTGTTCAGGAAAACTAGAATCTTTCAAAATTTGATATAAAAATTTAGTAATTCTATATTCATTTATGGTACTTTTTAAATACTTGGGAAAACGGGATTCTGTTTTTTATATATAAATATAAATAGTCACAATATACAATATATATAGTCAATAATATAAATACATATATCATTTAAGGCTGTGTAAATGAAAAATTACCTAATTTTATTTTACTATAACTTGAATCTTTCACTGAAGTCATAGTTTTTGAAAATATGTAACTTGAACTTTAAAACTATTATTAAATTATATTTTAATCTTTAATTTTTTCAGGCGAACTCTGAGTATAAGAGAGAGGCTGATACATAGCATAAAAGGGAAAATCATTGATGATCATCATTTGTTATTGCGCCTTGAAACGCAAGCTGGAACGTATCCTTGTACTTAAGCTTAAAATGTGCTTCTTTTTTTAAAAAAATATACTTGGTATACTGTATGCCTTTATGACTATTTTATTTTAAGTAAGCTGAGAGTTTGACTACGTTACATCCAAATATAATGTTAAGGCAAAAAATGAGTCAATGGTATCTCCATACAATTTATTTAATGAATATCAAAATAATTTTCTACAATTGTATAGGTATTGGTCCCATTTTGATATTAGCCTAACAACACAATGCTCCTAAAAAAATCAGATGTTACTTAAGATTAATATGGCATCATCCTCCATATGAAATCAATGTTTTTGCAGTGCTTTTTCGAGTCTTCAAAGATATGGAAATTGCATGAGAACAGATCTGGAGAGTTGAATGAGAGGGATTTTAAAACTTCCCCTTATAAATTTCTGTCAAAGTTTGTTTATGGCATTAGCTTTATAGGGTATAACATAGTCATGTAACAGGATGACTTCTGAAGAAAGTTTAAAGAAAACTGCAATCCTAACTGTTACTGATTCCGGTATTTAAAGCTGTTCAAGCTTTAATTATTATCTTGTATGAGTAACTTAGCAAATTTTATATCACTTAATATATTAATAGTTTCCAAAATATTTTTGCAAAAAAATGTAAAATTTTTAAATATATGTATATGAGAAAGCACTGTATTAGTCCTTACAAACTAAACTATCTAAATATAATTAGCACGATTATATTTAACATTCTTTACTCTTTGCATGAAATAGTCATTCTAATGAAGTATTAAAATACAAAGCTAATATTATTAGACATCTTAACTTATTTGAAATATTTGTTTAAAATTTTCTAGTGTTTACTTAATAAAATATAAGATATGTGAAAGAATTTGTTCACAGTGATTTTGGTAGAACAACTCCTAGTCTTGGAACTCTATTAGAAACTGAAGCAGACATTTTGGAGCTTGATGTAGAGGTAAGTGGACAATTATTTAATTAACTGATGTATTAAAAAATGCTATGAACACAGATGACGGTTTTAACCATGGTTATAAACGTCAATAACCCAAAATTTTGGTTTAGATTTTTATTAATACCCATTAAATATTAAGTAATTAAAAAGTACACTAAAACCTTTAGACTACAGTCCCTGGTGGGAATAAGTGGTCACATTCAGAGTTATCTAAAAATTTATTGTTCAATAAAATTTTTAAAATCTCAAACAGTATATTTAATCCAATGAAAAACTGATCACAATAATTTTAAATGTCATTAAATTGCGTTTCTCCGCATAGATTCACATAATGTAATGTTCTTTTTTACTATTCTCAATAACTTTGATTTTATACATGAATTTGAGAAAAACTTTAATATTTCAATTAAAGGAATTTTAAATAATTCTATTCTATTCATATTATTGAAAAATTTCTATTTAAGAAAAAACTTTTAATATTGAAATAAAATTATATATAGAATTCACGATTCTAAATTTGTTTTAATAAGAAAATTAAATAAAAATAAAACTACAATTTTAAAAAAACTTTTGGAATTAAAAAAAATGCTAAGCACTGCTGGAAAAAAAATAAACTAAGTAATAAATTTAAAATTAACATTTATCTAATGTTTTATTAGTATTATATTTTTGTGATTCTTTAAATAATCGATCTTTAAACATAATAATTCAGTATACTAAAAATAAGTGCACATAACTTAACTAGATTGAGATGCACACACATTTATTTAGGAAAATAAGGATAACGTAAATCCAAATAAATTATCATAATAGGTTATTTAAGTTTTAAAATTCTCTATAAAACTAAAATAAATATAAAAATGATTATTTTTCTAAAAAAAAATTAAATGAAAAAAATTTCCATTTCTTATACCATATGCAATTTTATGTATGTTAGAATTTAAAGCTATTCATTAAATATAGTTGCAAAATAATTATATTTTGTCATTCTTAGTTTCTTCCATATTGTCCTATTTTTTCCTTTTCTTCTAGTGTTCTGGAAGACATAGGTTTTTCTAGACAAAATGCTAACCTTGTTTTAAATAATTCTAATTTACTTTATTCATCCTTTTAAACTAATTGTTTAAGAATATTTATACGCATAACTAATATTTTAGCAATTATTACCACACATTTTAATTTTTATTCTTCAAAGAACAATTTTATTGGGCCACACAGGCTTTTGAAAATAGGACAATTTAATCCACAAATATCTACATTTATATTATAAGAGTAAATTGATATAGTGTTTGCTTTTAACAAATGGAAATAGCTTATTGATAATTTAAAAAAATCAAGTTTGGCTATCAGATTTGTAGTATACTACTACTGAAAAATAAATACATGTTACTTCTATATTCAAACCCCAAAATTGTGATGTTCGACAAAAATTTGTTCCTATCACAACAAAAATTCGAATTTCTCACATTAGTTATGCTGATTATTAAAAAGAAACCTAGCTTATCCCAATATGACCCTTAAATTGATAAAATACTTTTGATCACCAAATTTTTTTTTTCCTCCCGTAATTTTTGAAGACTTAAAAATGTTTTCTTGAAATTCAGTTCTGAAAGATTTGCCTTGAATCATTTTCAGAAGTCCTAATAAGAAAGAGAATATGATATTTAAATAAAAGTTCCATGAATCATCCATTCCTAAAGGAGCAGACAATTTAATTGCTTGTAGATAAAAATATCTGTTGGTAAGATTGAAAAGAAAGTGCAAATTTAATGTTTTCAAAAGAAACTGATTCTTATCTGGAAGCAGACATGGTGGTGATTGAAAAGAATTAGAAATATTAAAAGTTACAGTATCAGTAAATATATTAGACTAAACAAGAATATGGACAAAGCATAAAATTAGATGGCGAAATTAATTGTTTGTTATACAGCTTTTAAAATGTCAGTACAGCTATTATTTTGATTAATTTGTTAAAAATATTCGCTATCGTGAAATTTTTAGTGTTCCTTCAATTCTGTGATATTGAGGTTTGAAAGTATGAGAAAAATATATACCTATAAATAGAAGAATATGTCGTAACCTGAAATTAATAATATTTCAGTATAAAATGTGGCAGCCCTATTTTTTATAATAATTGTAAATAAAATTTTTTTCCAGAGCATTCATCTAGATTGGCCTCCAGAATCATCTTCCGACTTTAAGAGGAATTATTTATTTGTATAATTTAAAAAAATAAAGAAATATATATTTTTTAAGTGCAATTTATTCTTAGAAAAACACATTATTTACAATTGGCAAAACTTATCTTTCAATGATTCTTTATCCACAACATTATTTTGAATGTTGTTGATACCTAATTTCATCAGCATTATATAGTCTTTCTTATCTGCTTTATCACATATTGAAAGACATTGTTTTTGCAAACTCATCAAAACTGATGAAAACATGAAAAATATTTCAGAATCAAGGTATGATGAAACACAACAAATGTCCAGAAAAACATTTACTAACAAAGATGGTTTAGTAGTTGGTCTGTTCACGAGATCCTGCAAAGGAAAGAAATTATACAACAAATTTTATGTTATTTATCTTCATTTAAACATTATAGTACTTTTACCCTACAATTTCATTTTTTATACAAAAATTTGTAATAACAGTCGTCACAACCTGTAAATTACAATAGTAGAAAAAATTGGACGTAGTGTGCAGTGGAGATCTTGAAAATATTCAGGCATTGTAGACGTCCACTAGATTTACAAATATTGTCACTGGTACTTTGCTTTCAAGGATTTTGAAAGAAATTATGAAGGTCTTTTAAGTTTTGTTTTTTTCTATGAGAATTATTTATTTTGTTATTTTCTATGAAAATAAGGTGGCCACAAATGCAAAAAAACAAACAAATTCCCAGACTTTTTAAGACTGATTTTTATTAAATTTTACTGACTTATATAACTGGTTGCATAAATTTTATTATTACAAAAGACTTATTTAATTTCCTATCTACAGGATATTCAACTATTTCTTAAACTCCATCATTCTAGGAGGTATATCAGATTTGATTAAACTGATTTTAGCATATCAAATATATAATATGAAGTAATGATTGATTAAGTATTTAGTTTATTGGCCCAAGTACTGAAATTGATCATGTGGTATGAAACAACCTTTTGCACTCTGAGCACTTTAAAATGTTATATTAGTGCTAAATTTAAATAAGTGTTAATTTAAATTAGTGTAAGCACTTATTTATTTAAAATACACGAGGCTGCAATACTACTAAAACTATGTAACAGCTAATAATAATAAAAAAATATGGTTAGGAAATATTAAGATACAAAAATTATAAATTTTTAATGCTAACATATAGGCAGAAGAGTGCAAAAGGTACTATGAACTCTTGGTAAAATATATAAAAGTAATTGTTTGATAGATGAGGCTAAAAATATAAATAGGGACAAAAAAAAACATAACTGGGTAAAGTAGGTTTATAGTTGCATAAAGTAATAAGTGTAGGGAATCAAAATACATCTAAAATTTACTGTGGACACACAGTAAATAGATGTACTTTAATAAGTGTAGACGTCTTTAAATTTAAATAAAAATAATCAACAGGCAGTGAATTTTTTTAAATTTGAGTAAAAAATAATCATCGCACGTTGACTACTTTTTATTCAAATTATAAGACAAGGTTTAAAAAATTTTCTTCAGATTTTGCAAAAGAAATTACTATTAGAAAGACAGAAAAAAATTACTAAACTTAAATTCAAACAATATCAATTAAAATTGAAGGAACAATTAAAGGAAATTTAAAAAATAATCAATTTCTGATTACCTAATTTATTCAAGGCAGTTTTCAAAGGGTTTTCCTGATGCTTAAATTCACTCTGAAGCAAATTTTGTTCTAATTCTATTAAGATTATTATGCATGGATTCGTAAAAAAAAAAAAGCTTAATTATTATTATAATATTTCATGGTAAAAGGCATTTGAAAAATATTTAACAATAATGTAATATTTAAGGTCTAGATTTTTAAAAAATAAATTTATAGTATACTTGATAACAATTACTTTGAAATCTAATAAAATAATTACTAAAAAATACTGCTTCAATTAATATATATTTCCCTACTCTTTAACATACATAAATTGTTAATTTTAAAAGCAACTCACAGTAAAAGTAATATTTTCGACACAAGTGTGAACAATCACTTACCATTATTGTGTTGGTTAAACAACTAGAGGAGTACAAGATATCTTTTGAAGATTTTTCTTTCATCATAAGAGTAAAGATGTCGATTAAACATCGAATAATACTATAGACGTCAGGGTTATCTGAAAAGACAAACATTATTTCTTGCAACTCATAAGCATTGTTCATGCATCGAATAAATTGCTGTATATCTTAATTAATAACAATGATTACACTTTTACATATCATTGTTTTTAAATTAGAAGTTATATTCCAAAAATTGGATGTAAGTAAAATTATTTTTAACCTAAGCGTGACACTTCTAGATATTCTAATAAGACATTAAATTCTTAGAGGTTTTACTGCACAAATAATTAAAATTTTTATACAAACATAAAATTTTTATAAAAGGAACCAAAATTTTTTTCAAGGACCTGTCTTTATGTTTAATTATAGCCAAAAGTATGAAAAAAAAGAAGATAGATTTAAAGCTGTTTGTTTGTATGCATGTATTAAAAATGTTTGGAAATTAGAGATAATGCGGTTTATTTTATTATTTTTTTATTATTTATAAATTGAACTATCTATACTTTTTCATTATATAGAGTATCTTTATGTATTATACCTTTATGTATTATACCTACTCTTTACCTACCTATGTACCTTTATGTATTATACCTACCTTTTAAAATGTATTATATCATCATAATTTTAAAAATAACTTGCCCTGTCAATTTTGTGCTTCTAGATGAAACCTAAAAGTTGGTCATTTTGGGCTTCAGCATGCACACATAATGATTCACAATAATTACGAACAATAATTAAAATATAATGATATTAAATAATAATTTTTTTTAATTTGTCTTGAATTACTAAAATTCAAATTATTGGTCATTTTGGGCTTCAGCATGCACACATAATGATTCACAATAATTACGAACAATAATTAAAATATAATGATATTAAATAATAATTTTTTTTAATTTGTCTTGAATTACTAAAATTCAAATTACGTAAGTATTAATTTTTACTGATTTTGAACATCCTTTTTTCTTCTGGAGGCAAGATTTCTTTAAAAAAAGATGTAAATTTTTCTTAATCTCAATTTTTACAAAAGATCCCACCACCTAAAAATATGGAAGTCAGTTTTATTTAGGATTTAACATACCAGTCTTCTCCCCCCTTCCCCTCCAAAAAACCAGCAAACAACTAACTCCTTTACCTATAGGCAACATTTGTACAATTCCTAATATGAAATTTTAAAAGTTTAACGTTTTTCTGAGAGAAGTTTAGTTTTTGATTGATTCTAAAAAGATATAACGATATTTAAACAAGAAGATAAACGTAAATTTAATTTAAACAACAGAAAAATTCTTTTAGCACAATATCTGAATGAAGTGTATGCTTAAACAAATGCTAAAGCCATTTACAACACATTCCATACCGTGTAAAAAATTAAAGACAAAACTAATAAAATAGCATCTAAATAAATACTATAATTTAATAGTGGATCATTTTAATATAATTTATATTTGAGAGTATGGATTTAAGCACAATTCTATATGAATTGCATTTCTTAAAACAAAAATATAAGTAAAGTTAATTCCTATTTGATTTACTGGAAACATAACCATGATTTATACATCGAATATCTTATTTCTAAAATTATTAAAAAATCATTATTACTATTCCATAATTTTGTGTGTGTGTGTGATAACGTTATATAAACATCATAACTTACTATTAGGTAATAACCATGGATAATTTGAAGATCCTGTCTTTAGCTGATAATACTGATAAAACATAATTATTTTTGTTGATTGAAGCCATTCACTTCTAGTAAAGTGCCAGAAATTCTGTAGGGAAAAAAAACTGTCTATATTAAACCTCTATCAGCATACATTATTCTAATCAACTCTAAAAGCATATACTCGATATGAAATTCTTCTTTAGCGTTATCCCTTCAGAACATTTCGTAATTCAGAGATTTGCTTGAAAATTTAAAATTTATATGATGTATGTTCAAATCCATTTTTATCACTGTTGTATAACTTTTTTATAAATAATAATGCATAATAATATTTTGCACAAAATGGTCTTTGAGTTAGCAAATTTTACAAAAGGGTTAAATTTTTTGATTAACCCAAACAGTTTTTGAGATAGGAGATAGACATAAAAAGTTGCCTAAACCTTTGACCATTCGCTAACTAAAATATTAGGATATGATCTTTTACATACCTTTCTATTTTGAACATGTAAATATGAATCAACTAACAAAAATTTTTTTTCTCAAGAGAAATTACATTTTTATGCGTAATTTTATAACTTTAGCTATTGTAGCTTGAACCTTAAAGATTGCAATGTAGACACATAATTTCATTAAAATATTCATCCTCCATGAGAAGAAAAAAGTTGGAATACTTTAAAACTAGCTAGAATTAAGAAAGATCCATGATTTGTTGACAAAATCATTTTTGCGTTGTAGTACATTTTTTTTCAATAGTTGTTCATATCAAATGCTTGAAGTGTCACTTTTTAGGAAGGCATATTTACACATTTAAATTGAGAATTTACACTCACTACACATTCGATTTGAATGATGAGAATTCTCTTGTTAAAAACAGTAGAATATGATATAGTGATGAGGTGGGGAAGACAAATAGAAGCTTTTTATATATTTCTCTAACATAAAATATTTCCATGGCATCAATTGAAGGGTAATTGTCTCTAACAATGGATTAATACCATACTTGACATGCTATGAAAACTTTGGCAATTATTTCATTATATGGCATATAAACAAATTTGAAATTTCTTCAAAGTCTTTTTTTAAAAAATAATATTTATTCTTACTGTTAACTTCAAAAATTTGAAAAAACACAAACATTTTAGGACATTTATTGAAATTTCTAATGCTTAAAGAAATTTAAGGACACTTTAAAAAAAAAAGGAATTTAAGGGCAACTTTGAGCCCTCGGGTGAAAGGAAATGAAGAATAAAAAAATTAAATTGTCAATTCGTCTAAGATTTGCCAAGCAAGAGCCTGGTGAATTTAAACCCAATCCAGAAGACAAGGGAATTCCTGTATCAAGTACTGAGAGAAATTTGCCTTTGTGGATCTGGAAGACTTACTTATTGATGGAACTAATGTACATTTGCGTTACATGGAGAGGAAGACCACGAGAACCTCCCACGGTTAGCTTGATGGCAAAGGGTCTCTAACCCATGATCTGTCTACTACTGAGGATATTTTACGCCAGCACTGCGATTGCTGCAAGCCAATCGTATTAACCAGCCATCATTTATAAACCGATCCCACCATTTATATAAATTACATTCTTTCTCTTCCAAATGTAAGCATATTATACATTAATTATACATCAAAGCTTTAGGTTAATTTGGATATAATTGGATCAGGCACAATCAATGGTTAAAATTGGCACAGACTCATACAGAAATAATATATTTGGGCAATATGGCACAGATTATCACTTCAAGTGCTTTCTGGCACAGAATATCAATCCATGCTATATGGTGGCACTATTAGAAGCAGACTCATATGAATAAAAATCTTGTTCTTGTGACAGGTTTTAATCTTATTCAAATGTCCTAAATATGACTAACGGTTTGGGATTTTAGTAGGTAAAAGTTTGAGCATCAGATTAAAGTTTATTCAGAGTGTTTTGTTTTTACTGTCTGTACATCATAAAAGCAACCAAATGACTAATTCCCACAAGGAACTTAACTGTAGATTTTTATATGATATCTAACAAACTAAAAAATTAACGTACTAATAAGTTCCCATCCATCTAACATGGCTGTTTTGATTTGAAATGAAAAGTTATACTAATTTAAAATAACAAAATGAAATGGATATGAAATATTCATGTATAGATTACCGTTGGCAGATATTCCAAAAAGTCCACATACAAGAGTCCATAGAATGAAAGATGATCTACAAAATCATCAATATCGCTGGTAATACAACACCAAATCCACAAATAATGGAAATTTTCTTTAATCACTTCGTTTTTCCATTTAAGTAGATTAGTCTGTTGCTCTAGGAAAAGTGGAGAAAAATTAGTTAAATAGAAAATTATAGCTCATATTTTTAACTAATTCATAAATCAGAACTAAAATCAGGTGTGATTGTGAGTCCAACTCAAAAATCCGGAAAATTTCTGGAGTAAAATCATGTGTGTTGTTGTGTCTTATGCTTCTTGCCACATGGGCGAGCCTGCTTGTGTATACCAAGCAGATTTAAGGCAGAGAGTGCGTTTCTTATTATTTCTGTGGCGCCATCCTATGGCCAAGAATCCGACTTTAGCCACACATACATCGCACCCGTTTATAGGGCAGATCCATTCATTCATCCAAAGATGGTAATTTTGACCTGAATCAGAGAACGATCAATCTCCAACCCAGTACCCCCAGAGGTATTGATTTGTTATGGGAGCGTGAAGGACTTTTGCGACTCGACAGACTTAACGTGCATCAGTCACTTTACTACACGGGGAGTCTTCGACTGGTGGGTTTCGAACCCACGAAGTCTCGGACATGGGCCCAGCGCCCTACCGACCAGGCTATCCCGGCCTAGAGTAAAATCATTAAAGACGCATGTCTACGCTACAGCATGATTTAAATGAATAATTATGCATAAGTTTATTTTTATCTTTCATCACATTTATTATTCTACTAGAAAGAATATTTACAAATGAAAGACGCCAAGTATAAATTCGAGTTCTTCTTGGGCACTACAGCCTTTCACAGGCCGAGGCCGCCCCAATAAGTTTTTGCCATCTTGATCTATTCTGTGCTATGGCCTAGTTCTAATATTTTTAAATAAAATATTCTAGAATTTTTATACATAAATGTGATCCATGATTTCTTAAAACTTCTGGACCTAAGATTTCCGGAAACTTCTGGAGCACAGTTAGGGAAAAAATCCGGATTTTTTCCTGAGCACAATCACCTCTGTAAAATAGAAGGTATTAAGCACCAAAAGAAAATAAAGATATATTTTTCTTCATTCAGTTTGCTGCTTTAGGAAAAGTAAAGTAAATTTAGTTAAATAGAAAATTATAGCTTATAATTTTAACTAATTCATAAATCAGAACTAAAATAAAAGTTATTAGTAAGGCCCGGATTTTGACGACATTTGCATTTTTGGACATTTTTTGTCCTTTAGAGCATTTTTTTAGATTTATAGGGCATTTTTTTCAAATTTTGGGGCGTATTTTGCATTTTTATAGTTTTTTGTTAATTTTTTCCAATTTTTATTATTTTTTGGGGCATTTTTATTACATGAAATGCAAGATTTTTTCTTATAATTTGTCTTGATTCTGAAGATGCTGCATCAATTAAGATAGCGCAAAACGTGTTGGCCTCTGATAAAATCGAAGGAAACTTATCATTTATCAAGTCTAACTTTGCTATTGTATCCTCGACAATTGCAAGCTTGGAGAAACAAGAATTGGAACTTTGCGATGCAATAAATTATATTGAAGTAGTGAGTCAAGTGTTGCAAAAAGCAAGGGGAAAGATAGCACAAAGTGTAGCAGCTAAATTGAACAAAGTTTTGGAGAAGAACACTGGCTTCCAAACAATGAAGAAAATCTCTAGGATATAAACAGGTGAAGCAACATCTTTTCAAATTGAAAAATTGTCAGTAAGTGAGACCGTCTTTTTCAAGTACGCACCAATAACATCAGTAGATGTTGTGAGAAGCTTTTCCAGGTATAAAAATTTACTTTCAGACAAGAGATGCTCGTTTACACTTCAAAATATCAAAAATCATTTAATAATCCAATGTAATTCTGATATTTAGTAATATTATGAGATGGAAGTTCATTAAAGTTTCTATACAAAATGAAAATGTTTTGGAGTCAATACATTTTCCTTTTTTTTGTTATTTTAGGATATAAAACATATTTTTCAAACTTTAATGAACGTAGAGCAAGTATTACATTGCTTTATATTTTTTTAAATATCTCATAATAATTTTTAAGAGTAAAACATTTACTTTATATAAGTCATGTCATAAGGCCTTTTTATTGCAATTGTTGCATTTCTAAGGGCATTTTTTTGCACTTTTTAAGAGCATTTTTTACACTTTTTAAGGGCATCAAAATCCGGGCTCTAGTTATTAGTCTGATAAATGTTTCCCTTGGTTTACTGGCATATTTTACTATTTTTTTTATGAATTATTATTGTGAATGGCTGACTGTCTTCAATGAGTATCAGAAAAAGAGTAGAAGCTAATTCTTTTTCACCCGAAAAAAAAAAGAACCTTTGAATTTTTTCTGTTGTGTTTACATCTTGTAACTGACAATCTTGGAGTTGAGCTAGGGGAAAAATACAATTATATTAAAAAAAAAAAACCATGTAAAAATACCTGCATTTGTTTCTTTGTAGAAGATGCTTATGATATACAATTTAAGAACTTTCTCAACATCAAATAATTGATATTTGGAATCTTTTTTCTCACCTGCAAAATTTAAAAAACCATTCATAAGTGATGGTTATTCATTCAGGTATAATAATTCAGCTTTAACAAGTATAATTAATAATAAGCATAATAAAACAGAAACTATATAATATAATACAGCAGAAATAAGAAATTGATTATATATAAGAAAATGAAGTTCTCACTATTAAAAAGAGCATCTAACTGTGGCTTCTTTTTATGATTTGAAAGCAATTGCATTATGTCTACAACAGTTTCTTTAAGCTTTCCAAGGTTGTTTTCAATACAGAAACACAAAATTGTACCCAGATGTTTGAAAAGAGTAATATATTTGTCACTACTGATTTCCAGGACATCATTACTAATAAGAACATCTAAAGCAACCTATAATAAATAAAGCAACTTGGTTAAACTAAAAAAATATTGCATTTATTTATTAGTTACAATATTACACTATATATTTTTAATAAATAAAATAAACAAATATAACACTGGATGACTTAAGAGTAGTTTATAAACATTGGTTTGCATATATAAACATAAAATTGAGGGAAAAATGTATAATTTTAAGACATTTTATAATATTTCAATGACTTTAAAAAACTAAATAATAATCATTAGTTAATAACAAATTTTGGTTAAGCAAACATAAAAAAGGTTAAAACCATCTTTAGGTTGAAAAAAGATTCTACTTTTTAAACTACATAGAATTATAGGAATACAATTTGTTTACTTAATAAGTAGTTAATATTTTTTTGTTTAATTTTATTCATTGAAATGGATTCTATTAAATCTAGTTATCAAATATTAAGGTTGTAATTCTTTCCAAATTTCAAATTATAGTTTTACATTTCAATGAATAAAAAGAAACAAAAAAATATTCTAATATGCAGCCTGTTACTTAATAAAAGAAGAAATAGGCTTCATATAATTCTTAGCAGGTCAACACGAAAGACACAGAATCCCTTTTATTTCACATGCGTGTAAAACATATGATATCAACTTTGTTTAGATCCATAACCGATTCATACTAAACTTCTTAATTCAATTTAAATTTTATTTATTATTTACATTTAAACAATTATTCCAAACAGAAAAAAAAAATATCCCGAAACTTTTAGAATAAAATTAAAAAATACACTTACATTCAAACATTCAAGGGTAAATTCAAGCTGATTAACACTTTGAATAAGTGAATTTGGAAAAATGCAATTATCTAAGAACGAATCAAAAGACAGAATGTTTTCAGTAACTTGCACCTGAAATTTAAAAAGTATTTATGTAATTCAGACAAATATTACAGTAAAATAACTAGCAGAAAAACAAAAATGAGTAAAGCATATGCATTTTTTTTAAATAATCCTAGAAGTAATAAAAAATATTAACTTTTTAGTGGCTGTACATTTTTAACCTTCTATTCTACATCCTTCATATTGAATTTAGTAGATATTGAATATTGAATAATGTAGATTTCAATGGTATATGAGTTAGAATCAACTGTACTGTGCCAATGATAAATGACATTAAGTATGAGTTATTTGATCAGGGCTGTAAACTATATCAGATAAAAATGGTGGAACACATCACTGGGATACTTTTTTTTAGTTATCTTATAACCAGCATCGCCTTGTAATTTTGAACCCAGCGTAGAAAACAAAGGCAAACCTGGATCAAGCATTGGGATAAACTAGCCTTCCTGGAGAACTTTTTGATGGATCTAACTGGAATTTACATTTTATGTAGAAGAAAACCACAAAATAAATCATCCTACTGTTAGTCCAACAGCAAGGGGATTCTAACCCATAATCTGTCTACCATTGAAGATATTTTATGTCAGAACTGTTGTCAGTGCGAGCTTAGAGCAGAATTCGTATCAACCAGGTACCACTAGGATTCAAAACTGGGTCACTTCAATGGAAGGCAAACACTCAATTCCTTGAGCTACCGCCATTCCATTGGAATACCTTGTAATCATTGGAACCTAACCTAAGAACCTACGGGTACATGAGTTAACCTAAAGAAAAACACTTACAGTTCTCAAACATTAAGGATATCATAGCCTACCACCATTAATAAAGTGTAAAAAAAAAAAAATAATAATTGTGTGTATAAAACATAAAGCTTGTTTATTTATGCCTACCTATTTGACTAGCTTCAGGCAAAATGTTTAGAATTTCTACAGAGGAGGTATAAATGTTTAATTCTTCACAACTGTTTCTGTTCAACATGCATAATTTTTAACAAAGAAATTTCTTACATACTAACAAAATTCAATAAAGCTTTTAAAATAACGTTAATACTGTACCTCCATTAAAGTTTTCAGCAGAATGATAAAATGCTTAGCTTCATTTGCTCTTAAATTGTGCTCGAAGTAAGGAGACAGTATAGTAATCAAAGGAGCAACTGGTTCCTCATGGCACTCATATACACAGGCTATAGGAATAGTTTTCAGCACCTATATACATATTAAAATATTTTAAAGTTCACTTTTCCAATATTATTAGCAATGCCATTTAGTAACATGACATTTCTATTTTTAAGATATAAATTTTGTATTTAAGTTTTCATATTGAAAAAACATTTCAGCTATAAAAATAATTCTCCATAGTTACGTGACTGTGTGACAAAAATGAGAAAGTATCATTGAGGACAGTTTTCTAATACCCCTTTATGGCTCACACCTTTTATGAATTTTTATACATTGTATAAGAAACCTTTAAACATTGAATATTTATAATAAAACATATTGAAAACACTGTACATATTTCTACAGTAGGAACTTAAGAGAAGATTGTTATAAAATTTTAAATCAAATGTCATACAAATAAGAAAGATGCACAGCCATTCTGCAACAATATGCATATGGATGAAATACACCATCATGTATTTTAAATGGTCTTTCTTCAAAACTCTAGGCAGGGAAATTTCAATTTTCATCCAATTCGTATGAAATTTCATGGCATCAATGGAACTAGTTTTTGATTAATTAACAGTTAAAACCTGACTTATAAGGTAGTTTTTGTTCAATATATCCCCATTTTGGTAAAACTGAAACTAAATAAAAAAAATTCTATGTGAAACAGAAACTACACTAGTGCTATTTAGCCTACTAAACCATGAAAAGGATTTTATAACAAATGATTGATCAACTTTAGTGGATTTCAATTTTCATCCAATTCGTATGAAATTTCATGGCATCAATGGAACTAATTTTTGATTAATTAACTGTTAAAACCTTCCTTATAAGATAGTTTTTTGTTCAGTACATCACCATTTTAATAAAACTGAAACAAAAGAAAAAAGTTCCTATGTGCAACAAAAACTCTATTAGAGCTGTTTAGCCTGCTAAATTATGAAAAGGATTTTATAACAACTGATTGATCAACTTTGGTGTCGCTTTTACAAATCTTGAAATGAAAGAATTATGTTATTAACCATATAGACATTTTGTTTCACATTATTTATTTCACTCAAGATTAAATTTAGTTACAGTAGAGTTATATTAAAATAAACATAAATGTTTTTATTTACTATGCAATTTTAAAACTCATTTAGAAAAAAGGCTTTTTTGAGTGAATTACTGTGGTGTTCCTGTTTAAATTTAGTAACTTATACAGTCCAGCCTCAGTATCACAAACTTAGATAACACATTTTTTACAATATCATGAAAAATTATGCAAAGAATAAAAAAAAACTATCTTTTAGCTGAATACATTTCTCGGTGATTATTGATTTAACAAAATATTTGGTTACCCTTTGGTCATAAAACCCTAAAACTTAATAGGTTCATTACCCCATAATGATTGAAGATTACTATTCATTAAAAATTAAGTGAAAAAAAGCTGAAATAATATTAGTAATAAATGACCACAAAAATTTTTGTATTTCCCTACAAGTGCAAGATATTAAGTTTGACCGCATATCATAATTGGGTAATATAAAATTAAGAATAACTTGAAAGAAAAATAATAGAGAGTAATATTTGAGAAAAAAAATCTAAATTACTTTTAAAGCTTCCATTCCATCTAAACCTTGCATCATAGCTTGTTCAATCAAAAATTGCAAAACTACTTTAGGAGATTGCAGAAACAGAGGAAGAAGTGTCTCTTCAATCTAGCAAAGATTGATATCATCTTAAGTATCAGAATATTTTACATGAAGATTAAGCCCTACAAACTTATTATGAAATAAAAACATATAAGCAGATAAATTAGATTATATGAATAAAAAAAATTGTTTTAAAGGCTTAATGTTAACACATTTTATCAATTTGAGAAAAAACAAAATCACTTTTTTAATATGAGTAATCCAAAGATAAATAAGTTTGATAAATACTATTAAGTTTCAATTAAATACTATTTAGCTGAAAATAACTGATTAGTCTAAATAGATATAAAAATTAAAAAAAATAATTAAAGTTTAAAGTAAAAAATTAGTTAAGATTTATTTCATTCAATTTAAAGTAATTAAAACCAATGTTTATATTTTTACAAGCCTAAACAATGTAGTGATGGAGTAAGTAATTTTTTCAATATTAAAAAACAAGATAATAAATGCTTTTCATTTATTAAAAAAAAATTAGAGTTTTCTTCATATTTAAATTATTTACAATTTTAATTATGAACACGGAAGGCATATAGAATGAAAACACAATTATATATAGACACACAGTTATATATAGATTAACAGTTATGAATAATTATTATGACTTGACAACAGTAATTAAAAAAATATAATTCTCTAAAAAGTATGGCGAAAAAGTGTTGAATAAACCTAAAGCTAATTATGGTGGAATCAGTGGTTTGGAAGTAATCTGATTGTAATTTATAAATTATACCTAACCATAATCTAATTATGGAAGACTTAGTGAATCGAAAATGAATAAATGGTTGAAATTTCTAATTTATGTCCAACTAATTATGAATGGTTTAGATGTAGAAAAATGATTGTTAAGAGGTAGACTGAGTGTTTTGGAAGTGAAAGTGAATTAGAATAGTTTAGATGAGTGTTATTTCTAATTTAAATTTAACTTCAATCTAATTTGACTAATCTAATGAGTGTAACTTAAATAGATGCCAACTCACAAGTCCTACTTTACAAAAGTATTTACAGAGTTAGGTAAGCTTCATTTGTTTAATTTTGCCAATTTGCTAAAAAGTTTTGTTTTGCAAGCACCAGGTTGTATATAGTTGTAGTCAAAATCGTTGTAAAATTCACAAATAAAATTATAATGCATAAAATTTTCACACACTTAAATATTCAATAAAAATTTCCTATTTAAACGAGAGAAGTTAGTAGGTATAAATTTGTAATGGTTCTAATTAATTAAAAGTTGACTAAAATATTTCTGTTGCAGAGAAATAGTTTTAGATAACTTCATCTCGTGAAAGCCACAAAAAAAAAAAAAAAAAAAAAAAAAATCCTTAAACTAATTTATAAATAACTACTGTAGGCAAAGCATTTTGGAGGTGAATTATTATACAGAATTTGTTTTGATTCTTAGTCATTAAAGGTAGACTGACTGAAAAATATACCTCTTTTAGTGTCATAGTTTTGCGTGAGAGTTGGGTCAGTTGATCATCAAAGTTGGTTCTCATAAAACAGTCACAGAAGCCCCAATTCTTAAGTATATTTTCAAGAGTTTTATTATAAATTTCATGTGTAGCTTGAGACAGAAGTTTGTAAAATATCTATTAGAAAATAATTAAATCACATGATTAGACTTTACAGTTTGAAATGAGGAAGATTATAAAAAGCTGACAATGATAAATGTATGATGATTAAAATGGTAAATATACATAAGATAATGTTTACATACACTTAAAAGCCTATCTTGCATATCTTTAGATTTGGTTTTGAAGATCACATCAGCTAAAGTAATCTGAAGTTCAAAAGGATGAAGAACAGCAATATTTTCTTCTAACAAATTAATTACACTGAAAAAATGTATTCAGACATTCACATTCAGACAATGGTAATTAATAAGTAGCAATTTAAACTAAATGACTTATAATTTTATCATTTAGATCTTGTTTTATCCTTACTTGTATTGTTCCCACAGTTGAGGATTTGAGAGAAGACATTCAGCAGCACCTATGTTGTTATATATAAAGACACATAAAAAATTAATCACAACAATAGTTATATTTATTTAACAATTTTACATAAAATTGTTGTTTATTAGTAGAGAATAAGTAAGAGTTCATAGTCCATTTTTTTTTTTAAGTAAGTAAATGTAAATACAGCACAGAGATTCAATTGGTAGATGCCAGAGGTTCACAAACTGGTAATGATTAAAAAATCTATGCAATCTTGGAAATTAAAATATAAAAAAAATTAAAATAACTACAATTCCTAATCAATGATATAATTCTTCATAACTTTTATAACCTGATAAATAAATTTTTTTAAAGAAAAAAAGTGGAAATCGAATAATTAAATTCTTGCTTCTTATTTTGCAAAATTACAATATTTTAATACGATAGATACATTTATATTGATCTAAAATTAGGAACAGATTATTTTTATATTAAAAAAAACTAAGTAGTAGCTAATAATAAAAAATATCGACTTTGTTTGAGCACACATGTCCTGAAAAAAAAAAAGAACTATTTTTAAAAAAAATCATGATATCAATTAAATCATGAACACAATGTCTGTAAATTTTTTATTTCATTATGTTAATCTAAATTTTTAAGCAATATAATTCAAGGGTGAAAGTTTCAAAAATTGTCAAGACTGAAAATTTCAGATGTGGGCGTGTCCCGTCCAATAATTTTAAGTAAACAAAATTATATATGAATTCTTTTCATAAAAATTGTGAACAAATTTTTCAATAAAAATTAAAATACACAAATAGCAAATAAGGCTTATAAAAATTCCATATTTATTTTAGCAAACCTACTATTGTTCAGGAGTATAAACAAAAAATGCAAAGTAATTAGTTATTTCAAGCAAAAATTACCTCAGCTTTTAATTTTTTTCAAACATTTAATTTTCTTATAAAATAAAGTGCTAGCATTTTAAGGAAAAGAATAATACTGAACTAAGTTAATACTTTGTTAATAAATAACAAAAACAATTTTCAAGCTAAACATAGTTCAATAGTAAAAATAATATTCAACAAATTGTTGATATTTAATAAATGTTAAGTCTACAATGCTTATTAAAATCAAGACATATTGATTAAAAACATATTGCATGTACACAACTATCTTTACAGTATATCTATACTTACCAATTTTAAAAAGAAAAATTATGAAATTTGAATTACAAACTAAAAACATTTACAAATTTATATTTAATTAAAAAATTTACAATTCTTAAAATAAAAGTACACAAAAATAGAGTGATTAATAAAGAGTAATGATTTAACTCTTTCGAAAATAATTAGCTAGAAGCTAAACAATATTCCGTTTCGCTCCGTCTTGTGGTTTTTTTAAAAAGACGGAAATCCGTCAAAATACGGAAAACTTTCACCCCTGATATAATTAAAAACATTTTTAATATAGATTGTTGGGGCAAGTACCTAGAAAATATTGTTATTTGAGTGCCTGATTTATAGAAGAATAATGTAGGAAATAATTTATATAAATAAAGGAAAGAGTATCCCAGATGGTCTGTTAAAGGAAAAAAATCAATGCTTAAGCAAAACATTTAAAAATGTTACATAATATACTTACGAGAAGCATACGGATAATGGTGTTTCACAATAACTGTCAATAAAAGATAATAATTTTCTTTGTTCTTACTACAGATGTTCAAATATTTCTCATTCAAATCAACAAGAGTTTTGTAAGATAAATCATTTTGCTTCATGTAAGTATGAAAATCACTACAATAACTAGAAACTGTCTTTAATGATGATTCGTTTTCTGGACTAGTCACAGACTTAGCCTTAAAATCCTTCGAAAAGTTTTGTATAAGAAAAACTAAGTAAAGTTCATTGATTTCCCAAGACAGTATTCGGTAACCAGAATCCACTAAGCACTGGAAAGGTTTCTCCATATTTTGAAGAATAGCAGATACCATAGTGTCTCGAGTGAGGCACTGTACGAAGAGTGGCGTCAACAGATTAAGTTTTTCAACACAACTTCCAGCTACTTCATCAGTACTTATATTATTCACTAACTTTAAAATAGTTTTGACTCCATGAAGCACAACTTTAATAAAATTTATATCACACTTTTGAGCGGATTCATTGGTTAAGTGTCCTAAAATGATGTCAAATATAGGTTGAAGATGTTCAGAGGTGGAGTTTTTCATGACAAATTTTTCATCTTCGGAACCGTCTTCGCCATCAGAGTATGAATGTGGAAGACAGAAATTAAACGCGAAGTTTACTTCATTTGATTTTTCAACAGACAAAGAAGGTATTTCAAGGGTTTTCCTAATGGATGCTTGTAATGCCAAATGGCATGCATAGAACTTTAATTCCCCTTCATACTGCGGCTCTAGTAGTTTTTTCAAAACAACTGAAAGGACACCAGGCTGTAGTTGGTGCGCACACTAAATAAAAAGAAGGTTATTTTATTAAAAAAATAAACACAAGATATTTGTACTTCAATAGATATGATGGGAAAGTAGGTCAAATGACAAAATAGCCAGATAGAACAAAGCTAAAATTTCTAACTCATACTCCCGTATAATCAAAAATATTAATAACAAAAAAAGATTAATGCAAAAATACTCAAAATGTATTAATAAACTACACAAATATTAAAACTTATGACTAGGAAGAGTCAAAGTGGACAGGTGGTTCCTTTATCAGTCCTAATTTTTGTCTTCTCCACTTACCATGGTGAGTCTTGGAATTGGTTGGTTCCAACATACAAAATTTTTTACAAGAACAAATGATCTGGAGTCTATGGTAGGAAAAAATTAACAGTTGTCTTTAACCATTGAATAAAACAAATGGTGATTAAAATAATTGTCTTCTAGTTACCAATTTTTTTTGTTGAAAATGCACCGTTTGTGCAATTTGTTATTATTTTTTAATAAAACATGAAATTATTATGAATATTTTGTAAATTACTTCATTTCTTGCTAATTTTTAGTTTATTTTTCATTTTAGGTACAAACCTTGTAATGTTTACCATTTTGAGAAATGCTTCAAAAGAAATGCCCCACATTATTAATAGCAACAGTTTTTAAAATTGTTTTCAATTTTTGAAAAAATGGCCACTCTTAGTATATGCTACAACTGGCTTAGTCAGTGACAAAATTCCTATAGTACCAACTGTATTCAAAGCCAGGACCAAATAGTCATTAAACAATAAATAAAAAAAAATATGCTTGGATAAAATACATAAAAAAATAATAAATAAATCAAAATTTCATATTCTCTGTCAAAAAAAATCTCAATATCATCAGTAACAGTATCAATCAACTAAATGTTTTGCACTTGGGAAAATTGGTATAGAAATTTCTTCTCTACGCATAATTTTCCCATTAAATAATCTTTTTAGGAAATTTCTTTTCAGCAAGTAAAACAATAGGTAAAAGGATGCCTTCAGGCATTCAGTCTGTTATATATACAGTTTAATTCTAAGACTAACAGAAATGTAATTGCTTTACAAAACAACTTAGGTTATTTTTTGATGAGAAGGATACCAGAAAATTTTTAGGCTGATATCCTCTTAAGTTTAAATAGAGGAAAATTTTACAATCGAATTTCCTATTTAAACACATTGCAGTATAATAATTTTACAATATTTTTTTTTTAAATTACAAGAATAATTTTAAATGAGAAAAAGGAGACTTTTTGAGTAAATTATTTTAAAAATAGAGTATTTTAAAACTTTGTATATGCAATGAAACAGCACTTAGAATTAAAACTATCATACAGGGCAAAAAAATAAAATAATGATACAAGTTTGATTTAATTAAACATTTTAATAAGCAATCTTTATTGTTTGAAAAGCATCATCATTGTTAGACAAAGAAATGTTAAAAGCTTGAATATCTATTAAGTGCAGAAAATATATCACGTTACTGGTGGAATGCTTGAACCATGAATTCATATTTCTGGAAATAATTGAGTTAGTAAAAAACTTTCTGCAATCATATAAAACTCACATTAAGATATTTATATGCAAAAAAAAAGAGTTTTTAATTATTGTTTACAATCAATATTTTTTTAATAAATACAGGCATGTGAGATTGAGTTAAGGACAAAAAGTATGGAAATATTTATTAATTCACAAAAAAAAAAAAAAAAAAAAAAAAAACACATGAAACTATATCGCAACAAAAAGAAAATATTTAAGTTATTTTCATATTTATTTAAAGTTTTATTATTATACGTGTACACTGATAGTACAACAAACCGTCAAGTTCAACAAATAAATCATGATTAAAGAGAATAAAATAATAATCAAGTTTAGAAACTTAATTTTCCTCAAGTTTAGAAAATTAGAAATTCCATCAAAATTTGGAAGAATCTCCTTCTGCAATCTCTGTCAAAAGCAAAACTCTTTGAATTGCAAAATTTCACAATCTAATAAATAAAATAACAATAAAGGTCAAATTTGAAGGCAATTGGTTGAATAGTTTCTGAGAAATAAATGTTAAAAAAATTATTCTACTTAGGAGCACAACACTTGCTGCCTAGAAATTTAAATAGTACAAGATTTTTACCTCAATGAAATATTCACTCCAGTTGCACAGAAAGTTCAATTGCAAGTAATAACTCCAGTTTAAATTATCCACATCTAAAAAAATGGACTGATAGAAATTATCTGCATCAGGACATGAAATGTTTTGGGACCTAAAATTGAAGCATAGTATTGAAAAATAGTGATTTAAAATTATTTTTTAAAAGTTGCAAGACGAGAAAAAAAAAAGAAGCTTATAAAACAAAATACCCATAAGGAAAAATTATGGAAAATCAAAACTTATACAACAAATAGGATTTAAGTCAATAAAAAGACAGTTCTATACTTAGTTACTCTAGCTTCTTAGATAAATTCTAATGCTAAATTGATAAAATGGCTATGTTAAAAAAGTCTAACTTAAAACAAATAAAAGTTTCTGTTTAGTCTGGATTACAGTTTATACATCATGTTAATTTTACAATTCAAACAATCAGTTTTACTTAAAAATGTATATCAAGAAATATAGGTTATTTTATTAAAAGACAAGGCATTAAAATAAAAAGGATTTAAAAAAAAAAAAAAAAAACTTAAACTCATGGCGCTTGAATGATACGAATAATTGGTCAATCCAGTAAAATGGTATTCAGATAATTGGCTCTCTACTTAATTTATATATATATGAATATTCCTGTACACGATCTTTTGTATGATTTGTTGACTGGTATTATATTACGAGTAGTAAAAACTTTGACTTCACTTTCTTAAAACTCTATAATTGAAATATCTTTTATCATCAGTTAGTTTTCTTTATCAGGGTATAAATAACCCTGCATAAAAAAATTTGCTTAATATTAAATATAAGCAATAACAGAAATACTTTTAACAAAGGGTTGAAGAATATGAAGAAGTCAAATCATCATAGTGTTTTTAAAAATATTAATTAGAGGATTAGATGCAGGTCTTATTGGTGTACTAAGTAACACTGAAGAAACTTTTAGTTAAAATTACACTATATTGAAATTATTATTTAATTAACAAAAATTCCTACACAGTTTCAAAAACTATTAAGTGAAATAATTTTTAACAGAAGACATGCAAGAACAAGAAAGAAACTAACTTTAACAAGTTGATAAACACTACAGCATGGCATCGTCTTTTGATATTTTGCTGTTGGTGAAAAAGCTCATGAAAAGTGTTGATTCCATATAAATTACTTGTCATAGAATTGATTGTTGATGCTACAACCTGTGCAGCTGTACCTTCATCTTTTAAGCTGCAGGATCCTTGATTTATCTAAAAATAAATATTTCGTTTAAGTTATGAGAGGAAATTAAAGAGATATTTCGCTCTCCACAATAAAAGAGAATTACTTGAATTTCTCTAATAATAATATAACAGGGATAGAAATTATGAAAATTTCACTACCAATTCATAGGCCAATAATTAAAAAATATTGCTGATTCACACAAATTTTCACTGTTTCGTACATGTTTAAATTTGATATTATTTAAAAAACAGTTAATAAAGTGAATTTAAATGAAAAATTATCATAGAGAATGTGTAACGTTCCCATATGCTAAATAGATATGTCCATCATGAAGAATACGAGAAATAATCAATTGCTACATGCTGTTGGAATCTTTGACATAAATTAATTTTTTATAATGTCAAAATTATTTCCACCCTAGTCATATTAGCTCATATTGATGCATTGGAATCTTGTTTGATTCATATGAATGCTGAATCCTTTGTTCTGTTCCTTTTCATGTTTACTTTTATTCTTTTTTGATTACTGAGATTTTTCTAGTTTTGTTTCTCATCTTTATTTTCCATTTTTTGTTGGTAACTTTATGTTTTATATTTCAAATCACTTTTGTTTCTTCTCATTCACCTCTGACAATTCTTAAAAATGGACGTCTACTTTTGAGCACTTGAAACATGCTGACTGTTATTTTCAATTTGTATATTTTTGTAGAGAAAGAAGTTTTTTTATTCAAGTATTAAGAGTAGTCATTTCTGAAAAAATATTTTGTAAACTTTATTATAGTTCTGTTAGTTTAACCATTACAGCTGTTAAATGTAAGAGTTAGTTGAATTATCTATGGGTGGGGGGAGTCGTGACTATAAAAAAAATTCTCTTTTACAAAATTTCAGGATAAGTTCCTTTGTGCTATAATACGGCTGAAAGTCTTTTTTAGCATATAAGATGTTAAGGGAGATAATTTCACATCAATGTTTTCTTAAAAAATTTCTACATCCTTCATTCAGTTATACTGTTCTACTTCTAAAAACTGGAACATATCAAAACAACTTTTTTTCATAGAATTTCATTATTAAATACTGTGGTTAGCAGTCGGTATTTTTTAAACAAAAATGAGCCACACACTTTTTAAATTTCATTTTATTAACTAATATATTTTTTTTTGTTTCTTTAACTCTCAAAGTAATTTGTTGTATTTATTATGAGAATGAAGAAATTATATAGGATTTAAAATATTTAAATGAAAAATAAAAACTTTTATCAGTAAAAATAAACTATACACCATTTTACACATTCAAAATAGGAATTTCTGTTTTGAAAACATATTTCACATAGTTCATATAAAATGTTTGCATAATGAACAATTTCTTTTAAGAAATATTCCAAACTAAAAATGTGATTTACTTTTTGGATGACATAAACAAGGTTCAACTGTAAATGCAAAATAGTAAATATAAATGATACTTTGCTTATCATTTGGCAATTTTTACTACTTCTTTGTGATTGTTTTAAATTATTAGTTTTCATTAGTTAATTAAAAATTAGTATGCATGAAAATAATTAATAAGCCAGTCTAATATATTTAATTTAAAAAGGTTATATTTTAAAGAGATTATATCAAAAGGCAAAACAATTCTTTTTAAGGATTGCTTTTATAAAGGAGGTAAATCAATAATTTTTATGATAAAAATAGTGAGTCAAGTTTGCAGATTTTAATATATTGACTTAATTACTTGAATTTTGTGACATTATATTTAAAAAAAAAACTTACTTGTATATCTTTCAAGCATTTAGATGAAGATATCAGAGAGTTACGCAGGAGATTAGTGTCTTGTCTATTTTCAAACATTTTACTGTAAAAAATATTTTCCTTTTTAGTAATAAATACAACTAAAAAAAAAAAAAAAAAAAAAAATTTTAAAATATACTAAAACAATAATCCAAAGAAGTTAAAATGTCTTTCTTAACATTATTAATAAATAAAATAATTAAGCTTATAATTTGTTTTAGAAAAAAAAAAAATAAATAAAAAAAAAAAAAAAAAAGAATGAAAAGGAAAGGGTAATTTTTATATGAAATTAATCTAATGTTTTGAATGTTTATATATATTTGATGCTTTGCTATAAGAAAATCATACACTGGTTCAATGGCAGTTTAAAAGCAAAAATTTTTTAGTGATTGAGAATAAGTTCAGAAGTAGGTTAATTTTTTATTCAATATTGCAAAAACGATACTTAAGCAAAAAAATGGAAAGACTTCCGTATCAAATCTGATTCCAAAGTGATCGCAGTGTCTTGAAAATAACAGGGCAAAGCCTAACAAGTAACTTTTTTAAAAAAAATCACAGAAGAGGCAAACTTAAAATACATAGCAAACAATACAAAAGATTAAAATACATAGCAAACTCCAAGCAAGCCATTATATAAAAATGCATTCAACTTATTCCAAGAGTAATGGAGTTTCACTTTAGTGCCACATTATTTGCAGTTTGTGTAATTATGATCTGATATAGAAATATCACAAAAATAACACAATTTGTCCCCAGTAAAATATAGTGGAAAACTACAACACAAATATAATATTACCTGAAAAATGAAGAATATTTATGAGATATTATAAATATATTTCATCATATAAATTTGTCACATTTATAATAACCTAATACCTATATAATTTATAGAAGTAACAATCCCTTTGATGCAATTTTGGCTATAAAAAAATCACTAAAGTTGAAAATACGTAATATTTTAGTATTAAGCAACATACACAAGGCAATATTTATATAATTGAATCATATTATTGAAGTGATATTTTTCACTAACCCTTAAGATATTTTATTGAATTATATGATGTGATAGATAAGATAGTATATATACCTTTAGATAGCATTTTATGGCAAACGAAATTATTTTTGGGAACTAACATTAAATGATCAATAAAATCATTAATAGCTTGCCTAAATATCATTATTAGCTTGTCTAAACTCCTTTATGATTTATTGTATGGAAAATTATTAACATATATAATAACTTATATGCACACATTATTCATATATATATAAATAACATTATATAAACAAAAGAACAACAACTCACTCCCTTTGCTAAGTTGACCAAGAAAACAATGCTCCACTAGGGGTAAACTTATACAGGTTTCACTGTATTTAAAATATTTTCATTGTTGCAACCTAATTTAATTATATTTGAAATTTTCTAGTGTAATATACTCATAATTTAGAAACGTGCATTTATATTTGATATTAGCTAATTAAATTAATGTTCTTATAAGTTCTCAGTGGCAACAATTGTGTGATGTGCGTCTTAAAAGCAGATGGCGTCGTAATGTTCTAAGAAAATAAAAATGAAATACTGTAACAAGATTTATAAAATAAAATTTTTTGTAATATTTCCTGTTTGAAACATACGTGTTATGTTATTTAAATGAGCATTTTATTTGTATTAAAACCATTGTTCCAAACACTTCCTTTTTCAAAATTTCAGCATGTACTGCAGCAAAGGCAATAAACTTTAATCACAGCCTAGTAAGTTAGTCAATAAAAACAAAGTGTTTGGTAAACAATTTCTTAGGAATGTTCACATTTTCAGACTTTCACCACATATAACATAGTTAAAAAAATCATGCAGTTATAATTATTGTTGTTAAAACAAGTTTTGGTGTCATTTAAAGTTAGTCAATAAAAACAAAGTGTTTGGTAGACAATTTCTAAGGAATGTTCACATTTGCAGACTTTCACCACATATAACATAGTTAAAAAAATCATGCAGTTATAATTATTGTTGTTAAAATAAGTTTTGGTGTCATTTACGCTTGTTCCAATTTTTTTAGTAACCTTAATTAATATAAAACTCTTCTAAAAAATTAAGTTATTAATAATTGGGCATTACATACAAAACACAATGTGTTACATAAGTACCAGCTAGTTTATAATTTTCCGAGGTTAAAGTGTAGAATCGAGGGGCCCTTGGTTTGACAACAAATTTTAAGGGAAGATTTCCATAACTTGATCTCTGGCAGAATAATTGCCAAGTTTTGGTAACTTCCAGGCAGTGGTTCGTGAGAAATTAAAAAAAAATCACAGAAAGGGACCAACTCAAAGAGTATAATTTGTAGTCCCCCCCCCTTCTGGGCAAACATATACATGTTGTTATTTTTTTTTTAATTTGCAAGTATAAATTTTATTTGACATCTTGGCAATTGTGTAGTTGGTGCGCCAGATAACGATATGGCAATATCCCCAATTTCAATTGTAAAATTTTGCCGAAAATCAGTTTCTGGTTACCATGATATTCTTTTATTGCTGTTTCTATCTTTAATAACGTCAGCATCAGGTTATCTTGGTTTATTTTCATATGTATATACATAGGCATGTTTTCAAGTCGCCACATATTAGAGGGGCCGCCGATTCTACATTTTAACGTTTTTCAAAAAAAAGTTCAATTTTCTAAAAACTATTAATAGGAATAAATAATGGGTTTATATCCAGTAAAAACTAGACAGCTCATTAAATGTGCAAAATTACATAGAAATATGAGTTATGAAATATTTATCCAATTAAGAAGAAAAAAGTAAGTGACGAGAAAATGCGATAAACAAATACTTTAATTGCAGTCAAGTCAGTTTTTAAGCACTTAATTGTAGGACAATAAGATAGTTTAATTTCATTTTTCTATAACTTAACTTCAAAAAAACCAAAAGCTTGATCATTTTAATTAATTAGTATTGATAAATAATGCGTTTAAAAAGTTAAAATCACAAAATTAATAATTACTTTAGTATTACAAATAACGCATAAGAATTTCAATTTCAGAAAGACGGACATATAAGTCAAAACCGCTATGTTTTTTTGCTTTATTTATATTTTTATAATATAATTAGAACGCGTTTGGCTGTTTATTTCTGTACTTCTTATATCCTGCTTATAAAACCAATATGACTCTATTCCCACTGTCATATTCATACAAACTCTGACGTCAACATAAGATACACAATCACAACGCACGAATACGCCATCTAGGGAAAAGATCGGTTCCATGTCTTTGACTTTTCCTCTCCTCCTCTTTTCAGTTGTATATGAATGTACTACGATATTTTTCTTTTTCTTAATATTTGTCGAGTTTAATTGCAAAAAATATTTTTAAAAATTTTCATGTCGCTTTCTTTTAACGATTTTAATCTATTTGAAAATCAAGTAATAAACTAATGTACTTCCTTCTTCTATGACTCTTCACATGCTAATAGTGAAAGCATGTGAAGTGTTGCCATAGGTAGAGAGTTCTGCTCTACGCCACCTGTAGCCCATTTCGATCGACAATAGCTGACCTTTAGATATTTCAGGTGAATTTTTACAGTTCCATTTTTAAGAGTGACATGAATAGAAACTAATGATTATAGAAAATTCAAATTCCGCAATGCCAAAATTTTTAAGTCACCATTCTATCACTAAATGCTTTGATATTTTTTTACGAAAATGTTCCCTCATTTTTAATGAAAAATTACATCTCACAAGCATAACGCAGATTATAGTCTTTGTGAGTGATACGAGAAAAAAATGTTTAGCTCAAAAAATTCAAAGTTCCAGGTTGCAAATACTTTTAACAAATTTCTTTTAAATTTCATTTTATCGCTATTTTTACCCTTTTTTTTAAAAGAAAAAAAACAATTCTAAAATTTTAATGATACTTTCATAAAAATTTTAATTTCAGAAGCACAATATAGAACACGAATTTAAAGAGTGACACTAATTAAATGACACTAATTAAGGAGTAAAAATTATTTATCTCAAAAATAATAGATCTGCGATGCAAATAAGCATATACAAATTTCCATTCTGTTAGCATACCTAAAGGTAAACAGAATCTATTTGATATCTTTAAACAAAAACTACTGAGATCATAAAGAAAGTATTTTAGAATTTTATTAATTGATGTATGGCGAATGGGTCTAAATTTTGTGCATTTTATCATTAAATTCCGAAGTTCTAAGTTATCTATAATATTTAAATTACCAGTATTAATATGTTTATGATGTTTATCAACAAAATCAAAATATTTCTCTTCTTCACAGTGACATTCATAATCGGATATATTAATCCTCCCTAAATTTTTGCTTATATAATTATAATTAAATATAGTTCTACCAAGAGATTTATTACATTTAAAGCTTTTAATTGTGTTGAAATCTTTTTAATGGAAATAAATTTTTAAAATATTAAAAAATATAATGAAATTTGATCTTATCGAAAATAGGGTTTTGAAAGTTAGTAACGAAATATAAATCATCTAATTTTTTATTTTATTGGGGGAAATTTTATTCATTTTAGCTTTTATAAGATCGAAACAAAGAATTTTGAAGTGTAAAATAATAAAAGGAACGTTGATAATAAGATAATAATCTTGAAGCTCTAATATACATCATTATTCTTAAAGGAGAAAACAAAATCTTTAATTGGTTTAATATTATAATGTATATTAGAATCTTTTTTCATATTAGAAATAAAATTTATATTTAATTTGTCACCATTAAGAGAGTTTCTATTATTTCTTGATCCCTGTTTACCTTGATTCGTTTGTACTCTTATCTTTAATATGTAAAAGTGAATAAGTTGAGGAGTTATTAAATATTATATATATATATATAATATTTTGCTTTCCAGATTTATTTATATACATAAATTTTAATTTTTATTGCTTTTTTATATTATTTTAAAAATGTTATATTTGTGTATTCTTTTTCACAATGTAGTTAAATTATTGACTATTGAATAAGGAACAGTGTGCCAAACAAATGGACTACTCGGGATAACTTTTGTTATAATGATCGGATCTTGATGTTTTAGAACTCAAACATAATAATTTGAGGGAGTGACCTCAAATTTGCTAATTAATTAGTGCCGACGATATTTTAAATAACGATATCAGACACCAAAACGTACCTTCTCTAAATAAACATATGTTTTATTTAATATCTTTCAACATATCTTTTAATAACATATCTTTTATTATAATAATATATAATAAACATATCTTTTATTAGCCGCAATTTGGGAAATATGGTCTCAATAGTTGGTAGTTGGTTCGAAAGAGCGTCCAAAGTTTGGACCCCCAAAATACTAATTTTACTTTCTGTGTAATTGTTTGTAATTTTACTTTGTAATTAAAAATTGCTTTCAAACAAATTATAAAATTCGTTTAATTAACTATTATTCAATGCAAAATATAACTTTAGTACTTATTTATATTTTTTTTATTAATTTATGTATAAAAAAAATTGACAAAAATTATGAATTGTAAGGTATAAAATTTTTTTACATTATTTTTAAGAATGCAATTTTAAATGGTAAAATACAAAATTTGAGTAAAATCGGTTGAATAGTTCCTGAAAAATTAAATTAAAAAAAAATACTACTTCTAGCGAAAAAAAAAAGGTATGTTTATTCAGAGAAAGTACGTTTTTGTGTGTCTTTTTTTAATTAAAAATATCGTCCACACTAATTAATTAGCTTATTTGAGGCAACTCACTTGTACCTTTAAGATTGAGTCCTAGAACGTGAAGATACGATCATTAGATCAAAAGTTATTCAGGGGCGCCTGCTTCTTATTTTGCTCACTGTACATTTAATAAGAGAATTGTTACCGTATTCAGGAGAAAGAAAAATACGGCAGAGAAAAATGGATTTATTGCTCATTGTTAACGATATTATATAGAAAAGAGAAGTTATCTAAATGATATCATTTGTGGTTTGAAATTACTAAAATATTGATAATGATATATTTATAGACAACCCCTACGTGTACTGTCTGATACTGTCAACATGAATAAAAAGTAAAAAGCATTTACTTTCTTTTCCTGACAATAAAAACGCAGTTAAATGTCCACGTTCCATAAATACGAACGTGATCGGATTTCCTTTGCCGTTCGGAATATATTTTCTTTTAAAAAAATTCCCCAGCCATTTCATTCAAATAACAGAAGTTGAATAATTCAAACAGTTTAAATCCAGTCTGTTACTGGGATTAGAAAACTGGAAAAATTGAGAAAGTTTGTGAGGTTGATAGAAATATGATTTTCATTCTCGCGCAGTTATTCCATTATGCGGGGAATATTTGAAGAGATTTTGAGTCCGCAGTTTTTGGGTATTTAAATTTCATGAAATTCTATTAGGGAAAGTGAAAAACTATTTTTTTATTTTTTTATACGCGTATGTCAGCGCTCTTTGTAGATATCAAATAGCTAATAGGGAGTTTCTTCATCTATTGCTTATAAATAAATATCAAGGACTGAAAACATGTTCAATATCATATAACATTGATTTAATTATTTGCATATAATCTAATAGAATAGCTGTGGGATGAAAATAATAATTTATTTTAACTCTTTAATTTTTATTTATAATTTACTGGGGTACTAGAAATGTCTTGGACAAAGTTTAAAACAAAATTTTTCATCGCAAACTTAGTTTGGAGGTACTCTTAGCCACCGAATATTTACGAACAAAAATAGATTTTCCAACACTATTTTACTCCTGCCCTCACAGCTAAACGCACTTAAAAATAGTGTGAAGCACATTTTCTCTACTATCTTGCAAAACGATGACGACCACCATATTTCTCAGACTTAAATTATATCAATCTTTCCATTTGGTCTTTCTTGTAGATTAGGATTTGAGAACATCATAAGATTTTGGCATTTCTAAAAAAATACTTGTGCAAGGAATGGGGCCCAAGTATAATAGGGCAGCTTATAGAAGAAAATTTTTTGAAATTTTTTTAGTTCAACATTTAAGTCACACTATATATGTTAAAATAGTATAGGTTAAAATAAAATGTAAACTGAATGGTAAAATGAAATTGTTAAAATTGAATAATTTTAAAATTTTTTAAATAGGTGACAGACCTAGAGGAAAAGATAACATGCATTTTACAATAAAAATGATCAATTCAGTAATTGGGTGGTTATTACATCTAATCTCCAAATGAAAAGAAAATTGTAAATATGATAAATATCTTGTAGAGGTATAGACCATAGACATCGACCGAGACCACCAATAATAAACTCACTCTCTTCATTGTTGGCAGCTTAAATGAATATCGAATGACTTAAAACTTTCATCACGGCAAAAGCACACCTTTGTCTCACCCTCTGCGCTAAATTTAAACAAAATAGAAATTTCTATAAAACTTGTTTAATTAACTTAACTTTAATAAACTTGTTTAATTAAAAATAATAATCGATTGCAATCAATAACAATTCTCTCTTTGTGTTTACAGGCATGAAAATAATAGAATGAAAATGATATACTATACTAAATGATGGTAAAAAAGTCACTGGAAACGCTGCTATAATATTGAAAAAACTTTGCATAAAAGACGAATTATCACGTCTCTAGAGCACAGTGAATAGTCTTGGAGGACGAGTCATTTCGTCCTTCGAGATGAAAGAGTTAAAAATGAGCAGTTAACTATGTCAAGATAAATAATTTTAGAGATAGAATTAGAAGAAATTAAATAAAGTCGTCGTAACTTTTACTCGTTATCAAATGGTCGTTTTTAGAGTTTTTACAGGTAGATTTAAACACTAGTGTTTTTACACTATTCTTTATTTTTTTTTTAAGTCACTGAAAATATTTTTTTTAAGGAATTGAAAATATGTATAATCATAACTGAATAAAAATAATTAAAAAGCTGTTTGTTAACGTAATAAAAACAAAAATTTACTAATTTTGAAAAATATTTTTAATAAAATGGTTAATTCTTGCATCACATTTGGCAAAACTCGTGGCAAACAAGTTGGGAAACGTTGGTCTAAGAATTAAAAGTTGTTTTTAGTAATTTACGTATGATTAGTTTTCATTCCTAAAAATTCGACATACATGGAAAATATTTGTTAAAATTTTTTTTCATTGGATTTGAGCATTTTACCTTTTAATGACACGAAATAAAACTTGCTAGTGCTTTAGAAAAGTAACCAAATACAGTTAGGTGTTAGCAGTTAAAAAGTTAAGTCACATTTTAAATTATTGACGTATAAATAAGTTTTATAAAAAGGTAAATAATAGATATGAATTGATAGTTAAATAACGACGACGGAAGTGACAAAATGATATGTCTCCAATATAATGAAATAACATCTCTAATGTAATAACATAAAAAGATAATGGTCAAAAACTGTTTATCATTGTTGTTGCATTTTTATTGGGTAGAAAAATTTTGTGATGTGATCCGTAATTAACAGAAAATATCCAGGAATCTTAGCTTGTTGTTAACATAAAATTAATATAAGTTTTAGCTGTATATTTCTATTATTTATTTTACTGGCAAATGCTTTATTTATCTCTTATTTAACGGTATTTTTATTCTGTTATATTTTACAAAAGACATTTAATATACATTTGTTAAAGTTACATTTATTTTTATAATATATGTTAAGAAAAACAGTTAAGATATTCAACATATCACCATAATTACTTAATATTGCTTTGGAATATTAGGAATTTAGGAGTAAAATGTTCGCATGATTGCTAAATAATCTTTTCGGCAAAAAATATTTGAAGAGTTTTTATTGTGTCCGAAAATTAAATAGGGATTTTAAAAAAAAAAAAAATTAAATTTGTGAATGAAGTTGCAATTGTAACCGACTAAATCATTAGGCTCAAATTTGATTCCAATAAAATCGGAAATTAATTCAGTGGAACCCAATCTAATTCAAAAAAGTATCTTGTGTTCTATGGATCAAATAATTTTTAATTTTGTTTATAAATTTCTTATGGGTAAAAATAAACAAAAATGTCTGCGAAACAATATTTGGGTTGGCGAGCAGTAGCATACAGGGTGTGAAGCCATCTGTTATAAAAAAATAAAATAAATAATTTTACTTTAAAACAGCAGGAATATTAATTTACTGAATTTAGAAATTAACTCTCTGAATTAAATTTCAAAAAGCCTATTTTATTATCTCAAGATATGTTAATTTAGAAATCCGTTGCGGCTGAGTTTCAATTGTAACCTAAATATCTATAATTGGACACTGACGTCATCTCTTTGAAGCTTTGAAATGTTACTTTGAAATCGTGAAATCCGATGTGGGATCACATTTAAGTGATAATTCACTATGAGTTAGTTTGACAAAGCTTAACTGTGCATTACAAAGATTGTGTTACTTTATATCGGAGCGAAGGTCTTTCATGTGTTTCATGATATTAATTTCCCTTTTCCTTGGAGAGCTAATTTCTACTGATATTTTATTAATAATAGTTATAAAACAGGATGTAAAAAAATTTTGGAAACGGACAAATATTTCGAAAAATATACATCAGATCGAAAAATCGATATTTTTAAAAAGTAATCCAGTCAAAATCAATCTCTCCCTCCCACCACCTGGGGGATGTGCAGGAGGTGACTTTGAAATCTCAAATATAAAATCCAATTTTTTTAATTGTAGATTTGGATTCTCCAGAAAAAGGTAACCCTATTTGAGTTGTAGGTTTATGTATTTTGCTCCACAGATGATGCTTTAACCGGGAAAAATTAAATTGGATTTACAAGCTGTTTAAAATGGTGAATATCGAGACGCAGCAGATTAAGTAAAAATATACACGTTGAAAATGTATGCATTGAAAATTAAAAAAGAAAAAACTGTTTAAAATGGTGGCCAGGAGATTGGAAACAAAAATAAATGAAATTGAAAATGTTGCGGTATTTTTTTTCTTCCAAAAATGTTTTTATACATTAAAAAAAAAAAGAACTTCAACGAATCTATTTTTATTTAATTTGCTGCGTATTGAGAATCGTCATCTTAAACAGTTTGTAAGTCTTTAATTTTTCTCAGTTATATCATCATCAGTGAAGCAAAATGCATAAACCGAGAATTCAAATAGGGTAACTTTTTTCTGCAGAAACCGAATCTGCATTAAAAAATAGGGGTTATAAATTAAGATTTCAAAGTTGTCCGCTACCCCATCCCTGGTATTGAGGGTGAAACATCGAGTTTGGTATCAATGTATAGTTTTTAAAAAAAATATTGAATTTGTCTAATTTCTCTTTTTGATCCGATTTTATAATTCTCGAGATATTTGACTATATCCAAACAACTTTTCTTACACCCTGTATATTAATACCAAAATTGACTGTCTCAAAAATGTCACCCGATTTGAAAATAATCAATGAAAGAAAAATGGAGAAAGGCACAAATGTACGGTTTGCTGCATTCAACTTAGAAAATTAGATGATAATCTTCTTTCAAAATTTGTTATTATGTTTGTAACCTGATAGCGTTGTAGCGTTAAATACTATATAAAAAATATTTTCTGCTGCATGTTAGATCATTTCTTTTGAAATATTTGCTCGGGTGTTCGGGAATTTAATCCTCAGATTCTGTCGTTTTATTGCTGCAAATGGTTGTTTAATTGGAAACATTGCTTTATAGTTTTTTTTATTTCATTCTGCAGTGCCATCTAATGACAAACATTTTAACAACTTTTGAAACTTGTAAAGAAAAATTTCTCGTTATCAAAGCAATGTGCAAGAAACTGTACATTTAAGTTCCTTTGTTTCAAAATCATTAATAAGTATAATGCGAGCATTATTTTCGAAATGCAAGAAAAACCAGGTTTAAGGAGTTTATTCCTCTTAAAACATGGGTGGGTAATTATTATATAACCTTTTAAAAATTATTATATTTCCTTTTAAAAAATTCCGATTTTTGTACAGTAAAATGATCAGTTATATATTATGAATATTTTTGGCAGACCATGCATTTTAAATTAGCTATGAGGGTTCCATAATTTGGTAATAATTACGAAGAGTGAGGAGTACACTAGGAGTAAAATTACGCCTTCCTATCTGATTTTGAGTTCGTTTTTGTTGATTTTTAAATCAAACTTTTAATGATTAAAAATTGCCCTGAGAAAAAATATGGTCAAAATTTCCAGTATTTGGAAAAATTTACCGTGTTTTTCTCTATGGAAACATGCAAAAGCTCGGTAAATTTTACTGAAGCTCTTTCGTAATGATTTTGGCTAAATTAACAAAAAAAAAAAAAAAAAAAAAAAAAAAAAAAAAAAAAAAAATGATTAGATAATATGTTATTAAATTTATTAATTTTATCATGATACCTTAGAGCAGTGTTCCCCAACCTTTTTATCATCGCGAACCTGTCAATGTTTGATAATTTTATCGCGGACCGCTGGGGGGACGGGGGACGTTGATTGTTTATATTTTAGATTATTTTGATTTATTAATTTTAATTTAAACATGTCTTCGAAATAAAATACAGTTACACCAAAAAATAAATATAAAGTGATTTAACATTTTAATTTACTAACATTTTAACTACATTTTAATTTATTTAAATCAATTAGTCACGAGAAGACGAAGTTCTTCATTAGTTCCAATGTAAATTTCGCGCCACGTTTTCGTGTTTTATTTATGATATTTACAGTTATGATGACTGATTTTTTTTCAGTAAAACTAATTAAAAGAGAATATAGTTGCAGTGGTTTTCTTTTCTTCTTCTTTTTCTTTTTTTTTTTTAACTTTTCAAATCATTAAAAAATTTATGTCACTACCTTCGGGGGCCCCTTTTTTTTAAATAAATAAAATTTTAATGGAACTATTTTTAATTTGGGATTTATCTTTAATTTGGGGTATAAACCTAGGAGTTTAAATTCAGTTTCAATGAAATGGGCGGCCCTATATCATTTCATCCACGGACTGGTACCGGTCTGCGGACCGGGGGATGGGGAACACTGCCTTAGAGCTTTGCGTAAAAACCATTTATTCGGTTAAATTTACTTTTCAATTTTGTATGCTTCGCTAAATTTGTGGTTATACGAACCATAATTTTGAAAACTAGAATTTCTGGTAAACCGTTATCATATGAACGTAAAAATTACCAAATGAATGATAAAGATAGCGTGTTTTTTGTTTTCATTACCAAAACTATGTTCACAAAAAAAAAAAAATAATAAATACAGAAATGTAGAAAAATATTTGTCTTAATTTTTATTTAAGTATTGCAATTAAAACGATTACATTTTATCTTAGTTTGATTATTAAAAAAAGAAAGAAAATGTGATAAAACGCTTTAATTTTGCATTGGGAGTCGCATTTTGAACTTATTATTTGATGACTTGATTTAGATACAGATTAATACATTAAATACTTTCAACTAGCACTAGACTACAATTCTAACCTTCACTTTTGCTTCTATTATTTTATATTAAGGATTTCTTTATTTGATTTATATTTTATTATTTATTTAGTTATTTAACAAGTTTTTTTTTGCTGTTAAATCAGATTTATTATCCTCTCTTTTAGTGACTTAATTCATTTCGATTAATTTTCAACTAGCATTAGACTACAATTCTAACTTCGCTTTTTTTTTCTATTATTTATTATTTTATATTAAGGATTTCTTTATTTTATTTATATTTTATTATTTATATAGTTATTTAACAAATTTTTTTGCTGTTAAATCAGATTTATTATCCTCTTTTTTAGTGACGTAATTCATTTCGATTAATTTTCAACTAGCATTAGACTACAATTCTAACTTTCGCTTTTTTTTATTATTTATTATTTTATATTAAGGATTTCTTTATTTTATTTATATTTTATTATTTATTTAGTTATTTAACAAATTTTTTTTGCTGTTAAATCAGATTTATTATCCTCTCTTATAGTGACTTAATTCATTTCGATTAATTTTCAACTAGCATTAGACTACAATTCTAACTTTCGCTTTTTTCTATTATTTATTATTTTATATTAAGGATTTCTTTATTTTATTTATATTTTATTATTTATTTAGTTATTTAACAAGTTTTTTTTGCTGTTAAATCAGATTTATTACCCTCTCTTTTAGTGACTTAATTCATTTCGATTAATTTTCAACTAGCATTAGACTACAATTCTAACTTTCGCTTTTTTTTCTATTATTTATTATTTTATATTAAGGATTTCTTTATTTTATTTATATTTTATTATTTATATAGTTATTTAACAAATTTTTTGCTGTTAAATCAGATTTATTATCCTCTTTTTTAGTGACGTAATTCATTTCGAGTAATTTTCAACTAGCATTAGACTACAATTCTATCTTTCGCTTTTTTTCCTATTATTTATTATTTTATATTAAGGATTTCTTTATTTTATTTATATTTTATTATTTATTTAGTTATTTAACAAATTTTGTTTGCTGTTAAATCAGATTTATTATCCTCTCTTTTAGTGACTGAATTCATTTCGAGTAATTTTCAACTAGCATTAGACTACAATTGTTATCTTCACTTTTTTCCCCATTATTTATTAATTTTATTCTAAGGATTTCTTTATTTTATTTATATTTGATTAGTTATTTAATTATTTATTGAATTATTTAATTAATTTTTTTGCCGTTAAAGCATATTCATTGTTATCTCGCTAAGTGACATAAATCATTTCGAATAATTTACAACTAGCATTAGACTACAATTCTAGTCTTCATTTTTTTTTCTGTTTCTTATTGGGAATAAAAAAGTCGTAGGTGGTGACTCTAATTAAAACAACAGAGACAGTTTAATTAGAACAAACAACGACTTTTGACAAAGACCTTCATTTTTTGTTAACTTTCTAAGAACAAAAAAGAAATTTCATTAAAATGGGTAAGTAAAAAGTCTTTTGGTCGTAATTATAAAAATTTTAAAGTCAATGGGAAGTTTTAACCTAATTAAACATTTCTCTTTACGAATATTTTTTTTTTATACGCGTTTAAAAACTAAACATTAAATATTGCTTTTAATGATGACATTTATTGTAGCATATATTTTTTTGTGTTTAGGAAATTTCATAAAAAATGTTCATTGTTTTTGTGACGGAAATCATCCTTGTGCGTATTAATCCATTTTTTTTATCTAAAAAATAAAAAAAAAAAAAAAGAATGACGAAAATGACGTTTTACTTTTATTTTTTCGTATAAAATACTAAAAAAAACCGTTATTGATCGTCTGTTAATGGTCTACCTGACAAAAATGAATTCCATTTCGATATTATTTTATTTCATAAATATTGGACTAAAAAGACTTTTGCAATTTTTTTTAGTATTTTTTTTAAAATTAAATTTCTATTGATTCTTTTGCCTAACTTTAATCCTTCTCGAGGCACACTTTTGGAAATTTCTCGGAAAAAATGGTTACATAACAATTTATTTAATTATTATTTTACCATACTCATCCGAAACAGCAAAATAACCATAAAAAGAATGATATTTAAACTGTTAATTGTGAAAAAAAAAATCGTTTATTGACTGTCATTCACGCTTACTAGGCCCACTTTCTGAAGCCACTTAGTTCCTTGCTATCCTGGTTCCTGGATATTTACTGTAGCCGAGAGGTCTAATCTCTCAACTAATTTGACGGGGGTTTGAATCCCAGCACTGACACGACAATATTTATTCCATTCTTTCAACACATGAAGAGTTTCCAGTGTCGTACTCTCCTCTATTTGTGACCATGGATTATTTGAATATGAAACTCTCAGTTGCGTCCAGATGGTTGCATCACATAGCTGCTTAACTAAAAAAAATCTTATTTTGTATCTCTCACGATAGATGGTACCACCAGAAAAACTAATTAAGAGACATTCCACTGTTCATTTGGCAGAACACAATTCATCCACAACATTTGCCCAATATCCATTACCTTGTGAAAGAAAAGCCTGGCATAACTTAACACCAGTTTCCAGTTAAGTTCCATTCTTACGTTTTTTTTTTATCATACCAGTTGTTGACAGTTTCAAAACTGTAAAGGTAAATAAATGTTTCTTACCCGTAAACTTTATGATTAATTGGATGGACAGACTGCTGCTGGTTATTTTACCGTAAATTCTAACAATGCAACTTTTTAAATATTGTATATTATTACTTGAATGCATGGTTGAAAATTTATTCGGAACAATAATTAAAAATTCATCAACACATCACATCAGACGTTTTAATACATGCTATTTTAAATATTTTAATTTAGAGATTTAGTTCTTTCATCTAGCATTTCTCATGTTCATAAACATATGATCTGCTCAACGCAGCTACCGCAGATCAATCTCAGTGTCTCTCGATCAATCTCTTGCGATGGATAATGGAAATGGATAATCTTTTGTAATTTAATTCACATTTTCCCAAAAGATTTAGCATACATCATTGGAGAAATGGTAGACCAATTTCTTTAATTGAATAGAATTTATTCGCCATTATTTGCTTTTTGTATGCCTTATAAATTACCAATCGGAAAAAAAAAAGAAAAAAAGAAATGGCAGACTGATAACCCGACGGAAAACTTCTTGTTTTATCGAATCGTTTTTGTGTTTATAGTTTGTTGGTCAGTTTTCTGGCCTCTTCTAAACTATGGTTAGATACCAAAAATAGACATCATTTAAAATATACATTTTTAAGATGCAGTTTAACAGATAATTAGATGATTTTTTTTTTTAGTTAAGGGTAATCTCTATGTTTTAATTCCCATGACAGCACGAAAGAAGAAACGGAGCACCAGCCATTTAGTACTGTCTATCTAAAAAAAGAACTACACTCACAATTTGTCGATAACTATGGTTACGAGGATAAACTATTTATAAGCAGAGGTGCATAGAGAATATTTGTTTTAATTCGGGTTGGTAATGTATCAAAATCTCCCTCTATTAACCCCTTAACGATCAGTTAATTTTTAAGAAAACGGTCATAAAAGTGCCTATTTTTTTGGCTTTTGTATTTGTGTTACGTATTTGAATAGGGCTGTAACTAGTTTAAACCTAACAACCTAAAATAACCTAACAATCTACAATTACATTAAAAATATCCTGGTACTGCCACCTGGTGTGTAAAATGAGAAATAAAATGTTTCCCGGGCAAAAGAAATGAATTAGTTTTATTCTTATTGGCGCGTTACTACTGAACACTCCAGCCCGTCAATATCACGGGAGCGAGAAATAGAGGGCGAAATCTCACCCCGTCATTTTCACGGGAGCGAGAAGGAAGGGGTTAAATGCGTGTTTCTACAGTAATAAACAGCCTCAGACTTAAAGTTGGAAGCAGTTCTTTCGTAAGCAGGCGTACATCATACCGACTACTGTTTACTCGCAGTATTAATTAGTTGGCAATTGCTAAGTGAGTGACCATTACGAAATAGTAACAATCATTGTTTTTAATAAATAACTATAAGAGAAATAAGAGAATATAAGAGAACTTTTTGTGCCATTTATTTCTCTTTTAAATTTCTATTAGTTTTAGTATGTTTTATTAACAATGAAACAATGTGCTTATATTTATTGAATTGATTGTACAATAGATGGCAGCACAAATTTGACACAAGAATGTTCCCATCGTTATAATAGCCGGGCCAAAATTTTATAATGTGTTTTGCGCTTCCCACAGGTATATTTTATGAGTTCCTTAGGTGAGAAATAATCTTTGCAAGGCCAAGAAACGGGATGGAAAGAGTGTTCATGAAATGTCTATCTTGTCACAATCTAAAAAACTGCATATTGTAATCTTTTTCCTGGCCCGTGAAAAACTTGATTCCATAAATATTAAATTTTTTCCCCCTTATACTGAGCCCTAGATAGAAGAACAGGGCTATTCATAATTACTCCAGAGTTTTCAAAAGCCTCTAGTAAAAAAAGTTGAGACGAATGCAGCAAAAACAAACCTTGCACCAAATAAAAAAGAATTATTATTATTTTTTTTAATAATAGTAGTTGACAAAAGGTTGCAAAATACACCCGATTGAAAGCTAGATCAAAAATGGCGTTCAAGAAAAGACTTTTATGTGTTAGAGTATTTACTAAATCGAAATCTGTGTTGTTGGTGTGGCGGAAACAGAGGAAGAGGCATACGATTACCTGGTTGGAATGGCAGAGCGTTCGAAATATTTTATTTTATAACCGTCGTTGAACAGCCGACCCAATTTCATGGGTTTACGACTACTAATGTTCAACTCCGTAGCCTTGTAATTTTGAACCAATCCAGAAGACAAGGAAACTCCTGGATCAGTACCCCCAGAGGTATTGATTTGTTATGGGAACATGGAGGACTTTGAGACTCGACAGATTTAACGTGCATCAGTCACCATTTACTACACGGGGAGTCTTCAGTCGGCGAGGATCGAACTCACGACCTCTTGGACATGGGCCCAGTGCCCTACCGACCAGGCTATCCCGGCCTTCGCGTTCGAAATATTGTAATGTTTTTTGCTACATCCCCCATTCTAACACGATTTAACAACACATGAATTTCTTTTGTGGAATTATGCAAAAATCCCTTTTGCCACGTGATTTAGTTGAACTTCGTGAAAGAATCATATGTGCTATCGATGCCATTGACAATACCACGTTGAATAGAACTCGACTATAACATATATATATGCTACCTGACGAAGAGTTTTACACATAAAGCACCTTTAAGGGTTGTAAATAAATCTCGCATTATTTCTAAATTTAGTGTAATCTTCTTTTTAATGCATTCATTTTATTTTATTTTTACTACAGATTTCTGATATTTTGGAGCGAATTATGAATTAACCTAGAAATTTTTTTATTCTTCATTTTGGATACTTATTTTATATTTTGTTATTGGCTGATGAAATGAAACCATTTTATTAGTTTAAACAAAATTTTTCCGTCACTTTCCGCTGATACAAAACACCCAACAGTAAGATTAATAACTCTATTAATTCTAGCTCTGTGCAGGGAAATGGAGAATATAATAATAGCATTCAAACCAGATGACGATTTGTTGAAATTTTTTATTATTTACAATAATGATTTTTTCTATAAAAAATACTATTGAAGAAAAGGTTTTTACTTTATGATAAGCAGTCTTTTACAAGATAATGCTGAGCAAAAGAAAGAAGGGAAAGCAAAAATATTTTTCGATTTTATTTTTTGAAAAAATATCTTTTTATTTCTAAAAAACATATTTTTGCCATTTCCAATTTCTTATTGCTTTTCTCAAGGACAAAGAATTCGGTTAAATATTGGGATTGATTGTTGTTTCCTGGAAAACAGCTAAATAAATATCTGTGCTGAAATATCATATTTATTTTATGTTCTTCAAAGCTACTTCCGATGACGAATTCTTATCTTAGTTTCATATAGGAAGATACATCAGAAATGTAAATTTTTGAAAAAAAAAAAAAAAAAAAAAGGCGCTAACTATTTTTCAAGGTGTCAGACACATTTATTATTAATAAAAACGGGTAATATTAAAAAAAAAATTTCTTTGTAGAAGAGGACTTAACAGTAAGAAATGAAATGATAATTTAATGTTAGAACTGATAATTACTATTTTTTAAGGAGGGAGATATATTTAATTTTTAATAAAATGGTAATACTCTTGAAAAGTAGAGCTTCATTTGTAGAAGAGCAATTTTATATATATATATTTTTAATTTAACGTTACGAATTGGCAACGTAATTGACGAAATTTAAAAATTGATAATTCCATTTTTGCGCGTTGCGAGGTGCATTTACTTTAAAGAAAAAATTGTTTTTTTCTTAACATACAAGCTTTATCTCTTCGCCATTTCTCGCCAAACTCATTCGAAGAAAAAAATTCTGGTAAAATTACCTTACTGATTGGTACTGACATTTTTGGTAAAAAATCCCATATTTCTGGCTAATAAAATCAAAATCTACGGTATTTAAGCCATTTAATTGTCAGTTTTTACCGTCAATATGGTAACAGTTTGCCGAAAATTTAAAATTTTAAAATTACAGTTTTTATTACTTCATCTTTAGTACAAAGTGCAAAACTGAGAATTAAATTAAAACAAATAAATGGTTTTTCTACCAAGTTCTAAGGTATCACGAAAAAATTACTAAGATTTACCACATTTACCAATTTTATTACGTACAATAAAACCATATCCAGTTCTTGATTTTTCTATAAAAATTACCTATAACCGCCAGAAACGCGGTAAATTTTACCAAACTCCTGTAGTTTTCTTTAAACAAACACTTTTTTTAAACAAGACGTTAGTTAATATGTCGTTAAATAACGTTGCAAAGTCAAGTATCTCGACTGTTAAATTTCTTGCAATGACAATGTATCCTTAACCAAACTCTTATTAAAAACTTTATTTTTTTTAAATTTTGATTCAAGTTGAAAATTGTTACTAAATTGCTTGGACAACTCAAAGTGATTTTTTTTTTATATTCCATTTATTAACATACATTTTCAAAAGTAAAAGTTTGTAAAATGGATGCAAATATTATTGCAATATATAATTAGTATCGATATATTAAAAGTATTGATATCATTATTGAAAATAGATATCATCATTGGATATTCGTATCATTTTGTATATTTGAATTTGATATTGGTATTGGTATCATTATTGAAAATTAATATCATCATTGAATATTGATATCATTTTAGAATATTAGTATTGGTATTTGGATATTGGTATTGGATATCTTCATTGGATATTGGTATCATTATAGAAGATTGATATCGTTATTGGATACTGATATTAATTTTGAATACTGATATGAGTATTGGATATTTATATCATTAGAGAATTATATTGACAGCCATTTTTAGTTACATCGTTTGATAATGAATACAAATGTTTCTAAATTTTTTTTCCTTCTGAATTATTCCTTAATTCACAATTTACCGTTCAAGTAATAAAACAATTAAATACGATAACAAAAAATGATTTCAAGTGAAGATAAATTTACTTTCGAAACAATTAATTGAAATTACAGATAAAACCTTTTTTTTACCAAAGCTTGATCATAACAAGTTATATTCTTTGACAACCATCGAAAATTCAATGCAAATAAAGTCATGATGAGTTTTGAATGAAATCATTAGCCCGTAAACAACTCATAATATTCTACCTTTGTTTCCATCGAGCATTTTGATCATTTCATTCTTTTCTCCATCTTCGATTCAAAGCCTTCACCCAAATCAGTAGTTTCATCATTGATTTCATTAAAACAAAATTCGAACATCAGAACAAACTTCAACATTTCAAGAATACTCATCAGTATATTCAAGGCCTTATGTTCTCATTACCATGGAGATGAGAGCATTTGCATTCAGTTCTATTTCAACGTCATTATGAAAAGGGAACTGCAGCACTGTATGTTCGAATAAGAATGTTCTAATTTTTGTTTTGTGTAAGATGGTCTTTGTAGATAAATTTTCAAGATTGTTGGGAGTAATAGCATCCTTTTGGGAAAAACATTGTTTTAACCTTTCCTTACTTTAAGTATATCTGTGTTTTTTCTCAGACATTGAGAGCATTTAAAAGAGAGATCTAATCTCACTATTTTAGTTCTTGATCTGCATTGTTTCACTTTTTCACGTTTGATATTTTTAAAAGTGATTTAATTCCCGATGCTTTTTTGAAATTTTTTTATTGTTTTGTTTTCCACTACACTCTTTCAATTTTATTTCATTCTCAATTTAATTTTCTTCAATTTCATTTCACGTTTTTCTTTAATTTCCATTGTACCATTCTACTTAATTTTCTTTATCGCTTCATTTTTTTTCCAATTCTGTCCGAACTTTTTTCTTAAAATAAATAAATGAATTTCAGATTCAGTTGGGACGTTTATTTCATGCTTTTCACGAGTAAACAAAACCTTCAAAATGCCACAACTGAATACAAACAACTAATTAAGAAACATTTGTTCCTGCCAATAAACAAACTCGAAATATCAATTTTAAAGTTTCCCCCAATTTTTTAATGAGTTTTCATAGATAACACCAATTCATTTCGTTTTCCATTTCATTTTTTATTTCAATGAAAATTCTTTTTTTTAACTTCCTTTTCCGCTTCATTATTTTCAATTCTATTCCACTTTTTAAGTAAGAAACTAATTTTAGTTGTAGTCGAGACGATTGACTTACATTTTTCATAACGAAGCATAAACGTTACACCGATTCAATATTGAAAATAAGAAACTAAAAAAGAATAAAAAATAACTAAATACAGTAGTTTTCTGATTATTTTAAGAAACAAACAATATCATCTCTAATTTTATATATATATATATATATATGTAATACAAAAATTATAATACTTTTGTATTAATAAAAGAATTAAATCTCTTTCGTTTTAATAAAATGTCTTTGTTAAAGAATAAGCGTAGAGAGATTCTATTTTTGGAATTCAAGGCTGATAAACATACGATTGAGTTATTTATAGAATCTCTCCCCCTTTCACTTCCATATAAGGAAGCATGAAATGATTTTCCTTAATGCGTAAGGATACAAGAATATCAACGACTGTGCCTGTTTACTCAAATCTGTGTTAGTATAAAAGCGAGAGCAAGGCTTTTCGCATGGCTTTTCCATCATGTTGTGATCCTGAAAAGTTGTTCCGGAATTGTCCAAAGTCTTGTCCACCCTCTCCCTTGTGGAGAGCGGATGTGGACTGTTATCGATACCAGCCTACTACCATTAATAAAGATTTTTTGTGTGTAACATGGCTTACGACTGCATTATTAAAGCTAAATACACCACTGATAACAGGGATGAAGCTCTGTTATTATAAGCCTAGCAGGATTTTTTGCTTGGTCGAGGAAACCAGTGTTTCGAAAACCTCATCCATCATCCCCCGGGGAACGAAAAAAGAGAATCGCCCATCCCGGACGAAAGTTGCCTATTCTGCAGTGAAAAAAAGAATGAAGGAAGAAAGGATTGAGTTCACTACCTGTACACCTCATCGCAGTGAGAATGCTGACGTTGGCTCGAGCTCGTCACATGCCTCTCTGAAACCCATAGTGTTGATCGAGATGACCCTACAATTCCGTAGTGCTCAAATTGTGAAAACAAAAGTGAATGTGCGCGATTTATATTAAATTTAGAGAGACGCTTTTTGCTTCTTTTTTTAAAAGTTCCTTTCTCATGAAAGTCGGAGAAAAATTTGGCGAGTGAAAAAAGAAAACAAAAGTGATATGTGCGCGTTAAAAACAAAAAAATGAGAATATTTTTTTGTTTCTCTTCAACATAAAAAGTTATGAATGACAAAGAACAGTGTGCAAAAAAGAAAAGAAAATACTGTAGATATATATTTTTTTTATCCTCTTAATTTTCTCTCTCATTCTTAAGATTAAATATTTTATTGATATTGGATATGAAAGTGCTCTAAACTTTTTATTATGAAATTTAATCAATAGAATTTTATTTAAGAATTGATTGCATTTCGTATGTTTATCTTGCTTTTTTTGAATTATTACATAATATTGTTCTTTTTAGTGCATTTAAAATGTTTTTGAGGGAAATAAATGTGTTTCAAACGTCAATTAAATTTGTGACGGCAAACAAAATTAAATTCAAAATTTTTCAGATTTTCAAACAAAAAACAAAACTAAAAGAAATGTGTAATGCTTTTTCTTTTTCGGACTTGGTCAAAACTAAATATTCCTATTAAAAATGTGAAAAATTAAATGTTACCCAAACAAAAGGACATTTCACGCTTAACAAATTGTGTGAGTTTCCCCTTATTACGATAGGCGAAATTGTTAACTCAGCTAAGTTTTTTATACTTGATACTGAGTTACTGTATGCTTTAGTAGGGTTGCAAACTTGCAAAGATTTTTGTTTGTTTATTGATTGTGTCGGGCCAGTTGTTACTCAAGTTGGTAAGAGACTGATCATCTCTGCTAAATCTAACAATGACAACTTATCCTTGCACAGTAGACAACAGAATTCTCATAATGTTAAGGTCAAAAATTGTGAAAAAAAAAAAAAAAATGAAAGTTTAAGATGTTTCAATAAAAGTAAACATTTTGAAAAAATGGAAGTTTAAGATGTTTCAATAAAAGTAAACATTTTGAAAAAAAAAATAGAAGTTTAAGATGTTTCAACAAAAGTAAACATTTTGAAAAAAGCTTAAGATGTTTCAGTAAAAGTAAACATTTTGAAAAAAAAAAAAAATGTGAGGGGTAACAAAAATAAAAAGAACAGGAAAAATAGGAAAAAGAAAGAATGACCAAGAAATTAATAACAAAAAGTACAGGAAAAAGAAAGAAAGGCCAAACATTTCAAATGATTCGAAGATAGAACTAGGTAATGGGTGCATACATTATCAGGTTAACATCGACGAAAAAATAGGAAATAAAAAGAATTGTTTAAGTAAACAAAATTTTGAAATAGTACATGTATCAAAGCTTAGGAAATATCATAACCCACAAATGTTGAAATTAAATCATGAATAGTGTCCGAAACAAAACAAAATATGTTACTTTCTTCAATGGAAGAAGTACACCCTATATTTTTTTTGGGAGATCCGAATCGCGTGTGGAGATATTTACCTCGACATCAATTGGATGTGAGGGCGATGAAAGTTGAACTTTTTTTTTTCTCAACAAGTTGAGAAAAGTATTGTAAAATATTTTTGGATTGACCCGTCTGGATCTCTCAATATCACTGTGCTTCATGAAATTCTGTTTTCTTCCATTTTAACGGGGAATACAGATTTTCATAAAGTAAATAATCATACAGAATCTTAAATTCTGATTAAAGACACTTGTTGTCCAGTTCGTTTCCATAAAAATTATGTATATTTTTGTGTGAAAAATTTATGAAATATTTAGTAGATTAGTTATAAAAATATGTTTCATTTTTCTTTCTGTTTAGTTGCCTAAACAGATAAAGTGTATTATCATGTTTTTATTATTGTCATTGTATATAGTTGTTTTTTTTTTTTTTTTTACAGATAATTGAAAAAATGTTATTTGTAGTAGTGAAAAGGAACAGTCGTACCAACATAAATTTTAAAAGTTCAGAAAATTCTAAATTTTATTATGATTTCTTTTTGGCTTGCCAAAAATCTTTTTTGGGGGGGATGTAACACAAAAATTATAATACTTTTGTATTAATAAAAGAATTAAATCTCTTTCGTTTTAATAAAATGTCTTTGTTAAAGAATAAGCGTAGAGAGATTCTATTTTTGGAATTCAAGGCTGATAAACATACGATTGAGTTATTTATAGAATCTCTCCCCCTTTCACTTCCATATAAGGAAGCATGAAATGATTTTCCTTAATGCGTAAGGATACAAGAATGTCAACGACTGTGCCTGTTTACTCAAATCTGTGTTAGTGTAAAAGCGAGAGCAAGGCTTTTCGCATGGCTTTTCCATCATGTTGTGATCCTGGTAATTTGTTCCAGAATTGTCCGAAGTCTTGTCCACCCTCTCCCTTGTGGAGAGCGGATGTGGACTGTTATCGATACCAGCCTACTACCATTAATAAAGATTTTTTGTGTGTAACATGGCTTACGACTGCATTATTAAAGCTAAATACACCACTGATAACAGGGATGAAGCTCTGTTATTATATATATATATATATATATATATATATATATATATATATATATATATATATATATATATATATGTTGAAGTATCAGTAGCCTACAACTCAACTCTACGATAGTTGTATATTTTGAATTTTGATGAGATATGTTGTAATTCGAAATTTCCATAGTCCTGTCGCGGACGCCACTTGTTAAAAGATTCGAAATAAATACTATGGGATTTATAAAAAGAAAACGCTTTAATTACGATATTTACAATAATTTTGGAATGAAAATTCGAATTGCAACAAATCACATCAAAATATACAACTATCGTAGAGTTGAGTTGTAGGCTGCTGATACTTCAACAATATATATATATATATATATATATATATATATATATACAGGGTGTTTATAAAGTCCCGAACCCATTTTGATGTTTAATAACTCATAGAATAAGGAAGATATAAACAAACTTTTGGCATTTATTGATGGAATAACTCATATATTTTCCTTTTCAGGGATGAATATCTTCACTTTTTTAAATATCGTCTGCGCGTGTGGTTAATTTCATTTTCCAGTCTAAATATCTGTACTTTTCTAAATATCGTCTGCTTATTAATTGCATTTTTCTCTCTTTTGTTTTTGGCAAATATTGCAATGTTATGTTTACTTTTGATGTGTTTGTTCTATGTAATACTTTTCTATGTGATGTTTTATTCGAATGGATATTAAGGAGAATGCATACACCACAAGAGAAAGCACAGATTTTATGGTGGTTCATAGAAACGAAATCGATAGTGCAAGCACAGAGAAATTGCAGAAGAGTTTACCAAGAAGATCCTCCATCCAAAAGCAGCATCTTGCGGTGGAAATTTTTTTTTCTAGAACCTGGAAGTATCGCAGATAAGAAACGTACCGGACGTCTTCCGTAGTTCTTCCATTTTCCAATAAGATGGATTGGGCGAGGAGGTCCAATTTCTTGGACACACCCAGATCACCTGATATAACGCCGCTGAAATTTTTTCTTTGGGGATTTATAAAGAACAATGTTTACAGGAGGATTGTGTCGAACAATGATGGCCTAAAAGCCAGAATTACAACCGCAATAGCCTCTGTGGATGCCGACATGCTTGCCTCTACCTGGCGTGAAATTGACTATCGACTTGATATTCTCCGTGCGACGAAGGGGGCACACGTGGAGGTTCATTGACAAGGGTCATGAAACTTTTTGAGTCCATCTAACCATTTATGTTATTAGTTTTAATCTATCTTTATTATTTTATGAGTTATTAAACATCAAAATGGGTCTGGGACTTTATAAACACCCTGTATATATATATATATATATATATATATATATATATATATATATATATATATATATATATATATTCATATATATATATATATACATATATATATTCATATATATATATATATATATATATATATATATATATATATATATATATATATATATTGATATATACATATATCTTATATATAAAAATCTCTTGTCACAGTTTTAGTGTTTATACTCCTCCGAAATGGCTTGATCAATTTTGATGTAATTTTATATGTATATTCAGTAGGTCTGAGAATAGGTTTATAACTAATTTGTTTTCATTTTTTGGACAAAATTTAACGTATATTTTAAATATATCTTTATTTAACCATATTCGAATCCAAACTAGACCTAGAAATCATTCAAAAACAATATTCACGCACGTTGCAACAAGTCATATTAAACTGTAATACTTATGCTCGCCCTTAAAAGAGGAGCATCAAATATATTTGCAAATATATTGTGAATAAAGGCAGTGATATGTTAGTATTTCGAGTCGAAAATACCAATGTGACTGCTCTTACAGTGAATAACAGCGATGAAATAACGCTGTACCAAATTGGCTTGTGCATCAGCTCCAATGAAGCTGTTTGGCGTATCTTTGGTTTCCCAATTCATGAACGGGATCCAACTGTTATTAATTTAGCCGTCCATCTTGTAAAAGGTCAGCGCGTATATTTCACGAACGAGACAGCGACTGACCGAGCTATAAATCCCCCAAAAACTACACTCACCGAATTTTTTGAATTGTGTAATCGTGCGGATGCTTTTGGTGCCTTTGCACGGACATTACTCTACTTAGAAGTACCACACTATTTCACATGGGCTCAAACAAAAAAATGGACACCCCGCAAGCAAGGCACACCGGTTGATGCATGTCCCGGTTTATTCAAATCAAACGCCTTGGGGAGAGTGTTTACAGTCAATCCAAGGCAGACTGAGTGCTTTTATTTTCGACTGTTGTTGGTTAATGTCACCGGCTCATTGTCATTTCAAGATATACGTAAAGTCGATGGACATCAGCATCCAAAGTATAAAGATGCATGCCTTGCACTCGGCTTGCTGGAAGACGACAACCTGTGGGAATGTATGCTTGCTGAAGCAGCATTGAACTGTACTGCAAAGCAAATTCGTCTATTATTCGCTATAGTATTAACTACATGTTTCCCGGCCCGTATAGAAACGTTATGGGATAATCACAAAGATTCGATGACTGATGATATACGGTATCAACATCGCACACGTTGTAACGATCTAACGATAGAATTCAGCGATGCTATGTACAATGAAGCACTGATTGCTATTGAGGATCTTTGCATTATTATTGCCAATTTGCAACTCAGTCATTTCGGTATGCCTTCGCCAAATCAAAGTGCATCTGATTATTAAACACTGACATGAATCGTGAACTTCAATACAATACGATACAAATGGCAGCGATTGTTACTCGCAATGTTCCACTAATGAATGAGGAACAAAGGAACATTTATGACCGCATTATGCTCGCCGTTTCGGCAGGACAAGGTGGATTTTTTTTTGGATTCACCAGGTGGAACTGGCAAAACATTTATTATTTCGCTAATTATCGCTGAAATACGATCAAATAATGGCATCGCGTTGGCCGTTGCATCATTTGGCATTGCGGCAACTTTATTGGATGGAGGCAGAACAGCTCATTCAGTATTTAAGCTGCCACTAAATATTCAAAACAACATAGATGCAGTGTGAAACATAAAAAGCAATCGTCTATGGCCACAGTGTTGAAACACTGTAAAATTATCATCTGGGATGAATGCACTATGGCACACAAACATTCGCTTGAGGCATTGAACAGGACATTGAAAGATATAAAAAACAATGACAAATTATTTTGCGGCACTCCTTTCAGGTGATTTCAGACAAACACTTCCCGTCATTCCGCGTTCAAAGTACGCTGATGAGATCAATGCTTGCTTGAAATCATCTCCACTGTGGCGTAATGTTGAAAAAGTTCAACTAAAAGTAAATATGCGACTCCAAATCCTTCAAGATCCATCTGCTGAAACATTCTCAAAACAATTGTTAGATATCGTAGATGGAAAAGTTACTAAGGATGAGACTGGATGCATAAAATTACCGGACAATTTCTGCACAATCATTGATTCACAAGATGCTCTCATTAGTCTAATATTTCCCGATGTACACACGCAATACATTCATCATGAGTGGCTGGAAGAAAGGGCGAACTTAGCATCAAAAAATATGGACGTCAACGAATTGAATCTGAAGATACAACAGTTATTGCCAGGTAACTTGGTGACATATAAATCCGTTGATGCAGTTTGCAATCCCATTGAAGCTGCAAATTTTCCAACAGAGTTTTTAAACTCATTGGATTTACCAGGCATATCACCGCATAATTTAGTACTCAAAGTTGGATCTCCGGTTATCTTGCTTCGTAATTTGAACTGTAAACCACGGTCACGGATGTGCAACAGCACGCGATTAGTCGATAAAAAAATTAATGAACAACGTTATCGAAGTCACTATTTTAAATGATAAAATCCGCGGTGAAAGTATATTACTTCCACGAATCCCTATTATACCCACAGATGTGGCAATTTAATTTAAACGCATTCAGTACGCATTCAGATTGGCATTTGCAACGACAAGGCTAAACAATGTCTGTTTGTGGCTTTTAGATTTGAGCACACCATGTTTTTCACACGGACAATTATACGTGACATGCTCTCGAGTGGGTAAACCATACAGTTTATTTGTGTTAGCTAAAGATGGAATGACAAAAAATATTGTACACTCCATTGCACTAAGAGATTAATATTGTTGACTAATATTTTCCGAATTCGTTATATATATAATTTATTAAAAAAGTTAACATAAATTAAAAAAATTATTATTTGGTGTGTTGTTATTTTCACATTCCGTCATCGTTCACAGCGCTCCATGCTTCTTCCACTCATACACCACATACGCACACGCTTACAATAAATAAGATATATTTTCATTCTCTAGAAATAATTCATATGGCAAAACAACGTTTGCCATATGAATATATATATATATATATATATATATATATATATATATATATATATATATATATATATATATATATATATATATATAAAATAAAAGGTCTGACAGTTTGTTTCTCAAACAGAAAAGCGTTGTGCTTGGGTAAAAAAGTTTTTGTTGTGCCTTGTGTAAGAAGGAGAAATGCCTACCATCACGTGTCTGAGTTTGATCGAGGCCGAATGGTGGCCTACCAGGATTGCGGTTTATCATACCGAAGTATTGCTGTTCGCGTTGGTCGAGATCCCATGACTGTTAGCAGAATATGGAATCAATGGTTTCATGATGGTCATATGGAGCGCCGTGCAGGATCTCAGCGGCTCCCCATCACTAACAGCCGAGAAGACAAACATGTTATCCACATGGCCTTAAAGGATCATACAGCTACGTCACGAACCCACCCTGAGTCAACAAATGGGGTCATTTGCAAGACAACAAGTGTCTGCACGAACAAATCGAAGACATTTGCATCAGCATGGACTGTCAGCACGGCGACCATGGCTTTGGCTACCCTTGACGCCGCATCATAGACAGGAGTGCCTCCAGTGGTGTGATCAACGATGAACCTATACGCAGGAATGGCATGACGTTGTCTTTTCAGACGAATCCAGGTTCTGTATATATCATGATAGCCGCATCCGTGTTTGGCGACATCGTGCCAAACATGGCATCGTCATACCGGCTTATCACCCGGAGTAATGGTATGGAGTGCCATTGGATACACGTCTCGATCATCTCTTGTTCGCGTTGCTGGCACTTTGAACAGCAGCCGTAACATTTCTGATGCGTTAGGGCAAGTTGCTCTGCCTTAGCTTCGATGCCTCCAGAACGCTACGTTTTAGCAGGACAATGCACGACCGCATGTTGCCGGCACTGTCCTGACCTTCCTTGACACAGAACATGTTCGCCTGTTGCCCTGGACAGCACGTCCTCCTGATCTCTCACCAATTGAAAACGTCTGGTCAATGGTTGCCGAACGACTGGCACGCCACCACTCGTGAGTCACTACGTTCGATGAATTGGGGCATAATGTTGAAGCTGCATGGAATGCTGTACCCATTCATGCTACCAATCAGAGTTCGACTCGATGCCCAGGAGCAGTGCCGGATTTTAAAACTTTTGCTATATAATTTGCTATGTGATAAAAATATTTAAATCTCCCTGGTGGTTTCGTAAATGGGTGATGCGAAAATTATGTATCAAAAAGAAAAAAAAAATGTTTTAGTTTACTCTAATATTTACTTTTTTTTGACAAAAGTAAAAGCGTTGCCTCTTTTTAAAAAAGGAAAAATACAAAGAAAGCATCAATTCTATATTTAAGCATATTATTATTCATTTATTAGCAGGCCGAGGCAAATCTTTACCTTAAGCATATTATTTAAATGCAGTATTTTTTTTTAATACTTGATAGAGCTAACTAATATATGCATGCCAAGTTCTATCAATCACGAAAACGAAACCAAATACTTACAATAGAACCTGTTTTTGTGCGGTGGATAGGGACCGCATAAAAGAAATCGCACAAAAAAAATTCGAAAATTTTATAAATTCTTACATATAATAAACAAGTTTGTACGATATACTACCTAAAACTTTTTTTATGCGGTGGATAGGGACCGAATAAAAAAAGTCGGGCTTAGAAAATACATCAATGATTTATGAAATAGATAAGAGAATGCTTTTAATTATATGAAATAATTAAACTAGACCTAAAGAAAGTGTAAAAATATTTAATTCTTCATTGTACATATACCTGGAGAAGTTTTCAAATTATACATTAAATAGTGGAATTGTCTGTCTTTTTACTTTCTTTTGGCTATAATTATTCATTTTAAGGGAGTACTTATGTCTAAAAATAAAATAAAAATCATAAAAACTACATATAAATAGAAACAAAAGTAACTAATTTATTTATCTTTAATCTCACTATAAAATGAATCCTTTATCACGTGAATCGTGTATAGAACTCTGAATACGAAGCGCATACTGTTCGCGCGTCGAGCAACAATATGTACGTAACTGTAATAAATAATAAATAACTGTATACGTACGTAATAAATGAACAGAACATCGCGAAGTCCAGATACATCGTTGTCAAGGAGGCCACGTAATCAGAGTTCGTCCACAACATGTATATGTACATTGATAGAAAACATTAAACTGGTGCTAACGCCGCTAAGATTCAGATACCGCATATAAAAAAATCGCACAAAAAAAATCGCATAAAAAAAGACCGCACAAAAACAGGTTTTACTGTACTTTTGTTTTTTACATTTGCTACATTTTTACATTTGTTACATTTTTACATTTGTACATTTTGTTACACATTTAATGCTAAATATTTATATTTAAGCTCAATGTAAAATTTCTGAATTATGCTATGAAAATTATCTACATTACAAGACGTTACATTACTGTATTCAGCTACATCACATTGTAGTATCCAATTTTATAATTTTCAAATATTCCAAACTTTTAGAATGTGGGCAAAAATACAGACTATAATGTTCCATTTTGTTCAATTTTTGACTTGATATTACAATACTAAATAAAGGGAAATTATTTCTTTAATATTGTTTATTTACTAGGCTATACAAAATTCAGGTTCAAATCGATATATCTCAATAAAATTTTCGGAAGGACATATATTGGAAATAGTTATTAAATTGCTCATCCTAAGCACGCAGGGAAAATAATTTGTAATTACTTGTAGTAGCCAATTAGAAATCATTCAACTATGGTTTTTTTCCAGCAAAGATTTGATGAGATGATGGTGTTTTTATAACCTTCTCTGAAAGAGAATATTGCGTGTTTTACTCAACTTCGGTGGAACAGTGACTTTTGCAATTAAGTCCCAATTATTGACCAATCGACTCTAACTGACATAGGAGTGTTTTGGCAAACAAGCATCTTTATTGGTAACTTATTAATTCATTTCCATGAAAGCAATCTAACTTCTGATGTTCATACGAGCTTGCATATTTGGACAAAGAAAAGCCGCCAAGATGGATTAATTTTCTATTTATTTATAAGAAACGTCTGTATAGAAAGAAAATCTAATCAACGTGTGTAAATGTTTCGGCGATCCAGTTATTGTTGCAAAGAATACCAAAGTTTATCTTTTTTGAGAGTTTCGCTTTGTTTATAATCAGTAACTGAGTTTGAAGAAATTAAAAACTTGGTTCTTATCGTTTCGTATGAAGTTTATAGTAAGTTTCACTAACACAGGAAACTTTTGGATGGAAAGAATCTGAGTCTTAGAAAAAGAAACAGCTCACACTTCTCACTTCTTCAACTTTAAAAATAAGTGAGAATTTTAAGTAAAGATTAAAAACGTGCCTCATTTTTGGAGCTCTTTAATCCATAGACCACTGTAAAAACAGTCTAATTTTACCACTGAAGATAGTATTCTGTTATTGGATACAGAGAATCTGAGTTTCAGAAAAAGAAATAGTCACCGTATTTCATTAAAAAAAATATGTGCAATTATAGAGACTGAATAAAAATGTGCATATTTCTGGGAATTGAATAATCAATATGCCTCAGTAAAGACAGTCTAATTTTATCTATTCTGATAGCTTAGTGTCTTTGGATTAAGAGAATCTAAGTTTTGGAAAAGAAACAGTTTTCTACCGCAGTAGCTTAAAAAATAAGTGAAAATTTTAAGTGGAGATTAAAAACGTGCATCTTTTTCGGAGCTTTTTATTCTATTGGCCACTGTAAAGACAGTCAAATTTTCTCTTACGATAGTAAGGAGCTTTTGGATACAGAAAATCGGAGTTTCATAATCACATCATCGTCACAGTTCACCATATTTCCTTAAAAAAATAAGTGAAATTGAGTAAGAATGGAAATGTGCATCTTTCTTTGAACAGATTAATCTGTCAGAAACAGTATAGATAGACAATTCTTATACATTTATATAGCTTAGTACTTCTGGATTGTGTAAATTTGAGTTTCAGAAAAAGAAACAGCTTATCATATTTCATTAAATAATAGATGAAGAAGATAAAATAGATCCAAGATCAAGAAGGTAGGAAGATAGAATGGAAAAGTATAGGTATAGTGTTTTAAAATTTTTCTTTATCAAAAAGGAAATATAAAGGTATTCAAATCCCCATAAGCTAATTAAATATAATTAAATCTACACTTTTAAGCGAAGACGAATCGTTATTGAGAAAAATTGGAAAATTTTCAGTTTAAATACAAATGTAGAGTCAAAATGTATATTTTCCAAACTTTTTATTATATATAACTAACTTATAAATCAATTTTTTGGCACAAAGCTTCAAAACAACATTAACTTCTACAACAATATCAACTACCACAACAATAGCATACAAAAATCGCACAACATCTAAAACAACAGCAACAGCAGCAACAATAAAAATTTGAAGAAGTTAAGTAGTCTCGTTTTTATTTTTAATTTAGAGCTATGGCTTTGATATTTTACCGGAAGAATCCTGGGGAAAACATAAAAGGAGTTAATACTTTTAAATACCTTTATATCTTTGGTCGTTTAATAGGAATGCCATTTTCAACGGATGTGCTACATTATTCTAGAAAAGATGTGAGCGGTGCATTAAAAATATATTCCTTTTCAGTAATCGTCCTCATGTTTTTACTTTTAACATGTATGACACTTTCTATGTACAATTTTCTCTTTTTTTCGATTCTTGGATTAACGCAATATATATTCCACATATGTTGCTTCGTCACAATTTTGCTTGTGACAATCAGACGTCGAAAGGTATTCACGTCAGTTCAGATGCTAAATAAATACAAATTCAGTACTGCTTTTAAAAGAAGAAAGAATATTTTGCTTCTAATCGCACTCATAATTATCAGTTTGCTGATCACAACCCTTATTTTTATGCATGTGCTATTTTTAATTGTAAGTTCTGACCAAAGAGTTTCAACATTAACAATTTTCGGCTACTTCTTCACTGAAGATATTAGAAGGCTTTACCTTCGGGTACATAGCTATACCTTCTTCATTGGATATGCCAGTTTACAAATCAACCAAGCTTTCATTTTCTTGCTAACATTTAATGCTTATTTTACATTAGGTGATGTTATTAGACAATACCGCTTGACCTTTTTGAAGGATATCCTTTCAGGATTTGAAGATGATATGGTCTTTTGCCGGAGGATTATTGATTTCAGGAAATTGGTGGACTTAGTGCACAGTGTCGAGGATTCTTTTAAGTACAGCACTTTGTTCCTAATAGGGGCAAATATCAGTAGTTTTTTCCAGCTCTTTGGACTAGCTGCTGCAAAATCAAGTTTTTATAGGGACCGATATTCCGCCATTTCAGTAATAGATATATTTATTTTAGCAGTGCTAGAGTTTTCATTCCTTGTTTATAGTGCGGCAAGAGTTGGAAAAGAAGATGGAGAGTTAAAGAAAGTGGCTATTTTATTGACTGAAAAACCATTTTTGATTTCTAAGTGGCACGATAAGGTTGTTTGCATGCAAAAACTGCATTGTTATGCGTTTTTGGCTGATACTATAAGAGGTACTTCTTTGTATATGAGTGGGGGAGAAATGTTTGAAATCAAAACCAGTTTTATGATGTCAGTTGCTGGAATTTTAGTCACATATGGTGTTCTTATATTTCAATTTGGACATAATTAAATTTTTATGTTTAATTCAATTTGAAGTAATGTTTTATATCAAAATAAAATGTAACGTTGCTTAAAATTGCTTTTTAAGGCACTAAATTGTAATATAAAAAACACTGTAAGTAGATAGAGAATGCAACTGAATCAAATTTTATTTTATCATTTAAGTCAAACATCTGAGCCTAAAAATCAAAGCGAAGTAGGTTTTCGTAAATTCACAAATTCATGTGATAGCTTAAAAATGTATTGGATAATCGAAACTTTGAATGCATTTAAAGAGCCATCTCAATGCTGAAATAAGTATATTAAAATATGTATTCGACAAGTTGAAGCGAGTATGTAATAGATGTAATAGTATGTAATAGATGTAATAGATAGTGAGTATTACATAGCGAGTATGTAATAGATGTAATAGTATGTAATAGAAAACATTAGATTATCGGCACTTTAAATGAATTTAATGAATGAAAGTGTCATTAAATGAATTTAAAGTGCCATCTCAGAGTTGAAATAAACAAGATAAAATATTTATCCGTCATGTTTGAGCATGTAAGAAAAAGACCCCAGATAAATCGGCACTTTAAAGGAATTCAAAAGGTTAAAATACGCGAGGTAAAATATGAATCCAACAAGTCCATATAAGCTTAAAAGAAGAAACCATTAGATAATAGGCACTTTAAAAGGTTTTAAAGTGAAAATAAAATGCGAAAAGAACAAAGCATGAAAGAAGAAAAAGAAAATATGTCACCGGTTTGTATATATTGGATCATTGGCATTTTAACGAATCTAAAAGAATAACTCAATGCTAAAGAAAGGAAAAAAGAAAAAAACCCCTATCTACGTTAAAATATATATTAGATCCTTTTCCTTTTAAATATATAATCTTATTTGTAATCTCAATGTTAAGTATTGATTTAGTACTGAAAAGTATATAATGTCGGGGTAAATAATAATAATAATAATAAAAAAATAAAAAATACATCGGTGTGCTAAACATAATAAATGCAACGGAGAAAATAATTCGGGTAAAAAAAAATCATAAATATGGCTAATAAAACCAAAATATACGGTATTTAAACCATTTATTTGGTAGTTTTTCCATTTATATGGTATCGGATTACCAGAAATTCTGGCTTTCGAATTTATAGTTCTTATTACCACACATTTAGTAAAAAATACAAAACTGAAAAGTAAACACAATGGAATAAATGCTTTTTATACCATGTTCTCAGGTATAAGATAAGGTTATTAAAAAAAAAAAAACAATTTTACCACATTTCAAAATTTTATCGCATTTTATAAAACCATACATTATTGCTATTTTTACCAAAATAATTATCAAAGGGCTTTGGTAAATATTACTGAACTTTTTTGGTGTTCCCATAGAGCCGGGAACACGGTAAATTTTACCGTATTCTGATAATTTTGGGCATACTTGTTTTCTCAGTGCAAAGTTGCAACAATTTACCGTGAAAAAGTTTTGTGTTAAGTAAATGCATAATCAAATACGAAATTTAAAATTTCTTTTATCCATTACTAAGTGTGACTATTTCTGAAACTTGGAGGATTATGAATTTTTGTTATTCAACTAGGTTTCACCAAAGAAAAATCCATTTTAATAATACTAATTACAACCAACTCTGACTTTGCGCTGTAAATTGGACATTTCTCCTCGCACCTACTTAACACCCTTTTTTGAAAACTCTAACTGGGAAGTGATATTCACTGTATTGTTAGTTTCTCCAGGTGACATGTACTAAAATTTAATTCTAAATACATCACGAATTTCATCGTTGTCTAATTGTAATGAAATAATGCTGAAAATATTATGTTGCAAGTGTGGGTATCTAACTGTTGCTCATCAAAAAAAATATTTTCTAAACTCGTTCGTTTGGAAAAATTTGTTTTTCATTAGCATTATTTTTGAAAAAAGTACGCTCTCATTGGATGGATTAATAATTAAATAAAAGATTATAATTGTACAATTTCGTAAATGAGATAAATTTAGTAAGTTTCTTATAATTTAAATATTTTTTTTTTTCTTCAAGCTCTTTCTATGAGCTTATTCTTGCTATTCTTGAAATTAATTCTACTTTTGAAACTAATAAATGTTTTTCTTGCTTTTGCTTACCTAACTATATATAATCTAGTGATAAGGATTATATATATATATATATATATAATCCTTATCACTAATCCTTATGAGGAATTTCACATTTTAAATAAACTAAGAAGATTCAGATATATTTTGTTGTCAGCATCACAAAATAATGAAAAAATTATGATGACATTTACATCATTGTTTATGTAATGTTTATTAACAATAACATCTTTATATGTTATTATTCAATTTCAATTATAATTATTAAAAATTAAAGGTAAAAGTACAGTTTAATTGTTATTATAAAAAGATACTTCGTTATGTAACAATTTATGATAAAAGTATATTCACCATTTTAGACTTATTAATGAGTTATATTACCTTTTTAATTTGTTGTATTTACTTTTAAATAACCCTTTTTTGACAAAATATGTACAATCAACAACGTATGCTGTCTAAATAATAAAAAATAACTCTTTGAAATTCGTAAAAAATGTAATGATTGAACGATTTGCAGCATTGCTCAATAATCTCCTTGGTGAAAATATTTAAGAAATTTTTATAGTAACCAACAATTAAGTAAGAAATTCTAAAGCAAGTTTGTGGATGACTTTGCAATGATAGCCGAGCAAAATTATTAGATTTAAGTTTTACGCCAATAGAACCGAAAGAAAAATTGGCGAAACCAAAACAGAGTTAATATAATAAATGCTTTGGTATATTTTAATCGGATAATATTCAATTCTGTTAGCACTGTGAAAAATTCTGTACCAAATTACTGTATAAATTACCGCCATTTTGGGTGCATCATCAATAAAATATGCTGTAAGTCCATTTTAACCGTAAAATGTTATACCGTAATTTTTAAAGTAATATTTACTTAATTAGAGTGATTCAGTGATTTTATGGTAATTATTACAGTACAATGTTTGTGCTACATGTTTTATATTACTGTCTAATGTTTGTCATATACTGTAAAATAGTTCATATTACTGTTAAATGTTTGTATTATTATTTTCTGCAGTAATATTTTTTAATTAGAGTGTTTCAGTGGTCTTACGGTAATTATTACTGTAAAAATTACGATGTGAAAGATTCCTTGGTCAGTAACATGTTGCGGTAAAATACAGTGGAACCCTGAGAGCCGGTTTTTATAATTAACCATTTTACCATATTGATGTAGCAATGTAAATACACTGTAAAAATGCCGCATTAAATTACGGTATAAAGTACTGGCAATATGGGTTCATATTCTGTAAAATCCATTTTACCGTAAAATATTATACCATAATTTTTACAGTAATATTTACTTAATTAGAGTTATTCAGTGATTTTATGGTAATTATTACAGTACAATGTTTGTGCTATATGTTTTATATTACTGTCTAATGTTTGTCATATACTGTAAAATAGTTCATATTACTGTTAAATGTTTGTATTATTATTTTCTGCAGTAATATTTTTTAATTAGAGTGTTTCAGTGGTCTTACGGTAATTATTACTGTAAAAATTACGATGTGAAAGATTCCTTGGTCAGTAACATGTTGCGGTAAAATACAGTGGAACCCTGAGAGCCGGTTTTTATAATTAACCATTTTACCATATTGATGTAGCAATGTAAATACACTGTAAAAATGCCGCATTAAATTACGGTATAAAGTACTGGCAATATGGGTTCATATTCTGTAAAATCCATTTTACCGTAAAATATTATACCATAATTTTTACAGTAATATTTACTTAATTAGAGTTATTCAGTGATTTTATGGTAATTATTACAGTACAATGTTTGTGCTATATGTTTTATATTACTGTCTAAGCGACTTGACTTAGTAAGCGAAAAAATTTTTAAAGTATAATTTTAAACATATATAAATATATACATTTTTTAATATAATTATAACTACATTTTTTTAATTGTTTAAGCCTATTTTTGACAAACTTATTTTATATCAAAAAATTACGTAGGTAATTTTTATTATTGTCAATTAAAAAATGTTTTTGCTTATTTTTACTCGAAGATTTTGAAGTATTAACGAAACTAATTATAGAATTCTGCATTCAAAAAAAATCTGAGTTTCAATTAATTTCTTTGAAGAAAGAATAGTATAGGTTTTGAAAGATAATTTATTTGTGAAACTGAAATAAATGAAAAGTTGTGAATGTTTTCAGATTTTCTTTCCTGAAACCGCGAACACCATTTATTATATAATATAGGTTATATGTTTTTACGCAGTAGAAAAAAAACAGTCAATGGCGTTCAATTTTTCCGCAGTCTTCGAAAGAGATGAATGAAACAATCTTTCACAGTTTTTGTTTTTAAATTCGTTGTCATTTTTTGTTGAATAAAAGGAGTAAAAATAATTTTTGACTAGAAATCATGAATCACTTTATTTCATTCGTTTACATTTACGTTAGTTCAAGAGAAAGATTATTTTTACACTGTATCTTGCTAACTTTACTCAGATTTTTATAATTAATTATTATTTACTTTGAAGCGAAATATTTCAAGAATAAATTTATTTTGTAAATATTTGTTATATATCTAATTATAAAAACAAATTGCAATGCAGTCTTCTTATCATGTTTTCAAAACTCAACTTAAGATTTGAATAGATAGTACAATTATTTATTTTCTTTTAACGATGGATGAATACTTAAATATATTTTTTAGAAATAAATGCAAGCTTTTCTTATACTTTTCACAAATACTTTCTGAACTTAAGGGATTTTATTTCAACTTATAGACTAATTATAATTTTAAGAAGATGTACAATGTCTTTGGGAATATATTCCAACATCATATTATGTATATGCTGGAGCAAAACATTTTATTTTTATATAGTATTAAATGGGTAAATAATTTATTTATTTATGCTTTGTAACTAATAAACGAACTATATAAAGATTTTTTAGAACTATCATTAGTTCTCCTTCACGGCCTGAAGTTTCGGAATGTGTTGAACTGTAATGTGGTAAAAATTTGTGGTAATCTTAATATGGTTCTAAGATTATCATATTATTGTACTCCTTAAATTTTATTTACATGATGGTATGGTTCAAGTGGAATGAAAACAGGCTAAAGTTTAACATCTCATAAGGGTTGCAAAAATATTTGCCGCATTAAAGATACTAATATTATGATCCACATTCCTTCTCGTTCAAGTAAATTAATTTTGAAGTAACTGTGCCTACACGTGACTAGATTTTTTAAAACCGTATGTGATCAGTTTCTTTAAAATATACGTTCTTGAATGAGAACCTGTCTCAGAGAGATTTAGCATGTTTACCACCACGTACGTATATTTTAAAGCATCTGAGCAAGTGCAATTTTAGAAATTTGTGCCATGGGCGTATGCATTTAGTTCAGAACATACATACGTGCGGGATGTTGCATACAAATGTTAAATTTCTCTATTGTTAAGATTCTCTACTTAATTCAAAACTATTTGAACGCTCATGCATGTAATATCCAAGTTTCAAATAAACTTTAAATTCTACATGAGGACACAATTTTGCACGGAGAAAAATTCTGGTAAAATTACCGTTCTCCATGGTAATGAAATTTCTGGTCGAAAAACGTACATTTGGTATTGAAAACCAAAATATACCGTTATTTGGTAATTTTTTCGTTCATATAGCAACGATTTATCGGAAATTCTTGTCACCAAAATTATAATTCCTATTACCACACATTCAATAAAAAAAATAAAAAAATAAAACAGAAAAGTAAATTCAACCGAATATAAGGTATTTATGCCGTGCTCTAAAACATCATGATAAAATTAGCAAATTTTACTTCATTTATAAAATTTTATTACAAATTATAAAACATGATTTTATTCTTAATTTTATTAGTGTAGTTTTATTACCAAAGGTTTTCTATAAAAATTGCCGAGATTTTTAATGTTTCCATATAAACACGTTAAACTTTACGATATTACCATATTTACCACATTAAATTAATTGTACCAGCATTATGTTTAATAAATATTATGTTAGTGTGAAATGTATATTTTGCTAATTAAAATTTATATTTATTTATGAAAATTAATGTTCCTGAGTGAAAATAATTTCTATACTGTAAGTGTTATTATTTGTTTCAGTACAATTACATCATTTCTGATCCAAAACTGTTATTTGTGGATTAATAAAATGTTTGCATTATTATTTGTCATTGTACAACTGTAGAATATGTATTACAGATGTTTTTTTTATATACCAAGTAACAATATAGAAAATTGTCATGATAAGCTTTTAAAATTGTCCCTCAAATATGTTAAAATAATATCAAATACCATTTAATGAACACGCAAAACTATTTATTCCTCCTGACGTTTACGGTTTTGAAACTAAATCTGTAATTTAATAAAAATTATATTCCATTTGCAATTGATTCAGTTAGATAGTATTTCAAAATAATCATTTCGTGGTAGAACTTCCCCAGTGTTTGGAAATGTTAATGGACTAATTTTATTTCAAACAATTCATATTAAAGTATCAAATTTTAGAGTAGCAGTTTCAATTCATAAGAGTTCCACGTGACTAGGTATCACATTACACATTCGTGAAGTTTTGAATGTTTGTAAACAGAATAATTATTCTGCCAAAAAGACACATTTTGAGCATAGTTTCGTTATTTTAGATACACAAACTTGTTTTAAATGATAAATTGAAGATTGGATAAGTTTGTAAATACTTTTACATGCAAAAACAGTGAATTTCTTTGAATTTATATTATTGAAAACAAGTAGAAAAGAGTAGAAAGATAAAAAACAGTTAAATTTCATTTGATTATTAAAGACAAGAATAAGTTGTTTGCGCTAGATATATTTAAATATTATAAACATGTTTGTGTGTTTATATGCCGAATTTTACACAAATATAACTTCAGTTACAACATTAAACTTGATTCAACGTATTGACTTGAATTTGCGTACTATGAAGCTCAATTTTCAAATATTCCAAAGAATTTTTATAATTCAAATTTTACCATTAGCTTAATGCATTCAAATGTAAAGTGAATTAAAAAAAAAAAAAACTTTTGTTTTAATAATCGGATCTTCACGTTTTAGGACTCAATCTTAATAGTTCAAAGGGATTACCTCCAATATGCTAATTAATAAGTGCAGACGATATTGTTACGAAATCAGGCACGGAAACGTAGTTTCACAGCATAAACATATATTTTTTTTCGGATTTCTGACTAGCAAAATATAGGGGGTCACCGCAATATAGGAAATATGGTCCCCATAGTTTGGGCAGGAGAGCGATTCATAGAGCGCTTTCTCCTCCTTCTTTTCTAAAAATTATAATTTGAAAATACTAAATAAATAAACTTTTAATGCATATTTTTTTGTTTTGTTTTGAAGAAAACAAATGCAGGAAAAAGTTATGTAGATTCTAATAATGAAAATAAACATTTATTTTCCCTGATGAGGTAATATATCCTCATGTAATATGATGATGTAATGATAAGTACTGGTTTTAATTATTAGGAAAGTACATTTGGTACACGGGAGATTCAAGGTAAGCGGCCTCCTTCTATGCTCACAAAATTTGTAAAAGTACTTAATATAGAAAGGAAGCATGGGTATTCAAATTGTACGTATGGGGGAGTACGGAATGATGAGAAAGACTGCAAATCCTTATTGTCTGATAATCCGAGGAATTAAGACCCTTAAATAATTAAAAAAAGTTATTTTATGTATTTCGGTTTCTTATCCCAATTTTTATGCCTAAAATTTTCTCGGACTTATTCCAATACTCTATTTATTTTGTCTCAATAAAAAAATAATTTTCAAGTTATGATTGATGTCAATTCGATGTTCTCCAAAGGCAGCTGTTGTTTGCAAAACGTGAAAAATATCCACGACCGGCTTTTAAAGAAAGAAATTTTAATCATAAAAAATTAAATTACATTTTTTTTATTTATATTTTTCATGAATGTAAATATGAAGATAATAATAAAACGTTTGGAAAAGTGCTATATTTCTCTCTGTCCGAGTAGAATCTTTCGTTTCAGCAGGTTGATGCATCGCCTACTTTATTTCATATTTAAAATAAATCTATTCTCAAAGCATGTACCGGAACACGGAAAGCTGCCATTTATCACTAAAAACAACGGTTGCTATAAAAGGAAAGATTTCAACTGTATAATCATTCACATGTCACTTTGAAATGTGGAATACCAAAGAAATTTGGTAAGACATGGAAAGGAATTTTATGCGAAAAGCCACATATATCCCAAGGCCATTGACTATGCGAATTCCTAAAGATATTACCCAGAAACCCCTCGAGGTTTCAACATTTGCTACTGTTCGCTGATCTTTTCTACACCGGTGGAAATTTAATGTCTTAAAGTATATGAACTATTTCTTCCTTCGAAATCTTAGGAATACTTTTATTCCGTATTCTAAAAGCATTTTAGAGTACTTTAAAAGATAAATTTTCAAAATCGATCCTTCGAGTGGAGGAAATATTTATTTGATCAGCAAAAATATGTGTAGTTTTAGGTTCTATTTGGTAAATAGTGTTTTCTTTTTTTTTTTTTATTTATGTTTTAAAGTATTTATCAATTTTTTTTTTCTTTTTCGAAGAAATAAAAGATTTTATATGAATACCTTGCATAATTCATTGAATATGCTTTACAATTTTCGAAACTAATATGCATTGTTGCTTTTAAGTTAATAGATGGGTACATTGAAGAAATAATTTTATTGATTTTCAAATAAAATGTTTCTTAGCTATATTCATACGTAAGTCTTGAATGTGGGAAAAATGAAGTTTTATGTTTCAAAAACATTGTAGGTTTTGATGCACTAGCAATTTTGCTTCCAATATTAGGAAATTTAAAATTTTCTTTTTAATTACCTAATATCAGAAGATATATAATGTATACAAAATTTTTTTTCTGCTTTAAAAATTATACTCAGAGAAAATATAAAAGAGAAAAAATAAAAACTATAATGAATTTTTAGAAATAATTATGAAATTTAATTATCTAGCTCCCTGTTCGAAATGTTGGAGCTTGTTGGTCCATAATATTGAAGGCATTTTCTGTAACCTTAATATAATGCTAAATTGAACCAAATTATCGTAATTCCCCAACACAATTATTACTATAGTTCAACATTGTTTTTATTATAGTTGTATCAAATTTCTACCAAATTATAGTTTAGCGTAGAATCGATTTTACTTAAAATTAAAAAAAGCTAAAATACACGTAAAATTGTGTTATTTAAAAATTACACTTATCTGATTAATATAAATAAGTCGAACGTTTAAGTTGCTCGTTTGTGTGCATTTATCAATCTACCTTATACAAATCCACAATTCTGAACCGATCCCACCAAATTTGGCGTACACATGTTTATGATAAAACCCTCTTCTACCACTAGTTTGAGCACAACATTCCAAAAACAATTTTTTTCCATAGGATTTGATAAATATTTCATTATATGAGTGGTTTGATAGATTGCAGCTCTAATCAAAAATAATTTTTGATCATTAATAATTAGTTTGATTATTTTGATAATTTGAAATGATTTTAGTCTTATCGCAGGTTTTAATGAATTATTTATCCATGTTTCCTATTGCTAGGTTATCACAGCGAAAGGTTATCTACGTTAATAAATTCACAACACATTGTGATGAAATTACCAAAACGGTTTTAAAAATTATATGAAATAGCTTATTTTAAAAGGTAAAACCAAATGTTTCTTATATTTATACTTTAGCTTTCAAAGTATGTTTTTATAAGCTTAAATAATGGAAAATCAATAAGAACTTATAAAATAAATTTGAAGTTATTAATTAAGCCATAGGAAAATTGTGGTCTGAATATCAAATTTTAAAAGATACTACTCGTATATACATAGCTAATCTTTCTTTTGGTGAGTTGATCTCCTAACTAATATTATTATAAATCTAATACTAAGAAGCCGCTTCGGAATAAAGAATAAATAAAAAGAAACAAATAAAAATTAAAGGTTGTGTTATGGGTTATAGCACTTTTCGCCTATCAGGAGTTACAATATACGAAATAACGATTAGGAGTTGCAATAACATTTTGCCAAATGAAACTGAATAAAATTAATCTTTATTTTGAAGCAATGAACTTCTAAAAAACATGTTTTGCTTAATTTGAGAGCTAAGTCGCCAGGAAGGACAACAAATAGTTATGGAAAAAGAAATTGGAATTTTTTTTTAGCTTAAGTAATTGCGTCGCATATGTCTTTCAGTTTGTGGTTCATTTCGGAATGTTAATTAATATCAATTTATTGATTATTTACTTGTTTTTCAACACATACAAAGAAAGGGTATTCAGACAGTTGATTATAAAGAATAATCAAGTGTAGGAAGCTGATACCATGATTCAAACTCATGCAAATTTAGGATATTGCCGGAACAGAAACAAAACGAAGAGAATGGACCAGGAAATAAACTTAGTGCTTTCACTGGGTCATAGAGCTCATATTTATTTAGAAAAAAATGACCGTCATAAGGATTAATGTTTCGAAAACTATAAAAAGTTAAATTATTTCTTCAATTTACGCTTGATCTAAAGTGGTTTTTAAAGAAAACTTTTGATTTTTCATGGAATGAATTTTAATTGTTATGGGTGATATGCTGTTAATTGCTAACGAAGAAAAAAAATTAATAGTAGACTGTGAGAAATTTTTATTCACGTAAATTTCTTGCTAAAATTGATTTTGATTCGTTAAGAAATTCCGGTGTGGAAGAAAAATAATGCAAGCATCACTAGATCTCAAAGGGGTAAAACGAGACAGATTACACAAATGCATATAAAACTAATCCCAAAACCCAAGATGATTGCAATTACAACACTGACTTCATTTGAATACCATTGGATTAAATTCTGCACAAGGCATTGCAATTTAGCTGCATGCGCTCATTCTATCTAAATTATAACAACCTTAGTTCTTATATAAGTTGCAATCTTACAATAGAACTCCTTATTGTAGATGCGTTTGAACTAGATAGATATTAACAATAATGAGTTTAAACTCAGATTCATTAGAGATATATTGATATTATTTGAAAAAAAAAATCATCTGGATGAAATAATTGGAGATACTATTGTATACTTTCATTTTGATAATTCTTTGGTTTGTTGTGTGGCTGGGTGGCGCAGTTGGTTTGCTGTCGGCCTTCTGAGCCCAAGTCTGTGGGTTCGATCCCCGGCCCAGACACCGGATTTTCGGGATGCAGAAAATCAATGTCGTATGATTATGCGGCATGTAAAAGATCCCCGGAGTGCCTTATTGGCTCTTGGCATTTCCGGCAAAATTAAATTCCTAGTGCACTTTAGCATCCAAATAGAATCTCGGTGCTGACATCTAGTGTGGCAGAAACTAGATGTCCAAATTAACATGGCCAACGGTATCTCACCCATTGTGGTGGTCCTGAAAGAGCGGATACCACTTCTGGAGAACCGCACTAGGTCAGCTCATCGGGAAGACTGATTGTGCAGCTCATTGGAAAAAAAAAGGAAAAAAAAAAAAAAAAAGAAAAATTGGTTTGTTGCGATTAATATGGAAAAAAGGTTGTAGGGTAGATTGAAGAAATCTGAATAAACTAAATATCGTGCTAGTTAAAGATTGCATGGCAAAGATATGATATTGAAAGTAAAAGAAATTGAAGTTGCATAATATCGATAATCAATACTTCTTCTACTAATCATTGATTATAGTATTTCAAACAGATGTGTCAAAGCAATGTAGAGTATAAGGACATGGTTCTTGTTGGATAAAACATCTTGTTGACAAAATCTTGCAACGACTAAATTTAATACTGTAAAAGTCGCATTGTGAAAAAAGCATTTCCCCGTCAGAAATAATGCATTTATATGACGCATTTACATATGAAACATTTTCTTACCCATGAATCCTATTCAATACACTCGAAATGCAACTGAACTGATGAAATAAAACTGAAAAAATACCATCAAGTTATATTAGTTTGTGGTCTGAGCTGTATATTGGAATTAAAAACTTCAAGAACCTTCTTGATAATTTTAAGCGAAATGCACTGTATATCAGTTTTAAGAAAAAAGAAGAATGCATAATTAAAATATTTTTTATTTACTCTTATCTAATCAAACCACTCACGCTAAAATTTTTCACAATTATTTTAATTTTTTTTTTTTAAAACTGTGATTACAAACAAGGTTTAGAACAAATGTTAGCTGAAATTGATTTCAATAATATACATTTAAAGCATATTTCAAAGATATTTTAAAATCAAAGATTTCTTAAAGTTTTAATAAAAATTTATTAAAAATTCAACTATTCGCATAAACATCAAGTCATTTGAATTTTATTAAATTTAAATGGAAAAATTTTTTTTAATGGAAAATTTGCTCTAGATATTAGCGACCAAAATAATTAAAAGCGCTAAAAATAATTTTGTGGCAAGGGACAATTTTAAATGCGTATGAATGTATATGAATCAGAATTAATATCTCATTAAATTTTCAATTTTTGTTTTCATAAAAATTTACATATAAAGTACCTTAAATGTGTATTGTTAAAAAATAGTTTTCCATCTTCTATGCACTGAGAAAAAAAGGAACATGGTGATATTTATCGTGTTTCTGGCTCTATGAGAACACCATAAAGATCGGTATTCTATATTGAAGCGCTTTAGTAATGATTTAGGAATTATTAACAATAAAATATTATTTAATGTTGTGCGATAATTGGCAAATTTGAAAAAAATTCACCAAAATTAGTTTTAGCATAATATATAATAACATGGCATGAGAAACTTTAATATTCGGTTAAATTTAAATTTCAGTTTTGAGTTCTTTACAAAATGCATGGTAATAAGAACTACAAATATAAAATCTCGATTTTCCTGTAAAGTGTTACCATATGAACCAAAAATTACTAAATGAATGGTTTAAATACCGTATATTTTAGTTTTATTCACTAGAATTCTAGTTTTTTAAAAAATTTTTTACCAGAAATGTCGATGCCATATAGTATAGTTTACTAGAATATTTTTCTCCGTGTACACACAATAAAATATGAAAAAACGAAAAAAGTTCATTGTTAAAATTTTAAAGATCCACTATCCCCTTAAAATCCCCCCGCCCCATGAAAAAAAAAATTAGAGGAACGAAATCTTTGATAAATATCGTAATATGAAATAAATAAAAGTCATATTCCTAAAACTTTGCACTTACAATATATTGAATTAGTATAGTTCAGAAAAAAATAATTAGGTTTCTTCCATCTATATACACAATAAAAGATGAAAAACGAAAAAGTATTTTTAAGGTTTTAATGATTCCTTGTCCCTTTAAATATCCCCCCTCCAAAAAAAAAATCTTCAAAGAGTGAAATGTTTGCTAAATAAAATATTCCATAATAAATAAAATTCATTATACTAAAATTTTTACCAATTGGAAAATTACGTAGGTCAAAAAAATGATACAACTTAGTACCGTTAAAAAGTAAAAGTATTATAACAGAAAGCTAAATTATACCCATTTGTAAAAAAAAAACATGAAAATAAGTAAATAAATTTGAAATTTCAACACCTCATACAAATAAAATGGTCATTTTTTAAAAAATTCGGCTTCATAATACTCATTTTTAAATGATTCAAAATGAGTGCAATAAACACGTGTGAACTTTTATGTTGTATTGGAAAATGTATAATTGATTAAGATTTCATTGGAACTAATGAATGAAAACAATTTAACCTACTTTTAACGGTTTGATTGCGTTAGATTAAGTTTCAAAAATAATTCAGATCAATTGTTAGTTAATGCTTTAAATGTTTAATAGAAGAACATAAGTGTGTAAAAATTGTATTATTTTTTAACTTAGTTCTTGATCATGCAAATAAAATCAATATGGACTTTGGCTTTAAGTATTCTGGGATTTTATGTAAGTTAAAAATATTTATATTGCTTAATTTTTATTTTTAAAGAAAATATGGATGCTCTTTATTTTATATGCTTTTAGATTTAAATCAACCAACAAGTCAGCCTTAATTTAAAAAAGCTTGTTTCTCAGAGGAATTTATTGTTGTCATAATAATTAAAAACAATTATTTTTTAAAAAGTTGTGAAAATAAAAAAAAAGCAGGAGTAAAAATAAAATCGATAGTAAAGAATCTATTTAATAAACTCATTTATTACCGTTGAATATGATAACTTCATAAATTTTCATCGGAATTAGTTAAAAGTTGAAGAACTTATATTTCATCAATACCATATTTAGCAGTCGAATTTAGTATTTATATTATTTGTATGACGTGCCTTACATAAAACGTATGAAAAAAAGTTTGATTAAATAGATAGCAATTCTCCTCGATTTGTTTATTTTCATTCTGAATGATAAGATTAAAATAAATTAAATTCAGAAATTAAATTCCAGAGTTTTTTTCCCGTTGTTAATAAAAGTAATTTTTGTTTCAATAGAGGAAAAGATCCCGTTTTATTCAGAGCAATGGTTATTCATGTATAAATTCTGATTAAATGTTTTCATTATTCATTTTTTTTCATTATTAAAAATATCCATGCGTGTTATATACGATATTATATTTGTATTTTATTTGATAGGATATTAAATAGATATTATATTTGAATATCTGTCCCAAATTAGTAAGAACTAATTAATTATTTTTATTTTTTGAATTCTATAATTTAATGTTTTTGATAAAGATATTTATAAACGTTTGTTTTATGTGTAAATGTAATTAGCATTTTAATTTTATTTGGTTTTATTACAACAAAAGTAACGTAAAAAAATAAAGAAATTTTAAAGCAAAAAAAGCACCAATAAAGTGTTTAATCATTGATAAATAATGCATAAAAACTAATTTCAATGTATTGGAAATATCATTTTCCTTAAATTTGAGTTTAAATATGTTTAATTACAAACTGTTTAATGTTAAAAAATTCTCCAATGAAAAAATAATTAAACAAAAGTAGAACATTAAATAAAGTACTAATGTAAAAGATGGCCATTTTAAAAGGTAATAATCAAAATATTAATTTAAAAAAAATCTAAAATAATTACGTTTATACTAACATCATTATATCGGCTAAATAGACAAATATTTATCCACAATTTATACCTTATACTTTAGAAGTTAATTTAAAAATAAATAATGTAAAATAACGTTAACAAAAATTACAAAATTAGTGTTAATTAAAAGTAAAAAATTATAATACAAATTTATAATGTATAAATAAGAATTTATTAGTTTTGCATTTTATTATATTAAAATGACAATGCTTAAACAGTCTCTAATTTAGAATTATATTCAAAGTTTATATTAATTCAAGGTTCCCTAATTTTATCCCCAATTACACTTTCTTTTCACTCTAAATCAAGTTATATTTTGTTCTTATAAAACAAAGCTCAAATTTAGTTCAATACAAGAGAATCGCTGATAGAATGAGGAAATGTACTTAGAATCCAATGATTTCCCGACCCTTAATCAAGTAGTCTATTCATTTCTATGTATGCCAGTCAATTCAGATCAATTACTTAAAAAGCTTTCCTTGTTAGCTAAATATATATTTCCAAAACAGTCTGATATCTTCAAGCGAAAAACTTTATGTGTTTGTTTGTGTCGGATGCTTTCATTCTTCCAGATTTTTTATATCTAATTAGGCAGTTTTTATGTACCTAATTGGGAGTAAGTTTCAGTTCACGGTAAACAAGTATTTAGAGAATAGGAGTACAATTGCTTTTAGAAAAATAAATAAGTTGTAATAGAAATAAATGAGAATGCTAAATCAGAGGTGGAGGGAAAAAAAGTTGAATTGTTTTTATTAATGCCAATAAGATACGTATATTTAGTTTAAGGAATAAATGTATGTTTAAAGTTATATTTATACGAAAATAATTTTTCGATTTTGGTGTTTTATTTGTACCTCAATGTTTTTAGATATGATTCAAAGAAAATATTTTATTCATTGTGATCCCGGAAGCAGAAATGCTCCAGCATGGCAGCGAGCACTGCAGATCACCATGACATTTACAGAATATTTTTCATTTTATTGATCTTTTGATTTTGAAAAAGGAAACAAACAATGGGGGGAAATTGTTGAGATTCTTTTTTAAAATATCTCTTAACTTGTTTCAAATGAATATTAAAAAGCTGAATTAAGAGAAAACATCTAAGAACAAAAAAGTAAAGATTTTTTTTCAGTTATTTGATTACAGACTTTACTACATAGGGATTTATTTCACTTTACTTGTTATCTATAAAATTCTACGTAAACTTAAACAACATAAAGTTTTTATGAATAATTTTTAACGGACTTATTTTTAACTTAATTTTTAAGGAACTTATGTATTTGTGAATTTCTCAGCCTGTATGCTAGATAAAAATTAATTTTTACAAAAATAATCTCAGACTGGCTGAATTGAGTCGCAGACAAATTTAGATTCACCAAGTGCTGCAAATTCACTGCGTAAATTTTGTTACCTGGATCGTTACCTATTACAAAACAAAAACATGGAAAATTGGTTATAATCTTTATTTACAAGGGTCATAATTTTAATAAGAATCGATTGAGCCACGCATCCTGTCAAGAGACGTCAGTTCAAGTTCGACAACTCTTGGTAAGTCTCTCACTACGCCGCCATTACGTGTCACGTTTCTGTTGGTGTTGATTGCTTAGTTATACTGATTTGTTTGTCACCATGTCAATCATCATCACCATGTAAATGGTAAAGTGCGTTCAGTTATTCAGTTTTTAAATGTAAATAAAAATTTGTGACACTGAAATTCACCGGAAGCTTGTTAGAGTTTATAGTGAAGGTGTAATGAATGATGAAATTGTGTGTAAATGATCTAGGCTTTTTAATGTTCATGATAAAGAATGATCTGGTCGGCTTATTATCATGAACGGGAAGTACTGGATCATCCAACGTACAACCCTCACTTAGAACAATCAGACTTTCATCTGTTTCTGAAACTGTAAGACTTTTTGTTGGAAAGCGTTTGGAAAATGATAGCACGTTGAAAGAAACTGTTACTAACTGTTTTACGGTGTTCTTTGTTGACGTTATTCAAAACTGGAGCCATAACTTGACAAATATTTCAATGTTTTTGGTGACTATGTTGAAAAGTGAATAAATATTAATATTTTAGTTTATGATACAATTTACATTCTTAAATACAGTTTCACTAATTCCACTTCAAAACGGTTCTTACTTATAAAATGAAACTCATACAAAGCATCAAAATAAGGAGTTGAGCTGGTTATATTACTTTTTATTAATATAGTTTGCTAAGATTAATTATTAAAAAATAAACAATGGTTAATATTTTAAACTAATGCTTCAGAATTGGTTTCTTTATTTCCTACATTTGATCTTTTGATTTTACTTTTACTGATCTATGCAATGCTGATATTTGAATTTTATGGTGATTTAAAAATGATAAGCTTGGCATTAACGGGATATTTTTGACGCAATTTGAGTATCACGCTTTTTAGCACTTTAAATGCTTACAAGGTTGCGAAAGGTGCAAAATATGTACAGAGCACAAAATAAAAATGAGCCACCGGGAATAACCTTTGATATAGTGATCGGATCTCCATGTTCTAGACTCAATCTTAATGGCTTGAGGGGGTGACCTAAAATATGCTAATTAATTAATGTAAACGATATTTTAAATCACGAAAAATTGGACCACAAAACGTACTTTCTCTGAATAAGTATACTTTTCTTTTCAAAGAATTCGGATTTCTGACCCCCAAAATATAGGGGATAGCAGCACTCTGGGAAATATGGTCCCAATAGTTTGGTCAAGAGAGCGGTCCAAACTTTTGGACCCCCCTTATGTTAATTTTAGTTTTTAAGTGTTTCACTATGTCTTGAGTACCTTTTAAGCAAATTAAAAAACTTTTGCACAAAATTTTAAAATTTGTTTATTGAAAGATAATTCCGTGTAAAATAGAACTTTTAGTAAGTTATTATTAAATTTTATTATTTTATTAAATAATGGTCGAAAAAATTTTGAATTGTAATGTATTTAATTTTTTTACATCGTTTTAAAGAATGTAATTTTACATGGCAAAATTGAAAATTTGAGTGAAATCGGTCTAATAGTTTCTGCGAAATTGAGTTGTATAAACGTGGATTCTTAAAACTTGATTTCTAAGGAGACATGTAAAATGACATTTTTTAAAATTAGGTAAAAAATTACACACCTTACAATTAAATTTTTTTCGATTATTATTTAATAAAATAATTAAAAATAATAAATATTTATTAAACTTATTTTTGGCATATTTATGCAAACGAATTGTTATAAATGTATGAAAAGTTACTTCAATTCGCTTAAAAAAGATCTTGAGATATGGTAAATTTCGCAAAAAATAAAATTAACGTCAAAGGGCCCAAACATTGAATCTCTCTCATGGCCTAACTCAAAATTCATTCTCTATAAAACCATGGAAACGAAAAATTTTTTTTTTTCTAATTTTAATATTTTTTAAACAGAATGTAAAGTATAAAGAAACGATTTGAAAATAATTTTTCTGCAGCTTTTGGGAAATAATAAACAATTGAAAAAAAATTTTAAATACAGATTGTAATCTATAACCTAAAAATAAGTCTGTAGTTTTCAAAATCTTTATCATTTGTTAAAAACAACACACTATGTTTTGGTAAAAAATTTCAGTTTGCTTTTGAACTACCATGCTTTGAAGTTTATTTAAAATATTGATTTAGTTGTCGAATATTTGAAAAACTTCAAAGAGTTTTTCAATATTTGAAGCCTTTAGAAACTAAAACTGCTTGAGCTTGATTCTGCTTCCGAAGTTTTCATTACACTAACAGAGAGCACAAAGAACTTATACGAAAGTTTTCACCACAGTTTAGAGAACTTGATAAACAAGTTCTTACACTGCTAAAAATTCTGGATTAAATATCGGTAAAAAATATCGGCACCTTGGGTACATCATCAGTAAAAACAACTTTACATAAAATTTTATTCCGTATATTTTACAGTAATAATTATACAACTACAGTGATTCAGTGATTTTACAATAAATATTAGTATAAAAATTACGGTATGTCAGATTTTGTGTTCCATAAAATTTTATGGTAAAAAGCATCGGTTTCAGGTATATTTTACCATAATTTAATCTGGAATTTTTTACAGTGTGCATGGTTCATTATTTAAATGCGGCGCCAATATATACAATGCATGAAAACTGATTATCATTATTCTTTCTATTGCCTATTACAAGAAAGAAAAAAAACAGTTTAAAATATTTAAATTCTTAAAAATAATTACATAATATTTAAAAGTGAACTCTCAAGCTGTAGTGAAATTTTCCATAGTTTTCAAATTCATGAAAAATTTAACAGCATCCTTAGAGAATAAAAAGAAGGATATTTATTTAGTCAAGTAAAAGAAATGAAAATTACACTGAAGAGTTATAATAGGTCCGGTAGTCAATCATGCGAATAAATGAGCCAAGTTAGTTTTTCTTCTTATTTTTTTCAAAGTGGTTACGAAGTTCTTTACATTATAAATTTAAAGAATTTATATGTTTTTTCCCGATAACATTCCTTAGAACTAATACTATTCTTTTTGAAAAAAATATATCAGAATTTGAGTTGCTCCTTCTGTTAACATTAATAAAAAGAGCGTTAAAGTGAACTTTTAAGGTTGTGGAACATTACACATCTTAGTATAAGCAATGTTTAATGATTAGGTCGTTAAGCATTGTTAGTCTGAAAACATTTTATTGCAAAATTTCACCTTTACAAAGAAGGAAACAAGTTAATATAAAGGTAGAAATATTTTTTAAAAAGTTGTAAAATAAAAGATTTAAAAAATGTAAAACTATAACGTTTTGAAATATGATTCGAAAAATTTTGAACCAATTTCAAGCAAATAATTCCAAAACACGTTAAAAAAAATTAAAACCAACCTTCTTCCAGTTTGTTGTGCCTTCTATTTTTAATTGTTTATTTTTTATACTTTATGAGTTTGTTTTAAAATACATTCAACGACAAGCAATAATATCCTTATGAGTTTGACTCGTAGTGATAGAAATTTAATTAATTTGATTTCCAATAGCATCTACATATCTTATGTTATAGTTGAGTTCCTGAAAGATTATATGCTTCACAAATTAGAATAATGGTAGCAAATAAATTATTGATCAAATAAACTACAAAGTATTTGTTAATCATTATTTTAATTTTCAATTAAAATATTTATTGTTTCATGCTTTCTCCTTTCTTCAGTTTGTTGACGGAGAAGCACCAGTAGAAGATTTGAACTCAGGTAAGTAATTTGAATATTTTCTGCATCTAGTAATTTTCGATTTTCCTTTAAATCAAAGTCAATTTACTTTCTAATGAATTTATTTTAACATTTTCTGCTTTTACTGGTGAAATTCCTAAAATTTTACAAAACTTTTATTTCTATTGTTTAAAAATTAAAAGGAACAAACGTGGTTATGACGTTTTTAATTTTTTGTAATAAAAAAAAATGTGGTACATTTTTTTTAACTGATTAAAAATATATTTAGACCAATCAATTTACATTAATATTTTATTAAAAGGGCCGAATGGGTTCGAGTGTTTTGGAGTTAATTAAAATAAGCTTTAAATATTTTTTTTCATAAATTTATTTGGAAATCGCAAAATGTTCTATACTAGCAATTTAAATCTATCGTTTTATAAATTATTATTTCGATTTGTAAAAATAGTGAAAATATTTTCAAAAGAAGATTTTTTTAATTCCTAATTTCAGTACAAAACCAATATTATCAAACTATGCTAAGTGTTCTTTGCTTGCGAAGGCATAACATTCTTTTAATAACGGAACTAATGCCAACTACGATAAACTTATACTGGTGTAAAGTTAATGACTTTTTAAACTTAAATTCGCAGTTTAAGGGTTTTTTTCTCCATAAAATTGTAAAATAAATTCTGTGTTTATATGCATAGCATTATTTACACAAAATTTAGACTGTAAGACTTATGCATTATAGTTGTTAGTCAGTGATTTTTTTTACAGCATGCTTGATGGTGAATGGTAATTTTTGTCAAAAAATGAAACGCAAAAAATGTATGTTCTTTTGTTACATAGACGAATTGAATTAGGTTTTAAGAAAAAAGATAAAATAAACAATTATTTAAATTATTAGTTAAATTATTAAGTACATACTAATTTAAAGTTTTGAAATATTGTATAAAATGTAGTTTTAAATTAAAATATTATACTGAAAACTTGTTTTATATAAAATAAAAATTTAATGCTGGATTACACAATTTTTTCTTTTTATTTAAGTATCTTATGAAATAGTTTATTAGTAGTTTAATAGAATGCTAAATAAGTAGTAATTATTTTCTTTCATATAGAATAAGTCTAAAAAATTTTTTCATTTCTACAGAAATAAATAAGAGTGTTTTAATGATAATTATGTATTGAAAATTTAACTTGTTTCTTCCTTGGATTAATCAAATAATCAAATTAGTATTGCATAGTTTGTTGTTCGGATTTGACATCGAAGCAAATATGTTTCATAAGTACGCCTTTAATATGCATTTTAAGAATTCTTATCAAAACCAAAAATAAAAAATTGTATACATCAAATAATACAAACTATTATTTAAGCAAGGAAAAAAAAATACAATTGAAATGTAATAAATCAGCGATCAAGAAGTCGTATGTAATAAACATACATTGAAACTGATTTTATTTTGAAGGTCTATCAAATTTTGTCTGTCAATTCTTATATATCATCAATAATATTTTTTACAACCAAGGAACAAAAGGGAGTGTTTTTATATGGCTTTTTTTAAAAATCTATATTTATGAAAATGAATGTTTGTTTGTGTGTGTGTGTGTCTGTAGGGTATCTACCACTACAAAATTACAATTACAATTCACTAGTATATAAGACATGTTAACTCGACTCTATGTCGGGGTACCTTTTGATAGATGAAAGTTGGCATTGTCTAATGGTCTTTCCCCACATTTGTGACTTACGGGCTTGATGCGAACACGTCGATCTTGACAGTAACACCCACTTCGATCTGGTGACGCCTACTTCGATGGATGGTCTACATGGAACAGTTGTCTTGCTACTTCTGACTGCGACATTATCCATCTCCTCACGCTGTTGCTACTCAGTCTCGATTAATACACAACGTCGGCCAGCATGTACTCGACTGCTAAAGGCAACACAGGAGCGATTATGGCTTTAATACAGCTCTCATGACTAATATTCAAAACTCGGTGACCTTCATCCAGCTCTCCCGGTCTTTCACAAATACAGCAACTAGTGGTATTCATGTATCGAATTCTATCACAGATATAATTCTGATGGGGGAGTACTGTAGGGTATCTACCACAACAAAATTACAATTCACTAGTATATAAGACATGTTAACTCGACTTTATGTCGGGGTACTTTTTCATAGATGAAGGTTGACATGGTCGATATCTACTATCCTCACATATCCTTAGACTCCTAAACCATCATATTGAAATCGATGCAACTTGACATGCAAATAGTTTGAAGCACGAGGAAACTCACCGTTGACATTGAAACATTCTGTGACGAATCGTTCGAGCGGAGGGAGTGAAAAACGAAATGGAATTTTCTGATCGGTCAAACGTTAGCCACTGTTTTAAATTTAACAACAGTCGAGTAAATGTTACCTCATATTTTAAAGATAACATAATTGTTAATGTCTAACTTATAGCTTTATTTGATGAAAATTGCTCAATGTGATAAAAAGATAGCTCTATTTGATATAGCTCTATTTTATATTGCACGTATTTAATTAAACTATTTTATATTAGCTATGTCAGATAAACTCAATGAAAACCATTACGTGGTAGAGGGTTCATGGGAGCCTTATTACGTTGTAGCACGCATGGAGAACCTCACAAAATGTATACTTTTAAAGTTATCTTATACCACGAGCATTTTTTTTTTTCATTTTTAATATTTTCCTTTTTAAAAGTGTTTCTGAAAATATTTTAATTTATTTAAAATCAAGGGTAATTGAATGGAAAAACATATTTATGTATTTAAAGGTAAAATTAATGAGAATGTGATACTAATTCGCTTAGGAGAAACGTAAAAATTCGTCATACTATTAATGACACCAATGATGCTTAAATAATTTAGGTAATCTATGCATATTGAAATAAAAGAAATAAGCTATGCAATAGAAAGCAAAAGTAATAGAGTAAAGATATTTATTTGTCTAGATAAACAGTAAGAAATCGTCATACTATCATTGAGGACAACGATGCTGAACTAATGTTGGTAATATGTTAATTAATATAAAAAAACATGTATTATAAAGCTAAAATAATAGAAAAGCGATAATTATTCATGTTTGGGAGCCATGAAAAATCGTCATATTATTATTGACATTAATGCTTTATGAAAATTGATGATATGTTTTAAATGAAATAAAATTAAATAAGCTATGTGGTAAAAAGCAAGGTTTAAAGGAGAAAATATTTATTGGAAATTCGTTTAGGAAATCCGTAGAATGCAGATAAAGCTCAATTATTGTGCAATACTGACGGTAATATGTACTACTTGGATTATAGTAATTGGTGCAGTTTTGATATGAGTTCTACAACGGGTTTTTCATAGTTTCTGAAAATATTTTTTTCATTCGTAGCAAAGATAGTATATTATATTTTTATGAATTACAAAACTTTGTTCCACCACTATCTATAAACATTTTAGCAGTAAATTAAAGATCAGATAGAGAAATGGTCATGCTCTAAAATCCTTATCAAATTCTAATAGGAATTCTATTTAAAAAAAAAAAAAATTTCGGCTTTAGATGGCTGTCACTGACAAATGTATTTTTCACAAAACTCAACTGTTGATGGGTTACGTAATAAGTACTGAACATGCTACTATAGGTATAAAATATTATATTGATATATTTGGTGATTATTAAAACAGCCCCAATACTAAGCGGTTTTATTATTGACACTTTCGAAATAAGGTTCCCTCGAAAGGGATATATACTGGCACTTGATGCTGCAATAGCATCATTTCAAGTGATGCTAAGTGCATTTTATCTTTATTGTAATGGGATAGAATGGATTCTTTACTTATTTTTTATTCATTTCGTGCGATGAACGGGCAATTATCTAGTGACCATTTATTGTTACGTGATTTAAAATATAGGTGTTATGTTAAAAGTTAAAGTTTAAATACAAATGCATTAATTGAAAGTGTTTTAATATTTTATTCCAAAAATTAGTTGAATTTTTTTTTGCATAAACTTTTTAATTTAAATATATCGTTACTTATAAAATAAAAACTGAATTTACGAACAGATAAGATCGATATTTCTATTTCAATTTAATTTAATTTATTAACCTGCTTTGAACAGATTACTCAATTCTGACGTAGCTCTACGTCACTACGTAGCTTTGTAATTTTCAAACTAGCCCAGAAGAGAAGGGCAGTCCTGGATTAAGCATTGGGAAAAACTATTCCTCTTGGCGGGCATTTGTGTTATAAGGAGAGGTACATCTCGAAACCTCCCACAGTTAGCCCGATGGCAAGGGGGTTCTAATCCATGATCCGTCTACCATTAAGGTCTTTTTACGTTAGCACTGTGGTCGGGGCGAGCAGGATGTTTAATTCGTATCAACCAGCCATTGATAGGATTCGAACCTGGGTCACCTCATTGGAAATCAAATGCTCTATCTCCTGAGCCACCACAGCTCTTTATTTACAATTTTATATTATAACCGTCGTTGAACAATCGGCCTAATTCTTTCGGTTTACGGCTATTAATGCTCAACTCCGCAGCCTTGTAATTTTGAACCTAATGCAGAAGACAAGGTAACTCCTGGATCAAGTATTGGGAGAAATTTGCCTTCGTGGAGGACTATTTAATTACAAATAAAAAGATAAAAAAAATTATTTATAAAGAGCTAAAAATTTATAATAAAATTACAACGTTTTATTTAAATGTTTGAGCTTTTTCATGCAAATCTATAATGATTACTGTATTGATAATCCCTAATGTATGAAACGATATTAAAAGCATTAGAAGCAAACGTATCCTACTGAGTCAATATTTCAGATATAAATCCTGACCTCTTTGTCAAAACAAGCTGACTTTATAATTAGGATAAATCTGGAGTTTCTAAAATTTTGAATAGACACTTTCATGTTGTGTGAATAATTGCAATAACTAATTTTCCTTGCTCAATTCGCTTATTTGATTAATCTTATGAATACATTGAAATCTCATATGCTCGATACAAGACGGGAAATACGGTATTCCATCTCTTTCAAGCAGCGTTAAGTACTGGGACAAACCCGTAAGGAAATTTTCTCTCTATACTTCTCTTTCCATTTAATAATATGAAGTGAACTTGGTTGTGTGCAGGAAATTACCTAGTTTAGATGACGTCGCTTCCGAATAGCTTGAGGTCCCGAAACATCTGCTACCAGCAAATGCTGATTAATTATTCCTCTAAAAATTTGTTTTCAGTAGATTTTACAATACTATTTTTGTTTCAAAAACTTTTATATGTTACTTATGTAAAACCTTTTCAACAGTTAGGTACTGCATGGGTCTAAGCTCACCGAATTATTATCAATAATTTAACAGAAATGTGATTTAATACATTTGTAAAATATAATAGTCAATGAAAAGTATAATAATTTATTAACCCTTTGCTTACGGGGTTCCATGTTGTAACTTCGCACGTGGTCCACTTGTTGTACCAGCCGTAAGCAAAAGGTTAAGCCACATTTTCTTAAATTACATACAAACGATCTTCAACCGTCGAAACCAAAATCCAGTCTCTCTCTGTTAAAAAATAATAAAAAATTTTGACATTGGTGATGTAGATGACTTTGTTTCTTCATAAATTTCTTGTTTTTTGTAACCTCACCAAAATGTTTTTTTAATGACTTTTTTGACATTGAAGATAGCAAGATCTGAGAGGGCTCAGGAGATAGAGCGCTCACCTCCCAATGATGTGAATCGGGTTTGAATATCAGTGATGACTGGTCGATACCAATTCAGCCTCCGGCTCGCATCGTCCACAGTGCTGCGTAAAATATTCTCAGTGGTAGACAGATCTTGGGTTAGAGTCGCCTTTCCGACGTTCGGCTAACCGTAAGCACGTTTCCTCTCCACGTAAAGCGAATGCGGGTTAGTTCCATCAAAAAGTCCTTGTTTAAAACAAATTTCTCCAATTACTTCATCCAGTAGTTTCCTTGTCTTCTGGATTGGGTTCAAAACTACGAGGATAGAGAGTTGAGCATTGGTAGTAGTAAACTCGTAATAGGGTCGGCTATTCAACGACGACTATAAAATAGAGTAAAAATGAAGATAACTAATATTATATTGTTTCAATAAAAAAATTCACTTACTTTTTTCAAAAGAACTAAAATTTTAAATTTCAGTTTTGAATAAATACTTTTGAAATATAGAATTTTTTTTCCAGAATATCTCTAATGTTTTACTTTAAAACATGAAATAAAATTGTTGGTTGTAGTTGGACTATTTGTCTTGATTGCATTTCTCTGCTAATCACATGGTTGTGTCTAATCAGGGGAGATTTCCGTATCGTAATCTGTGACCGATAATCGCCAAGGTTTGGCAAGTTCCCGGTAGCGGCAGGCGAAACACTTGAAAAAAAAAGAAAGAAAAAAAAAAAAAAAGAAAAAAAAAAAAAAAAAACGCAGGCAGGGACCAACTCGAAGAGTATAACTCGTAGTCTCCCCCAAGCGAACATCTACTTGTTTCTTTTTAAAAAATTTTTCCGTTTGGCGCTTATTTTCTAACTAATATTCCCAAGGCGCCGTAATTTGGCGCCTTGGGAATATTAGTTGGCGTGGCAGATCACGATGCCGGAATATCCTCTCTAATCATGTGGTTAATTACTCTTATGTTTATAATCAGACTGAATCAATTTTCGTATCAGATTCAACTAGTTACCTAAACACGACGTCACACATAAGGGTCAAAGAGTCTGACCATAGTGACCTAAGCAACTTTCAGAGCTGTAAATGTATAATTTCTACCAAGAATTTAACACAAAACTACTATTAAAAGATTGTTTTTCAACAAAAATAGCATTGTGACTAACGTAACCTTTTTTGTAACACTGAAAAATGATGCTTATATTATAAGGCAATTTTTTCTGAAACTTGAGCAAAATTGGCTGCTATATTTGAAAAAGGTGGACACTATTAAAAATATATTACCCAGGCAAAATTAAAGCATAATTCTTTTTGGTCTTACATATTACTTTCACTTAATACTTCATGTGACTAACGTAACATTCAAATGACAAGCAAGAGATACATTCGAAAATACTTATTGGGACTAATCTTTGTAACATTTACATCACTTTTAAATTTTTTGAGCATCTTATGTCGTACAATTAATTTTCGTCGATCAGTATTAGAAGTTCTAAGTGGAAGCATTCTCTTTAACTCAATTGGACCTGTCAAAAAAACTTTTTTATATTCTGAATATCATCAGGTTTTGGACAGTTAAATTCTTCATGTGTCTCCTTCAGATGTTACACTTTATACATGTTTCACACTTCTTAATCTTATTTTGTTACACTTATTTTGTTGGTTTACTTTAAAAGTAAACCAACAAACGAATCAATGTAGTTAAAATGCTTACTTTTTTTATATTGTACTAAAACAACAGTCAATTTTATCGAATCTGAATCTAAACTTTGATAATAAAGCAGTTCTTTTAAAAGTTCCTGGAATTTTTTATATTATGCAAGAAAATGGAGACCTATGTTTTTCGGAATAGTAAAACCTTTCCTACAACCATGCGCTTACAGAGCCACAACATAAGCCCCAAATGGAATTTTTCAAAACTAATGACATATTTTATAACTAGAAAGTAAGCTAAATAAAATAATAAGTCCCAGTTAAGATTTTGTAAAAAAAAAGAAGAAAATTGAGGCTTGGGTTGACATTTCTGCAGAATGGCCCCAAACCTGATTGGCAAACTCACGCGTGCCGTCGCTTGCAAGTATTCGACTATAAATCTTTCCGGCGGGAGAGGAGCGGTTGAAAATGCCAATTTTTTATTTTTTTATTTGAGCTTGCTCAAACATTTTCATTGGTGAAAAATGATCTGATGTGATCAGATTTAAATAAATGTTTTTATACTTTTTAATGTATATTTTTTGTAATGTTTGGAAAATAGAGCCAAAAGTACACACAGTGGGGCGAGCAACTGAGTACTCACTATTTTAAATCTGACAAATAAAAAATGTACTGAATGTTAAATTATTTTGTGTTCAAACCTATTTGATTGCAAGTAGAAACACGTGACTGTGTTCAATAAATGTCTGTCAACTTCAGCTTATTTCCTGTTGTAATCATACGGATTTTTTTCTATTTCGTATATATGACCTATAAAAGGTGGTATTAATGGAACACCCTAAATAAAATCCATTAAAAGTATGCTTTTCAAAATGTGTTTAACATTAAATATTTATTAAAATCAAATAATTTTTTCCCAGACTTCAGTAATGCTGACGAGTTACAATTTAGTGAATACAGTAAGCTAATTTTGGAGGATGACGGTGCCGATGATGAAGTGGTTCAGCTACAAATATATTTCAAGACTGAGGTATTTTAACATTTTTGTTCCATTTTTACTTAGTATTGGGTATCCTTTTCTGAGAAAAGTTATTCAATGGAAGTTGAGGATTTAGGAAGCCATGCATGTTTTGCCGTACGTTTAATACTTATTACTGTAATCCCGCACGTTTAATACTTATTACTTTTATGAACGTATAAATAATGATGCTAGTTAAAGCCGGGATGGTTCATCGAGTCAAGCACTTGCCTCCAAGCAAAATAACCCAGGTTTGAATCCCATCGATTCGTTTTCTGCTCCTTTCTTGTACTGAGCAGTGTACCCTAATGTAAATTAGGAATTGAAAGTGCTTTACGAAGAAAAGTATGTCCGTATGCCTGATTCAATAGATACATTGTCTTCTGAGTTGGTAAGGCTTCAGATTAGATTAGGTTTAGAGGATGGGCAGCACTAAAGAGCAGGGCATCGACCAGAGGTCTATTGTACCCAAACCCTAAATCATGATTAGCACGAAAGCCTTATATCTGGAATAAAATTCAGCAGACACTTTACAGGAACGTCTTGCAGTTCCCAGGTCTTAATGCAGTGTTGCCCTAAATGCTCAAATCTTTGAGCAGAATAGACTTCACAATCACATATCATATGTCGGGAAGTCTCCTCTACAAAAAGGTTTATATTCAATACGTATTATGTATAGGTGTCTCCTGAGGATACACTGTCCAGCGAGAAGACCAATGATCTTCCTCAAACTGTTACTGTTTAGTTTAAGAAGCTTTTCTTGACGTACACTGGGACAATCGCGATTCAGCTCCTTAGCTTGTCTCTGACCGTCTGTGATGCGCAATTGCTCATGGGAAATTTTGCCGTAGAGCTTAAATATAGATGCCCTGAATGATGTGGGGAAAATTCCCAAGGCTGGTTCAGGGCCCCAGAAAATCGTACTAGAGCCAGCTCATGCTGCTTCATCAGCTAGCTCATTTCCAAGAATACCCATGTGTCCAGGTACCCAATGTAGATATACATTGTTATGAGTAGAAAGGTCACAAGGAACCGAGAAGCACTCTCCTAATAGTGATAGGAGAGCAGCCTGACTGTCGGAACAGAAGTATTTTGATATTCCTGTCTAAGCATATCTTTCAACACAAGATAATGGCATAGACCTCAGCCTGAAAAAAAGTGGCATAACTTCCAAAGGAAAAGGGAAGTTTAGTACTATCATTGGAACAATAAATTCCTGCTCCTGATTTGAGACCAAGCCTTGAACCATCAGTGTACCATATTAGAAATTTGATTTATTTGACATTTGATTTGACCTCTGAAATACTGTTTCCATTTTTACCTACTATTTTATCATGCCATTTTTTTCTTTGGTTTTTATATGTTCTACATGTTTTTCATGTAATAAAGGACTTCAAAATGCCATGTCTCCAAACACTAAAATTTAAAATTATGTATTATATCTTGCATATTTTTGCAAATTCATTTTAAAAATTGTCCCATCACATGAAGCTAAAATTAAAATAGATATATATTTAATGAGAAAAAGAACCAAAAAACACAGCGAAAATAATTCAGAGGATGGAGAGCGCAGAGAAAAATTTATACTTATTAAAAATAAAATTTAGTTTTTTTAAAATTTAGTTTAGGAGTGCTACAAGCGATCCAAGAAGATTATGGGATGATGGCATTATACCTTACAAGTTATCTGAAAAATTTAGTAAGTTTAATTTATTATCCATCAGGGTTTTTTTACTGTTAATTAGGAAAATTTTAACTTATAATGAATTTTAATGAAATATTTATCTGCATAAAATACTTTTACTTATCCTTAAAAATTGATTAATGCTTTGAAAAAAAAACTCAGGTCATTTTGAAAGAAATCTTGTATTTTAAGATTTAAATTAAAGCACTATTGGTATCTTTAAGAAAAATGCTTTTTATAAATAGCGTGTAATGACATATTTGTTTTTCTCTCCTTTTTCTGGTGATATTTTATGAAATTTTTTTAAACTCATCAAAGAATATAAGACTTGTACGATTAAAAAAATTTTGAAAGTTGTTTTAAAGTAATTTGTGCTATAATTAAAAATGCAAGAAACAATTTTTTTCATTAATATTAGCACGTCTTTTCTAAAAAGAAAATTAAAATAATGGAATTAAAATCAGTTAAAAAATATTAATGTTTAAAACCATTACAAAATCAGCTAAATTTTTGTCTAATTGTTCAGTAATTCAAATAAAATTAATGCATTTTTTCTGAGATTAGACATACCTTTTATTAATATAGTTGAAAATGGCTGAAGACTGATACATATTTATGGAATTCGTTTTAAAATAATAGCCATTTTCCTAATTGCGGACCTGTAAAAATTACGCATTTTCGAAAGTTTCATTAATATTTTATTCAAATTTAGATTCGAAGCAAAAGGCGATGATCAAAGAGGCTATAGCTGATTTTAGAGAAAAAACTTGTATTTCATTCATTCCTCACACCAATGAAACCCAGTTTCTTATCCTCAGAACAGGAAAAGGGTAAGTTATTTGGAAGAAAACTGGGCAAGCGTAACTGATTTAATTAACATTAAAAGACTGTTTATTTACAAGCACACGAGGTACAGAGAGGTGATATATAGAAAGATCAAGTTTAAAGTTTTTACAATCATCAGTATTTGGAAAAGTCATCAAAATAGCCATCAAGCCTTAAATTTTTAAGTTTTTTTGCATGCACTTTCGGTCACCTGACACACATCCCAAACGGGAAACAGCTAAGCTCATGAGATCAATATTATGTTTCTGTCAATGCTTGTCATAACAGCGGTGATGTGTTCCTGAAGTGTTCTTGGCGTTCCGTGTGCATAAATTTGTAGTTGTAAAAGAGCCTTAATCTCTAATAAAGTAAAAGGATAAAGTTTAGGTACCCCAATGCTAACATCACTGATGGTATGTATCTCTGCTTTCGCTACAAACATTGAAAGAAAATTGTAATTGAACGTTTAACAGAAATGGTTTCAATTGTAATATGTTTCAAGTGGCCATGGCGGCACATATTTAACATTTGTAGTATGTAGCAGAAAATTGTTGAGTCTATGTATTTTTCCATGCATTTCACCATTCTCCATGTATTTCCCCATCGTGTATTTTTGTATTTTCACGAATTTCATCTCATCATACCTCGTGTACTTATAAATAAAAAGTTTTTTGAAAATGGATAAACCATCTTGGTTAGCCCAGTACTTTAAACCTACAAAATTTTTTTTTTATTCCCTATAAGAAAGTTTCGTGTATCTTAACAGCGAAAATAGATTGGGGCAACTATTTTACATCTAAGTAGTGTTTCACCAAGAGCTCAACTACATCAAATTTTTTCGATTGAATTACTAAGTGTAAAGTAGCTGATACCTTTTTTGCATTCAGTAGCTCTGAAATTTATAATTATATTAAAATAAGATCTATATAAGAGTTAGTTAATGTATTTTTACAATACAACATAAAGTAAGAATTAGTAATTACAATGATAAAGCTGCGATACTAATGTAGCTAATGCTAAACCTTCACCAATTCGTAAAAATGAAATTAATTTGTTAATCAAATTTACGTGTAGCACATCAAAAATATAAAGTCGAAGTCGAACAAGGCTTAAAAAAATGGAAGCTGATAGAAATTATTCATGAAAAAAAAAAAAAAAAAAAAAAACACATAATATAGTTTGCAGATATCTAAAAAATGTAACATAACTATCCTTATTATATAATTAAAAACATATATACCTCTTTATACAACGATAAATAAATCATTCAATTAAATCACAAAAAATTATGAATAACTACAAACTATCAATTCTGGCGATAAAAAAAAGTGAGTCAGCAACCAGAGTTTTTGAAGAGGATTGATTCTCGATTTGTGTCAATAAGCGAGAATTTGGTGCAAGCCAATTATATTATAAGTGCTTAGATTTAAATCACACCCTTTAAATTTAATATTCGTGCTTGATTTACTGTCAACTCGAAATTAAGTGCTACTTCACACAATGCTTGGGGTTGTTCAACATCATAATCAGGAACATTTTATCCCAACAATTTTTTCAGTTTTGAAGCAAATTTATAATTCAAATTCTGTGGTATATCTACTGATTGATATTCTCCTTTAAAACTAATTAGTAATTGTGAAATTAATGTTTGAACATTTTTTAACCATAGTCACATGTTTAATTTAAATAATTCATGATTATTTATATATTTATCTTTCTAAATTGTTTTTCCGTAGATATAAATCAAATAATGTTTTTCTACATTTTGGGGCCAAGTAGTAATTAGGAGTTTCTAGATGATATTGATATTATATTTAAACAAAAATGCATGAATTTAAATTAAAACAAAACAAACTTTAAAGATACGCATGTTAGCATAAACAGTGCTTCGTCAGGGGACACATTGCCATACCAACATGCTGGAGCCTTTCTGTAGTCAGTGGTTAAACCAAAACTGACTGTGCCCCGATGTCCAATAATGAAAAAGAAAATAGGAATATAAAACAATATATCAATTTTATATTACTATACCTGGGAAAAATTTAAAACAACATCATAAATATTTATGTTTTAGCGCAAAAAAATATCTCTATATTTTTCTTAATCAGATTTTTTCTCTAGAAGCCACAATCTGCTTAAACATAGTTGACTAATTCGATTATCTGTGGAAAAAGAGAATGAACTCTAACATATTTTGGAAGCATTATTATCTGATTCACTGAGTGATTGGCCTATGTACAGTCAGTAATAATTGGATTAGTATTTATCAATATTGTCAACGAAGGTTTTTTTCCTTTCTTTGGTGAAATGATATGACTTATTAGATCTGCACTAATTGGGTCATAACGATTAATAAAGTCATTTTTTCCGTTTGTCTCTTAATTGCTTTTAGGATGATCAGTTGTATTTCAGAAATGTCATATATAGATACAATGAACGAATTTGTTTTTTTTAAACTATGTATTAATATGCCTTTGATATTTTCTGATAAATCTCTTTCTTATGTTGAAATCCATACTTAAATCAAAATATAATTTGCCATAAATCTATCACCCAAATTTTTTTTTCACGCTTCATATAACGTATAATTTTATAATAAAAATGTTTGCTATTTGTTTATCATAAGTTCCCTCTCGTATACCTCTGATATATATATATATATATATATATATATATATATATATATATATATATAAACAAGATCCAATTTTGCTACAATTAACTAACAAAATAACTGGGAATGGCCTCCGTAAAATGATTCTTAAAATCTGCTACCACACCTTTTCTAATTCCCACACATTATTTGTTCAAGATTTAATAAAAAAATTGAGTTTTTTTTTAAAAAATCTATTGACAAAACAGCTTTCAAGTAACCATATTTTAAATAATAAACTTGCAAAATAATAAACTTTTTAGTCAGGAGCAAATAAGAATCTACTTTTTGACATACCGTTAGGTATATAAAGTTTATGTTAATTGTTCTAGGTGTGGTTCTGTGCTAGGTAAAGTTCCTGGTGGAAGCAGCCAAAGTGTAAGCTTGGCTAATGGTTGTTTTTCAAAAGGAATTCTATTGCACGAATTAATGCATGCGTTAGGATTCATTCATGAGCACAACAGACCAGACAGAGATGATTTTGTAAAGATAATCTACGCAAATATAAAAGATGGCAAGTATTTTTTTTTTGCGTTTATATAAGTTGATTAAAAGAATGTGGTATGAAACGTGACTTAAAACTAATGAACATACGTGTTGCTGTTGAGAAGGGATTAGTTTACCATTTGCCGAATGCCATAAATGATTAGAATGACGTCAGTATGGTCAAAATTACAATATTTCAGAACTTTTTCAACATAACATTAAAGTGAAATATCATTAAATATTTGTGTCGCGTAGTTTTAGAAATGAGAATTGCAGAAAATTTTTCTGACAAGGTATCTTTGAAACATTCGGATTTAGTTTCCTTTGTAATATTTTCGAAGAATTTCTAATAACTTTCTGAAGAGAATTTAGAAAATAATAGGACATTAGAAGCTGTTTTTGCCATGGGACAATAAAATAATAAAAATCATTCATGTGTGAATTTTAACTTTGTACCGTTTTGAGTTTCACTGTCATTATACAATAGCAATATATAATTTCCTTAAAATACAATTGATGAACATTGTCCCAGTTTTAGAACCATCGTATTGCTACTTAAAATGCTTTGTTTTTACTTAGATTTTGTAAAAAATTAAATAATCGTGTTTATTTTGGGTTCTTTTGTTGATTTTTACGAAACACAATTAAATTGATTCCCGTATTACCGGTTAAGAAAATCTGGTTCAGAAATATATAGGCTAAAAATGTTTTACTTTATTTTAAAGTTAAAAATGAAATAAAAAAAGTTTAAAATTAAAATCTAAGCAGAGAAAAGAGAAAAACGCCAATGAAATGCTGGGAATCATTAATAGACAGAAACATGGCAAAATTTACCACATTCTGTTAGTTTTTACCATTTTTTACTCCGTGTATAGAATATAGAATTATAGAAACAGAAATATAGAAATATATTAACAGAAATATAGAAACCTGAATACAGAAACCTGAATACAGAAATAGACAAGAGTGGTCTTCGTAAAACACCCTGTACAATGACTTATTTTCTGTTAATGAATATTCTTTTTTTCAGGTAAAAAGAGTCAATTTACAAAACGTTCTTCAGATGATGTCCAAACTTTTAACACCATTTATGATTACGATTCTGTTATGCATTATGGTGCTAACGTTTTTGCTAAAAACCGCAGTGAACCAACGATTATTCCTTTAAAAAAGGGTAAAAAGATAGGACAGAGAAGAGGATTTAGTGACATCGATATTTTAAAAATAAATAAACTCTACAATTGTGAAGTGAATGGTAAGCATTATGTTTAGACTTGAAATTTCTTTGATTTTATCAGCCATATATGTAGACCCCGTATTGCATGTAAAAATATTTCACATGCGAATCCACTAGAAATCGTTCATAATGAGTATCATGTAAATTACGGAGAATTAAAAATGGAATTTTGTAAAAATATATATAAAATGTTCACACTAGATTCAGTAATCTTATCTGTGTTCTTAATTTTTTTTTGGTCAAAATATATAAAAAAAAACTTCCTGAGTTATGCCTTATTTTGTCAGAAAACTGCAGGTTTTTTATATTTACAATACCTACAATACAGCTTTGCATTAATAACCAAATACTTAACAGAAACTTATTTAAAATTCGAAACACAATATTGCTCATAACATTTTAACCAAATTTCATAAATAAAAATAACTAAAAACTGCAACTCTTCATAAAATTGTATTATAATCCGGAATGTATCAAAGCATTTATTTAAACAACTTTAAATTTGTTGCCACATGCATTTTAGAATATATTTAATTATACTAACACTTTTTTTTGTATAACTGAGAAGTTTCGACCTCTGGTCACTACACTCACCCAACCCCGAGATTGCTTGCATACATCGTTGCTTTTTTACATTAAAGTCGATATTTCCCCTCTAAAACAAAAGAATATTCTCGTAAAAAATTACTCAATTATTTGTGGAAGAACATTTTATCCAGTTATTAATATTCATTCACTCAACGACTACATGGATTTAAAAAAAAATCATCTGTACTTGAAAAAAATTATCCTACTTAATAAGAATGTATAATGTGCGACTTAATAAGAATTCAACGATTTACAGACTTTACGGAAGACAGTAATTTATAATAGTTTAATTAAGAAATCGTTTATTATTTTTATTGTATTAAATTCTTAAAAAAAATTCAATACAAATGTTTTTATTTTTTACTGGCATTCTTCCGCCTTTATTTGATACTCTCATATCAGTTCAAGCTCGAGTATATTAATTAAATATCACGAGAGAAATTTGTTAATTAACAATTTGAAAATAATAGCACATTTAATGTGTTGTAATTAACTTACCGACAATGTATCAAAGGTAATTAGTTTCATCAAAATAACTACTATTTATCATCTCATGGATTAAATATCCTTAAAGTGCTTACCCGGCTATTAATCTATGAAATAAATTACAAAACATAGAAATATCTAAAAGTCTCTTTTTAGAAATATAATGGAAAAACGAGTTTTTTGTCACTCCGTTATAGAAAAACTTGGTTTTCGGAGTTTGAGCAAAGAAATTAAATAGTTTTTTGTCTTTCGTTCTGCATTCTTTTCAGAATCTTTTTAATAGTGGCTGTGCTCACGTTCATTTTATGTGTTTATGTTCTGCACATAATCCACAGAGAATCGAGATCGTCCTTTGATTCTGCATAAATTCAGCTTCGTATTCCGCATAAATAGCAGCATGCATAGACAGTAAGAACAGTATATAACAGTATAAAAATATTGAATAAAATGAAACCAGTTATCGAAAAAAATGTTGTACTAAAATACGTAAATACATCTAAAAACATTGGGACACTGATATGAATCCATTATATTAAAATAAAAAGTTAATATGAAGTTTAAGAAAATTTTAGAAAACATTACAGATCTTACAAATAACCACATACTTTGACAAAGAATTTAGCACGGAATCAGGTTTTTTAATATTCCACAAGCATCCAGATTTAACACTTTCAATTTTAATAATTCCTTTTTGAAAAATCTTAAATGACTAGGATATTAAAAACGCTGAATACACGGTCAATTTAAATTGAAAGTGTATTGTAAATTATAGTATTTTATAAAACAAAAACAAAAAAATGTACTTACATACCAAAATACCACTTCGAATAAGATGATCCGTTAATTCTTCTTTATTGAAAAAATTCAAAGACATATTCTAGAAATTCAACAAAACGTAAAGTCGAAACAAGAACGTCTTCTCACTTAATAGAGACTCTATACAAAATTTAAATATTCTGTCGTTCTTTACTTAACTTGAACAAAACTTTTAACTCTTTTTTAATAAAGAAAAAACATAATACTTTCATTTAGACAAATTGTTCTATCACATCATCATAAAAACCTGAAATACATATCGTTTTCTTTTTTAAAGTAAAACGATACAAATTCTAGCTTATAGCTCACACATGAATAATAAATAAATGGAATCTGCTTTTAACAGTCTCTATAAACTGGAATGTTGCCACTCACCAAATCATGCTTGAGCAAAAATAACTGACGTATCGCCTAAATATCTGCAATGGGATACCTGCAAGTGACGAAGTGTGAGTTTCTCGATCCTGATTGGTTGTTGAAACGTAGCGCTTGTTTAAGGTGGTAACTGTTCTTTCCGTTCTGTATCGAGAAAGCCAAGCTTGCCAAGTATCAATTCTCTTAAGTGACACATTCTATATTCTTACAGAAAGATTCTTTCACAAGGATTTCAATTCTTTCAAGATATGTTTCTTACTTAACACAAAGGCATGAAGCCAAGAAAAACATAAATAAACTAATTATGCATCGGAGTTGCCAGGTACACAAAACAACAATATACCACGCTTACAATAAAATACATAAACAAATAATAAATCTAAGTTAAATAAAAGATGGAGACGTGAAGGAATTATATTTCAACTAATTCGATGTACAATAAGGCGCTGTCGTTAATCAACTTCACATTAATTATCATTCTAATTTATGTGGAGAATTCTCGATTTCTCCCTTCGAAAATTTCTCCCAATACTCGATCCAGGAGTTCCCTGGTCTTCTGGATTGGGTTCAAAATTAAAAGGCCACGGAGCTGAACATTAGTAGTCGTAAACCTATAAAAAATTGGGTCGGTTGTTCAACGACGGTTATAATATATATATATATATATATATATATATATATATATATATATATATATATATATATATATATATATATATAAACGATGAGCTGGAGCTGACGTCATAGGTCACATGTGTGGGTATGTATTATGTTCTTCTTCTTGAAGTGCAAGTACCGAATTCCAGTTCGATTGAAATCGATCGAATTCCAATTCGATTGAGTCAAATATTTGACTCAAACGGAGGTGTATTTAACTCGAAATTTAAAAATAATCACTCTTTTTTTGAGAAGGGGAATTAACTCATGCAAATTAAGTGAGCAGAAATATATACACGAACGTGAAAGTGTTAAATCTCAATATAAAGTTTAATGTTTACCGAAAGAAAACGTTATAACAGTCACAATTAAAACTCAGAAAAAAGCATCGAATATTTTTTAAGGGTAAAAAATGTAAACGGCACTAAATTCTACAATTTTGAATCATTTTATAGGGAATGGAGTTAGTCTGAGACAAGATGAGGATGATGATGATGAGGACATGGAACCATTAGTTGAACATCAAGGTTTGTCTATGTATCTATTTCCAAGGTTCTATTCCTTACTGTATGTTTTCTGTATTTTATCACTTATTATTTTGTTTTTTAAAAAAATAAATTTTATTTTATATTAATTAATATAATAACTATATTTATAATATTGTTTCGAATGTTATTTTATACTATGATGTTTTAATATAAAAATAACTAAAATATATTTTGATTTTAGTATCAAATGTGAACCAAAGACAAAACTTTGATTTTGAAGATCTTGGACCGATGGTTATTCATGAACTACCAGCTCGTATTCAAGGTATTTAACTATCACGTTTCTTGAAAATGAAATTAAAGAATTAAGTTTATATCATTAAGTTTATATAATTAATTTATCATTGCTGTAAAATAAAGCATATAAAAATAAATTTTGTATCTGATAAAGTCAAGTGAGTTAAAATGTTTATGCACTAAGTAAAATGCTATAATTTTTAAACTAATATTGAAATTAAAGTTTTTATTTGAGCTTTTAGTATATTTTAATTAATTTCGTAAGATTTTATCCAAACTAAACAATTTTATCTTAACCTTAGAATATTTTTATTTTAACTTCAATAAATAAGTATTTGATAGAGTCAAGTGGTTTAGGATGGCCATACATCAAATAGAAAGTTATAACTCAGAAAAAAATGAATTAAAAACAGCTTTTTATTTCAACGTTTAGTAGTTTTGAATTAAGTTTACCAGAAGTATATTAATGGTGATATTTTACTCGGACGATACCTTTTTTGTTCGTTAATGAGGTAGCAAATGTAATACTTTATTTAACCTAGTTTTCATATATAGTTTTATTAACTTTTCAACCAGTTCAGAAAGAAGACGATTTCAAACATTCATTATATCTGTTATTAGCATTTGTTTAGTATAAATGTTCTATATGATTAAAAGTTTAATGTAATCCTGGAGAAAATTTCAAATTTGTTTGTTTTAAGTGGCAGTAGCAAAGAAATAATTGCATTAAAATGAAAATTTAAATAACTCATTAAATGAAATTGTTATGTTATGCTGCAGTGGTTCAACAGCTGCGAGTAAATAACATGTCACGATGTTACCGCCTAATCCAGTTTTAATTTTTTTTCTTCCCATTGAACTAAATTGAGAAAATATCTATATATATATTTCTCTTATGCGGCGACAAAAAAAAGCCTCATTACAACTCCCCGAATGGCAACGTTAGAGAATCGACCAATGATTGCATCTAAAAATGTCACATGCCAAATCTAGCTGAGGTGGCTCAACATATAGCGCTTTTAAAAACGGAAACAATAACCAGAGTGAGCATTATCAGGTTGTTCAATTCAGCTGCGGCAAAAATAAAAATAAACAACTTAAAAAATAAAAATGCTGCTGCCAGCCATAGAAATTTTTGAAAGTTAACTTAGCAACATAAATCAAAATGACATAGAAGGGCAACTGGATCAAAATTATGATGCCTGAGCGCTTGACGTAACAAATCCTTCAATTCTATAAGTGTTGTATCGCCAAATGCCCAAATTAACAATTGTAATTTCAAATTAATATTGAAATGTACAGGTTTAGAATTTTCTACGGTGAAAAGTTTTCGGAACTTCAGTATTCAAAAAAGTATACAAAAGCTAGGCGTTAAGAACGTATCCAATGAGCGAGCAAAGCGGGCATTGGATTGCGAAGCAATCTGAAATGAACTGCGAAAGCAGTTCCGGGGGTTGGTGAGCGCCAGCGAGCAGGGGGCGAAGCCTCCTAGTTTTAAAAAAATATTTCCAAACTTAAACGAGTATAAAATTGTATTATTATTATTTTTTATGTATTTGAAAATCAATTAATAAAAATACACTTGACAGAAATAATAGCTTTTCTATTACAATATTCTTTTTTAAACTTTAGTATCGTTTTCTCCGATACTAAAGTTAAAAAAATAAATAAAACATGAAAATAACTGCCATGACCTATTTCAATGCAAAACGTAGCGTTAACGAAAAATAATATAAGTGTGTTATCATACGTAGTAATTGTTAATCATCAGAGTTAAATTGTTAATTTTTATTTATTTACTGAAACAAATATGAATGCTTGCTTAATTTTAAATTTTAATTAACTACTATTTGTCAGTGACAATCACTAGCATGTTAACATCATAATTGAGCATTCCATAAGTTTGTTTTCTGGATCGAAATTCAATTTTCTGAAACAAAAAATACGATTTTGTTTTTTTATTACATATTTTTTAGAAAAAATACGAAGATATACTTTTTCTAAAAATATATTCCCGGTATATTTTTAGATAAAAAAGAAATATCGACATTTATTTTAATTAGAGTGTGAACTAGCTTTTTTTTTTAACCCACTGACGGTTCAGCGCGTAAAAGGTCGTCTATTCACCTGCAGTCTTTACCGCATAGCAAAACTGGCTTTTCCCCATATTTTTAGATAGGGAAATAGAATATAGGGGAGAAACATTCTATCTATTTTGCCCTTTCTCTAATTCCCGAGTGGGTTAATATATTAGAATGCATATTGTTGTCAGAGTACTGTCAAAATACTAAATAAGTTTGAAAATAGGCGTGCATTTATTAGTAAGCCATTGTTTGAACTATGTACGAGAATATTAGGCTATTTTGTCACATATTTTGTTCGCCAGAGAATAACAAAATACTACACAGATTGAACAAAGGCGTACATTTATTAGTTCACCATTGTTTGAACTATGTACGAGAATATTAGGCTATTTTGTCCCATATTTTGTTCGCCAGAGAACTAACAAAATACTACACAGTTTGAGCAAAGGCGTACATTTATTAGTTCACCATTGTTTGAACTATGTACGAGAATATTAGGCTATTTTGTCACATATTTTGTTCGCCAGAGAACTAACAAAATACTACACAGTTTGAACAAAGGCGTACATTTATTAGTTCACCATTGTACGAGAATATTTAAACAAGAATACTAGGCTCTTGGATTTCTGCTTCTGTATGACTGGTTGCGCAAATCACGAACTGATACGTTTTGGGGAATGGTGAGCAATAGAAAGTAGGGTCTCTATTATTTTATAATTCCTTATATAAGGTGTTAATCAGGTCAACATAATGCTAAAGTGTTTTTTGTAAGTGTACTAAATATTAAAGTCCTTCATAAAATAAAACAAATATGGAAAACGTGGTGTCCTTCAATCTATTTGTTTTCTAGGAGTAAATAGTATTCCGAGCCAGGATTATGACGATGAAGATTTGAGTCCTATAGTAATTCATCAAACGAAAAATTTCAAACCCTTTCTGGGGCTGTGGAAGCAGGTTTCTATTCCAGTAAGCAATTTAAAAATCTTAAACTAAAATTTATACTTTATTAATTCATTGTATGAGCTAAAATAATTGATTTTATCCTGTTTTATTGCAAAGTTGAGATATAGAATTAATAAAAGGTAATAAAATATCGATAAATGATTTAAATGATTATTTATCAATGATTAGTAATTGGTAGCCAATTAAAAGCAAAATACATCGACTACTCTGAGAAAATGTCGTGGTGGGAGTTAGGTATTCAATTTTTCTATATTAAAAAGAAAATACGATAACAGTTAATGTTTTTCATGACAGTCATTTTTATACTGACTCTGTCACTAGATCAAATTTCTTTTCTTTGAAAACAAAAACAGCCCTGTCACTGTAAACATGACAATTTGTTTTTTTTCTTCAAAAACATAAGTAAAACAACTTTTTCTATAGCTTTTAATTCGTTTCGTCTTAGATGCAGGCAAAATATATTAACAAATTATCTTTCAAAGGGCAAGTGGGCTAAATAGATTTGTGCAGTTCAACTTGGCGTCACAAAATGACATTGGATAACGAAATTTGACGTGACGTCAGAATGTCAGAGGGCAGATAAAGCCAGCTTTAGACGACAAAGGCAGAATATTGCTTGGTTGAATATTAGAATGACAATAAATCTAAATTTACAAATCGTTCTAAATCACATAAATGGAAGAGGGATAATTGGAAAACGAAAGTGATTCTTGGAAAATCATGGCACAAGTTTGATTCTAATTGTAATAAATTTGTAAACAGTATTAACGATATCAGTTTAATTATGCTATTGCTTTTAAATTTTACCAACTTTTTTTGAAATAGGATTGTGAGTTTGCTTAGATTAAAAGCCGGTCAAATTTATATTTCTTTTAATTTTCCGTAATCTAAGATACAATTATGATCTATGAGGTGTGTCCAAAGCGTTCAGTGAATGAAACAATGCCTAATAAACAACGCTTTCTAAAAATGCAGCTATGCGCATGGGCAAAAAGACACTTAAGAAGAAACAGCACTTAGAGAAGATAAATTGATTCAAATTAATCTGCTACGAATGGTCAAATAGTATGTTAGCGAAAATTTTGCGTGAAATTGTTATGACATTAAGGTATAAACAAATTTTTTTTTTACAAACTTGAAGAAAGACCTAAAAAATGCATGCGATGATGATCTAGTTGCACAGAAATGCAACTATGGAAACCATAGAGAAAGGAAACCATGGATAATGAACTTAATTATGATTACGACTTAAAATATCAAGCGATAAATCATGCTAAAAGATTTGAGAAAGTACAAAGTCTATATCCATTTTGTGCCTTATACATTAAAGAAATGTGACATTTGTATTAAGATTACAAAATCATTTCTTCAGCTTTTTCGATAATGGTAAAAATATATTGTGATGAACTAAAGTTACTTTAAGGATTAATAAAGGTATTTTGCCTTTCAAGGTAAGTATTATTTTTGTGATTAAATTTTCTAGCTTTTCAGATCTTGTACATGAAGCAATAATGTATCATTATTTCAGGAAAGAAAAAAAACCCAGATTTTCTTTGTATAGACCTCTTTTACTAACATATTTGGTTGTTTTATTTTGTCCGCCATTTTTCTATTCTGATTCAGGGGATTTTGATCTTCTTACTAACCATGTGCAAGAAACCGCTTTGGCATTTACTCTTATTATGCGCGTGAAAGCAAGCCTTTTACTTCCGTATTATAACAAAACTACAACAAAAAAGTCTATTTTTTTTAAAAAATTAAGTTAACGTTTTGCATTTTCAGATACTTTACAAGTTCCTAAAAGTGAAATAACGATCAGAAATTTGATAAATCAAAAGATATTACAAATCAAAAAATCTAAAAAAAAGACATAACACATAGAAAAACACTGAGTAAGCAAGAGCTAAGTAAGAGACAGACGAGAGGTAGATTCCCATACATTATCATGAGCACATCACTTCTGCGCATTCTAAGCGGGAATTCCCCTCCCACATTCTTCTTCCTTTCCGTTTGCCGCTTCCGTTTTTGTGAAATTAACAATAAATTCCTATTTTGTAATACGAGGTAAAAATTTGGTGATTGTAGTGAAATTTGATAATTTTATCATGATACCTTAAAGCATGGCACAAAAGTCATTTATTCCGTTAAATTTACTTTTCAGTTTTGCATTTTTTATTAAATGTGCGGTAATAAGAATTTTGAAAACCAGGATTGCAGGAAAAATCCCCAAATAAATTGTTTAAATATCATACATATTGTTTCTTTTAGCCAGAATTATGTTTTTTTTTTAAAACCAGAAATGTCATTACCATATAGTTCGGTAATTTTACCGGAATTCGTTTCTTCTAGCACGATTAATAACAGCTTACATTTTAATGCAGTGGAAAATAAAACTAAAAGTCTTATTTTCTGGACATCGGTGCATCCTCTATGAAAACTTTTGACGTGTTTTTTTTCTAAAGAAATGAAATCATATTTCTTCCTATTTACAAAAATTAATAATATTTTTGCTTTTCTTCTACTAAAAATTTTCGATAATTGTTGATTATAGCAAGCAGCATAACTTGAATATATTTCAGCATGAACTGAACAAAGTTTATAAGCTTCAAGGTAGAAGAGGGTTATTTTTAAAACTCTTTTAAGCTTAAATTTGATTTGAAACCAGAGATCTTACAATTCCATTTTGAAATCTCGTTTTCATATAAAAAATAAAAAAATGTTATGAAATATTTGAACAAACTTGACCTTATTATGAATAGACATAACTCACTTTCTGACTATTGAATCATATTATTTCAACAAATCCATTGATTTATAGAATTTCTCGAATTTTCCATTTCTTTTATTTTCGGATGTTAAATCCTTATGTGAAGAGGTTAGTTTGTTTTGAAGAAATACTATGAAAAACGCAATAATTAACTGAAATCATTCACAAGAAAAAAAATAATATAACCCCTCCTACTTTTGAGTCTGAAACGTTTTGTAAATAAATGCAAATTAATTTTTATTAGCGGGAAAAATATAAATATAGAGATATGTATAAAAACTAAAATAGTAAAAATTTAAATTAAAGGACCAAATAAAGGACCAAAATTTTCGACATAGCTCGTTAAAGGATTAATAAAGGACCAAAACTTTCGACAGATTTCTTCTCTAAATTAATGAAATTATTTATATTTTTGAAATGCATTTTATTTTAAAGGACTGTAAGAACTTTTTTTGCTTCTTGCTAAGTAGCTTGATTTCTCCGTTTATGTAATCATTAAATGCTTGCTTTTTATCCTTTTAAGATGAAAAATTACAATTAAGTACCCTTATTATTTCTGTTTTCTTATGCTTTTACAGAAAACAAGGAAAATTACTTGAAAGTCTGATTATCTAATTATAAGAAATCGAGATAGAAATAATAGGAAAGTGGAATATTTTTATATAACGCTTCAAAGTACAGTGCCCAATCTAAGGTGCACTCTATTTCCTTTCATCCCTCTCTTACCCCTTTTTAGGATTTTATAATTTTATAACCGTCGTTGTGCAGCCAACCTAATTTTTTGAGTTTACGACTACTAATCAAAGCTTAACCCCGTTCCGCCTCTGTCAGAGGGCATCTGGGGAATACTGTAGACTCAAAGTTCAAAGTAGTTGAGGCATAGCAGGCGAGGATCAAACGGAGAACAATAAAACAGTAAAAGCATTGAATAAAGGTAGCAAACATATTGTGATAATGAAAAGTGTTACAATTTGCAGAAAGCCAATGAGAACAGATACAATCTCAAATAGAAGATTTACAGTGACGCAGCCATTAAGAAACATCAAAGAACAAGGAGAAATTCAAAACATGAACAGTTAGAAAATTTGACAAAATATTTTAACAATAAGTTAATTGAAAATCATTTCTAAAAAAAACACTAATACAGTATTTGCAAAAGGTTGCAAGATGGAAAAAAAAACACTTTAAATAAAATAAAAATACTAATACTACATAAATAGTTGTTAACAGTGAGATGCAATTAATACACCTCGTTAAATTTAGAGCTCGTTAATTAAAAAAGTCCATTGATTTATATCCATTGGAAGGTAAGAACGAAATTTAGTGTGATGAGTTAGAGTTATTCGCAGGAGCTCCAAAGACTAGCCATGGGACCCAGCTAACAGTGTCTAGTCAAGTTCTCTTGTGAGGAAAAGACGTTCCAATATTTGAATGATTCCCTGTTTGACTTTCTTCTGGTTCCAAATAACTTAAGTCGGTTATAATTTAAATGTAAAGCAAAAAAACTTTGTCAAAGGTCATGAAATTTGCTGCAGTTTATTAAAATATGTTCCAGATTTTCAAAAGTATCGCAGGAGTCACAGGGTGCTCTCTTGCCAAAAAATCTAGCCTGGTGCTCTTCGTGAGCCCCGTGATTTGTGAGGAATTGATTTAGAAAATTTTTTTCTATTAATTTGTTAGTGTTAACCTTTGAAATTAATTGATAGGTATGTCTACTCTTTTCCTCACTGTCCCATCTTCGCTGCCATTCGTTGATCAATAGTTTTGTTATTTCCCTTCTAGTAGTCTTCTTTGTTTGAATTTCATGAATGTCGATAGATATTTTTTCACGTGCAGATTCGGCAAATTGGTCAGCCGCCTCGTTACCCTCATTTCCTGCGTGTGCTTTTATCCAGTTAAAATGGATGTAAGGTCGGTAAATTGTTTTAATCGCATGAGTTATGTAGTTAGAATTGTCGGTGTTCTGAAGGACCTGTAGACCTGATAGTGAATCTGAAAAGAGAGTTATTGTTTCTGTTAGGTTTTGATCTAAAATCCAAGTTATGGACTGGTAGATAGCCCATAGCTCAGCTTGGAACACTGTTGCAAAATCAGAGAGTCTAAAGGTACGATTTTCCACTGCATGTCTGTCGGAATAGACGATAAAAGCGCATCCTGTTCTAAATTCATTTTGAAACCTAAGTTTGGATCCGTCAGTATATATCTCGATTACCTTTCCTGTTGGTTTGTTGTATTCGAAATTAATAATTATAATCTCTGCTGGATGCCTTATATTAAGTTTTGGAATAGTTTGAAACTCGTAATCTTTTTCTTCATTTACGACTGCTACTGTTATGTTGGTATGTCCTTTATGTTATGTTGGTATGTCCTTTATGTTATGTTGGTATGTCCTTTTAATGTATTTTATTTCTTAAGGTTGTATTATTTCTGTTAATAATTAGTTATGGGCACAATTAATTTTTTTGGGCACCGCGTTTTTAATTTTAAGATCTCATTCATTATTTTAATCCATCAAACCATCCAATATTTTTCCCTACACTACTCTTCAACACCACCCAAATATTTTCCTTCACCCCTACTTGAAAATGGATTGCATCACAGGTGTGAACAGTTGAACGATGGTAGCGCCGCCTGTGGCGCGGATGAATACATGAGCGGGAAAGGAGATGAAATTCGTTTTTTTAGGCATTCTCTGTTCTGACGTGCTTGAGGAAGGAAGTAGAAAATTTTTTGATGCGGGGTGGCCGGCCACACACACGCACTAGCTATGCGTGTATTCCCAGCTAAGTTTTATTTATTTTTTTTTCTTATTATTCGTGCCCATAAATTAATTTTTTTTATGTTGAATAGTAGTATTAAATAATGGAAATATTTAAATAATTCTTCTGCCTGAAATGTAAATTGTATAGCAGTAACTGCCATCTTGTCAACCTAAATTGATTTATGATAAATTCTTTAAAATAAAATATTTAGCCTAGGATAGTAATGTTGTTGGATTTGAATCCTTTAAGTTTAATTTATCTTTACCTTACAGCTAATCAAGGTTAATATTGTAGTAAGAATAATTGTGCTGGTAATCTTAATTTAGCTTATATCATTCCTTCTTGTTATATCTGGTAATCGGTGTTAAATGCGGGAATAATAATCACAACGCAATTCCTTCATCTTTTTTAAAATCTAATTTACAATTTATGTTTTATTCAAAAAGAAAGGATATAACAATTGGTGCCGTGACCAGCGGCCACGTGTTAATGTTAAAGGTTTAAAAAAAAAAAAAAAAAAAAAAATTAACTTGCTGGTCGTTAACTTTAAGTATTATATAAATTATTAATGCTAAAATTTAATTGTGATTACCAAAAATAATTTTTAATAATAATGAATAATTGCTTAAATCTTGATTGAATTAATTTTGTTACTGCTATACAAGCGCGTTATTATTGTCGAAGCACTACATCTGCGTATGCTTCATTTTTGATCTCTTGTTATTGTTAAGATTTATTGTATTTAATTGTATAATTATGTTCATTTTATGGGAATAGAAAGGAATTTTGGCTCCACATGATCCTAATCCATCGCGTGTGAATTAAGTTTAAAGTTAAAAGCAATATCTCAACTTGTTTTAAAAAAAATTTTTGTGTTTTAAGAATGTTTTAAGATTTTCATTAGATATTTAAGCTTTTATAAAAATAAAAAAAAAAAAAAGAAAACGGATTACACGTGTTGTAAATTGATAGGGTAAATTATTGAATCGAATCCATAAACGAAATCTTCTTACATCGTGTTTAAAACTAAGCAATTTGTAGAAATAAACAGATTAAATTAATGTTCTTATTAATAAGAAATAAAATGATAATAAATTTAGTAAAAATATTTACATAATTTTAAGAAAAAATAGTCTGATTGTTAAACTTAGAAAAATCGCGTGATGCACGTTTCGAAATAATATTTTAGCATTGAGTTTTTATTCATTATTTTTAATCATGCCTGAAACCTCAGAAATAGTTCCGACTCAGGTGGTTTATACTAACCACAGTTTAGCTGACTTTCTACCTATAATTCCGTCTTTTAACGGTAACGAACCTATTGCCCCATTTTTTGAAAAACTTGAAGAAATCGCTACCTACTGTGAGTGGGGAAATAATGATAAACTTTTGGCACTAAAACTTAAACTAACGGGTGAAGCTCAGGACTATTTTAATTCACAGAGAGACTTAAAAACAAATGCTTCTTTCGAACAAGTAAAAAAGAATTTAATCGACAGGTTTAACAGTTCAACTTCAATGACGACATCCATAACTAGATTAACATCTGCGTATCAGCTTCCGACCGAATCTACTAGACAATTTCTTTCACGAATTGAAGGGTTGTCGTTTGGGTGCATCCCTAAAAATATCCCTGCGTTTGAAGAATACAGATTACAACTGCTGTTGTCGACCGCGAAGCAAGGAATTAAGGGCGAAATACTACGCGGTATAGGTTCAGCGGGAGTTGAAGATTATGTAAATTTTAAGAAACATGCGATAAATTATGAAGAAACTTTAGCAGTAGCCCGTCCTATCGATATCGTTAGTACAGTAAGATCACCTAGCGAGTCCCAAGAAATAAGAGAGCTAAAATTGCAAGTAGAAAAATTGACGCAACAATTAAGCAGATCCCAGATTAGACGAGAAGAAAGTAGGGAAAATAATCGCGACAGACGAACTGGTTTTCGAAAGGAACCAAAAAGTTGCTACCGTTGCGGCCTCGTGGGACATTTATCCCGAAATTGTAGAACAATGATATGCGGTTTCTGTAAGAAAAGGAATCATACGGAAGATAGGTGTTTTGCCAAAAAGAATTTAAACTAATTGAGGGTGGGAAAATTGAGGTGCCGATTTCTCCCCCGGAAACCCACTTGGTACCAAATTTAAGTACAAATCATATAAATTTAAATTCAGTTTCTTTGCCTAAGATTATGATGTGCGTAAACAAGACAAAATGCCCTGCACTACTTGACAGTGGATCCACATTAAATGTTATCTCTCGTGAAATGTTAAACGAATTTAAATGTAAGCTTAAGTTAGAAAAATGTAACCTTAACATTAAAAATTTTACTGGTAGTGGTGTCAATGTTAGTGAAGTGGTAGAGATCAGGTTTAAAATTGATAACATCGAATTTAAAGAATTCTTTCATGTTGTTCCTAAATTGGGATCGTCTGAGTATTTTGTCATTTTGGGTACTCCCTTTTTCAATGCTAATAATTTTGCAATCAACTTCCAAACACAGTCATTAGTCAGCAAAAATTTTGAGTTTAGGTTTTTAGATTGCCCAAATGAGTTAAAAAATTGTAACGTTTGCATTAAAGATGAAACAGTTAATTTATATTCGAGAACTAAATACATAATTCCCCCTAAATCACAAGCTATTGTGATTGTGCGCACCAGAAGTAAAGTTAATTGTCATACTAACGAAATTTTAATTCAACCAAATAAAGAAATGTTTGCAAACGGGTTATTAATTAGTAGAGTGGTAAATTATAAATGCAATGATAACAATTATCCTATAACTGTTCTTAACACAAACGACCAACCCTATCATATAAATAAAAATTCAAAGTTAGCCTTTTTAGATTGTATAAAACAAACCCCTACTTTAAATTGTAATAGCATTGAAGACTCTTTTGAAGAATTCGAATTCGGTGGTGATATAGATCTTAAGCATTTAAATAATGACCATAAGGTTAAACTTAAAAATTTCCTAGAAAATTATAAGGATATATTTGCTACAGGATTCAAAGATTTAACTGGTTGCGACACATTGTTACATAAAGTTGACTTAGTTGATAATATACCTGTTAGACAAAGGCACTACAAAACACCCCATCATTTAAAACAAGAATTAAACAGGCAAATTAATGAGCTCTTAGAGACCAATATCATAAGAGAAAGTACTTCTCCTTATGCTGCACCCGTTATATTAGTTAAGAAAAAGGACGGTAGTTTTAGATTATGCACGGATTTTCGTAGATTAAATTTAAAAACTCTTCCCGATTCGTTCCCTATCCCAAATATTACTGAATTAGTGGATAATTTATCCGGTTCTCACCTTTTTTCATTAATTGATTTATGCTCAGGTTTTTATCAGCAAAAAATAGACCCTGTAGATACATACAAAACAGCTTTTGCTACTGATAGTGGCCTCTATGAGTGGAACCGTGTCCCTTTTGGACTTAAAAATTCTCCAAATTCTTTTCAACGTCTCATGCAAGTTGTTCTTTCTGGCCTTAAGCCTCACCAAATAGCGGTTTATTTAGATGATATAATTGTTGCATCAAAAGATAATATAGATGAACATTTAGAAAAACTTAAAATGGTTTTTAATAGACTAAAATTACATAACTTAAAACTTAAACCCTCAAAATGTAAATTTTTGATGAAAACTATTAAATATTTAGGATTTCAAATTAGTAATGGAAAAGTTTTCCCTGATGATTCCAATATCTCCGTAGTAAATAACTTTAAAATACCAAAAAATAAAACAGAAGTTAAATCATTTCTCGGTGTTGTAGGATTTTATAGAAGGTTCATTCCAAATTTTGCCGAAATTGCTCTCCCATTAACTCAATTAACTAAAGAAAAGACTTCATTTCAATTTAATCAACAAGCCTTAGACTCCTTTCATAAATTAAAAAATTGTCTTAAAACTTATCCGTGTTTGGTATTACCAAATTTTGAAAAAGAGTTTGTGCTCAGCACAGATGCATCAAAATATGCTTTAGGAGCTGTATTGTGCCAGTATGATGAAAATAAATTTCTACACCCTGTAGCTTATGCCAGTAGGAAATTAAAAGGAGCAGAAATAAATTATTCAACTGTTGAAAAGGAACTTTGGGTGCAAGCCGGATGCGGAATTCGTATCGCCCAGCCATTGCCGGGATTCGCACCCGGTTCACCACATTGGAAGGAGAACGCTCTATCCCCTGTGCCATCGCTGCTCCCCTTTTAAGGATTTTATTTTATTTTATAACCGTCGTTGAACAGCCGACCCGATTTCATGGGTTTACGACGACTAATGTTCAACTCCGTAGCCTTGTAATTTTGAACCAATCCAGAAGACAAGGAAACTCCTGGATCAGTACCCCCAGAGGTATTGATTTGTTATGGGAACATGGAGGACTTTGAGACTCGACAGATTTAACGTGCATCAGTCACCATTTACTACACGGGGAGTCTTCGGCCGGCGAGGATCAAACCCACGACCACTTGGATTGTGGTTAGAAAAGCACACGGTGGTCCAGAGAGTCCGTGGTTCGATCCTCGATTCCTCAAAGAACCACAGAGTACTCTAGTCGATCGCCGAGCCACCATGAGTACAGGCATCTGGATAAAATTTCCTTCCCTTTCAGATCTACGTTAAAATTGTTTAAGTGGTTGTACGACTGAGTGAAGCTGCTATTTATCTGGAGGTTTTGAGATATAACGTACTTTCACTTTTGCGGTGCTCTCGTGTCAAACAAAAAGCTCAGTTTTTATCTTGAATTTTACTATGAAAAATTCCAGTAATTAAAATATACATTATACAAAGAAAATTCTAACTTCTTTTTCGCATCGGCAATAAAGAATTGAATTATCAAGCATGTGCGTAGTCATGAGCATGAAAGCGTAAATGTACACGATTGCGAGTTTCAGAATAAAAATTCTTTTCACTCACAGGCAACGAAGAACTGAAACAATTTGAGTTATAAAGTTAGGAAGAATTAAAAGTTTAAAAGCGAATAGTTATTATCAACAAAGCATTCTTTATTATGTTTTAATTATACTAATGCAGGTTCAATAATAATAATTTTTGCTGATTGTCATTGTTTCTCATTTAAAACCGAGTATTAGCTGTGCTGTTTTTAAAAATATAATTAATGTTTAGTTTCTGCAATTTTTTCCCCTCACATGTCATTTATTTAAATTTAACGTCATTAATAGCTAAATTAGACAGCTTTATAGTCATAGCTCATGTTTCTGAAATCCATAATTGTGCTTTTTAACAAAGTTGTGATTAATTGTTTTCTAAAAGCATGATTAATGTTTTGTTTTTGCATGTTTTACTTTTGCATGTTATTTATTTTAAATTATTTTTTTAATTTCAATAACCTCTTATTGACTAAAATTTGTAATTTTTTAAAGAGTAATTATTCTTAAAAATTTAGATAATTGATTTTATTTCTTGATATGATACATTTCAGAGGGATTTACGAGTCACCAAAGAGGTTAAATGAGTAAACGAGAATGGTTTGCAAAACAAACCATATAAGATTGCATGGCAATCTTTGAGGGTTGGAGACAGTCAACGAATAAGGGATGCAGCTTACTAGTATGAATTATTTGGTACAACATTCGACATAATATGGTCGTACATAATCCAAGCTATTATTTGATTATAAACTTTCACTTTAAAATGTTTTTTTAAACAAATGTTTGCTATGTTGTGTTGAAAATAAATGTTACGTTTTTTTTTATTTCAGAAAAGCGAGTTTAATGAATTCTTTCTTCCATCATTGAGTAAGTTTAGATTTTTCGTACATTCCTAAAATAATTATTTCATTATTTACTAATATTGTGTAAAACAGAAATAAGTATATAATTAAAAATGGTTGTAGATAACAATAAGTTGCGTACTTGGATTTCAACAAATCATATTCTAATCAAATAACCACTGCAATCAATTAGTTCTTCGAGAATTTGCGCAGAGCATTTCCACTGGATGGAATTTTTGTAATGCCAGAGGTTAAATTATAATTCTGATATTTTTATTTGAAAATGCATGACTTCATTTTATTTTCCTTTCTTTAGGCTCTAGCCGTAAAGATTGATAGATCTCTTTTACTTTAGTGGCATTATGTTGTTTTCTATTATATAACTTAATTAAAAAAAATAATACATTCGATAACAATCAGTTTACATAAAGCGTATTGATATAATATTTATTAGTTTACTAATAATTCAGTTGAATGTATTTAAAAGTTAGAAATGAATACAAGAAATTTTTTTTCTGTATTTGTAGATAAGACTATGGTTTCAGAAGCATCACCAAACATTTTGTCTACACCAGAAATATTTAAAGATGCAAGTGAGAAAAGTAATAGATCAAACCAATTCAATCATAGACTGTTAACAGCAACTAAACTTTCAGAGACTCCTGATAATACGAAAAAAGTTACAACTCCAACTATTTCTATAGAGGTGATCAAAAAGGATCCTATAGATCATTTTATTTTTCCGGAAGAAAATGCTCAGGAAATGACAATAAAAAATGGAGCTAGCCATATTGAAGATGATGTAATAAAAAACAAAATATTTCCACTGAATTCTTTTATTCCAATTCACTTGCCCATGGATATAAAGGCACTTAATCAGATAGTCACAAAAAATATTCATCCGGAAATTCTAACAAATGAAATAACAAAACCCGAAAAAATATTTAATGAAGAATCTGAAACTTTTGCACTTCAAAATACAAGGACGATTGATGTCAGTCCTATGACAAATGCATTTACCGTGAATGAAGAAAACACGATACATTCCCTTTTACCAGAACTAAACAATATATTTGAAATAATGTTTGATGGAATCCATGAGGAAGCTGTAAGTGATGTCACAACCGAAAAAACTAAATCACTTCCTGCAAATGATGCAAGAGTGGATTCAGCAGACCATGTTCAGGTTATCACTGCAGCGGGGGCTATAGCAAGTACATCGGGTGGGAACTCAGCAACTGGAATAGATGGATCTATGGAAATTTTAAATGGTGGTAGGCTAGTAATTACCACAGGTATGACTATGGCAGATCCAACAGACGATAGGATACCAATTTCAGAAAACGAAAAGAAAGAAATTACTAGACAACCTACTGTGTCAACAGTAATAAATGAGGAAATCGAAATTTTGACAACTGAATCTTTGAATGTTTTAAATGATGACTATGTAGCAATTGATAACAACGGGGCAAGAGAAGCTATAATTGAAGAGATTTTGGCTATTCCAATAGTCATGCATATGGAAATTCCAGAAAGTGAGACAACAGAAATTCTTCCAGACTGGAATATGTTACCTTCAATGGGTGAGAAAACATTAGTAAGCGAGACTACTATAACCCTTCCTGCAGAAGGGATCATAGATATTCCAATAGACAGGACACCAATGCTAAAAGACGGGTTAATAGAAGTTCCAGTTGATAAGACTACGTTAATTCTATTGGATGATAAAATGGAAATTACAACAAAAGAATCTTTTGCAATACCAAATAACAGTATAGCAATTTCAGGAAGAAATGCATTTCCAATAGATGGCGCCATAAAAAATCAATTAGATGAAGATATAGAAAACCCTATAGGGGGGAGTTTTGTAATTCCAATAGATGTGCCTATGGCAATTCCAGATAATGAGAACAAAGAAATTCTTATTAATGATACTGCGGTACCTTCCGTTGATGTGGAAATGTTAATATCGAGGGATATGGCTATAGCAGTTACCACGGATAGGTCTAAGGCGGATCCAGCTAGTGGAGGCCTACAGATTTCAACAGACGTTGTTATACCAGTACCAGAAGACGAGAGTGTGGAAATTCTTACAGATAGGATTAAATTAATTTCGTTAGACGAAAAATTGGAAATTACAACAAATGGGCCTGTGACAATAATAGCAAATAGTGATATTATAGCGATTCCTACAGAAGAGACTACGGAAATTTCAGTAAGCGGCAGAATGACACTTCCTATAGAAGGCCTAAAAGATGGGAGTTTGGTAATTCCAATACATGATGGTTTCGAAATTCCAAAAAATGAGATACAAGGATCTTTTGCCGACCGGTCTGAGTTACTCTCAGTCGATGAAAAAATGATTTTACTAAATGATGCGGATACTGCAGTTCATACAGATAAGATCATGGACATTCCATCAGACGGGATTTTGCCAATACGAGGAGATGAGGTAACAGAAATTCTATCAGAAAAATCTATATTAACTTCATTAGATGAAAAAACTAAAATTACTACAGATGAATTTTCGACATCACCAAATATTGACAGCGTAGCAATTTCTACAGTAGGTTCCATTGAAAGTTCAATCAATGGAAGAATGGCAGTCCCGAAAGACGGAAGTATTCTTACTTTTACTGAAGAGACTATTTTAACTTCAATGAATGAAGAAAAGACTGAGACTATTACAATTTCTACAGATAGGACTAAAGTAGTTCAGACACAAAAGAGTATTGCAATTTCGTCTGGAATTCTAAATGACGGGAAAAGTACAATTCTAGCAGATGAGAATATAATGATTGAGAGTGATAAGATCATAATGGTTCCAACAGATAAAACCGAAGCAGAAACTGAAAAAAATCATACATTAGTTTTCAGCGATGAGACAATGAAATTTCCCACAGATGCGACTAAGACACTTCAGTTTGATGAAAATAAGGTAATTCCAGTCGATGGGAGAGAAGCATCTGTAAAAGAGAGAACAACGTCGATGTCAGCGGATGGAGATGGAGTAATTAATATAAATGGGGCTACAACAATGGCTACAGATAGAATTTGGAAAAATTCCACTGCAATCTTAGAGGATGAGACTATAACTATTCCAAAAGATAGGGCTGTAAAAGTTATAGCTGATAAAACTACAGAAATTCCAAAAAGCAGGATAATTTCTGAGATTATGTCTGCCATTGCCGATGTGATAAAAGAAAATAAAGTGACAGAGAAAATTCTTGAACAAGACATAACTGGAAACATGACAGAGGTAATGCCTCCCGAAGGAATATCAGTTGATGCAAATGCACCTAACATAGTATCTTCTAAAAACACTGCAACGCAAGCCATTATGGCAAAAGTAACATTTGGTTCCAACAATTTAGAGAATAAAGCAACTACACACGATTTAAACAAAATAATAGAGAGAGATGAAATAAGTATTGATAAGAGAGCAACTTTAGCTAGTAGCAAAACTGATTTCCCAGCCAATAGTCATGAGGCGCTGCATATCTCTTCATTTTCAAGCAATGAAAAAACTACTGAAGCAATGTTGCTACATGATATTGATATTGAAAAGCTTGAAGAAAAGGAAGTCATGCTTCCAGCAAACAGTCATTTATCACAGTTCGTGAGAGAAATAGATATAAACGATGAAAGTGTTACTGTAAAAGATATAAACCTTGATATTTCACACATCATCGACAAACATGCTGAACGTTTTCACCGTCTCTCCATAATTCAAGTTTTTGAAGTAAGTGCTACATTTGTTATATTCTTGTGAGTTTAATAATTATGAATGATATAGTTTTTAAATATTTCTCAAGTAAACATCTTTATATTAATATTCTATAGACTGATTATTTTTAACCAAAAACTGACATACAATAAAAGTTTAGATGAAAAAAGTTTAATGAAATTTTTAGAAATTTAAGATTTCACGGGGAAAGGTCTTATCTTGGTTGTATTCCAATATAGAATATAAATTAATTTTTTATGTTTAATTTTTCATCAGGTACTGTTTTTCAAAAAAAATTGTGATTCATTGACCTTGATTTCTTGGAGTCTTTTCATATAATGAAAAGGAATCATTCACATATAATATTACTACCGCGTTGTTATTTGGAAGAAAAAAAAAACATTTACTTTTTTAAACTTTTTAACTATTTTAACTGTCATAATTTTAAATTTTGTTAACTCTTTACACAATTTTTCTCCCTTAACTCGTTATCTATCAACTTAGATCTAACCCATCTATATGCGTCATTCGTTTTTTATCACCCCTATTTTTAATACTTTTGTAATATTATCCTGCGGATGAAGAAGTAACGTGTAAAACCGAAAGCAAGACTAGGTGTTTAATGAATTAGCTATTAGGGATTTTTGCGTTAGCTTTAGTTAAACATTAAATGCAAGATATTTCTGCCCACATTACGTACACTTAAACCACTATAACCTCAAATTTGAAGAAATTTTTTTTAAAGTCTTTATTGGAAACGATTTAAATGTCAACTAGGATTTCATATAAGCAGTTGACTAGGATTACATTAAGTAGTCAAGCTTTGCTTTGTTTTGCTTAAAGGCAAAAATGACTAAAATAGATTTTTCTGACACATTGCCAACTCTCGGAGATTAAAGCTATTTCTGATGTTTAATTACTTGTTTCTCGTAGTGAAAGGAACATTTGAAATTGCGAAATAAGCTATTCTTTCTTTGGGCATTTATTCATTGATACACAAGAGATAGAAATGTTTTAGAAATATATTTTGGTATTGAAATTTTAAATGGTAGTTATACGGGATTAGGGGAAGTGAACGAGAAGGCTTTAAAAAAATTTCTATTTTTGAAACTATTACGAATAAAATACACGAAATTGAAGAAAAAAATATAAAACATTTTTTTTTCTTTCTTTTACAAATGTTATATGATCCTTTGTTACCTTAGAAGCGTCTAATTTGCAATCAAGGTTATACTTTAAAAAAATGCACCAAACTATATTTTCTGTTACAAATGCTTGATGTGTGATCCTTTTGTTACCCGAGAAACATTTAATATGTAAACAAGTTTTTTTCTCTCCCATTTTGTATTCCTAACGCTACATAGGCGAATTTTTTTAAAATACTTGCAGTGTTTCCGGCATTGGTATAACGGGCGTAATCACCGCCGAAATCCTAAGTAAAAATTATTCCACGTAGTTTATTTCCAGGGAATCGGCTGCATGGGATACTGTTTCTGCTCCCCTGATGCCAAAAACATTTAAAAAGTTCGCATTCGTGTTGCTTTATTGTAACACGTCGTTAAACAGCCGACCCAATTTTGGTTTTACGACTACCAATGTTCAACTCCGCAGCCTTATAATTTTGAACCCGATCCAGAAGACAAGGGAACTCCTGGATCAAGTATTGATAGAAATTAGCCTTCGAGGAGAATGTTTTGATGAAACTAATCCGCATTTGCCTTACACGGAGAGGAAAGCCACGAAAACCTCCTATAGTTAGCCTGACGGGAAGGAGACTCTAACCTATGATCCGTCTACCACTGAGGATATTTTACGTCAGCACCGTGGTCAGTGCGAGCTAAATTCAAACCCGGTTCATCTCATTGGACGGCGAATGCTCTATAGCCTGAGTCACAACGAATCTCGTGTTGTATTAGTAGTCGTATACCTTTTACTAACTAGAGCTGTATGAAAATGTGAGAGGGATAAAAATGGATGGATGTGGATAAAAAGCGACATTACATTACATGATATATAATTCCTAGATAGTAATATTAAATAGGAACAGAGCGCGAAGAAATAAGAAATAAAAATACCAACCACACTGAATAACTTTTGATCTTATAAACGAGTTGAACTTAATGCTTTAAGGGGGCTGACCTCAAAATTGTTAATTAATTATAGTGCATACGATATTTTAAGTTACGAAATCAAATACAAAAACGTACTTTTACTGAATAAATATACCTCCTTTTCGACGGATTCAGATTTCTGACGAAATAATTTTTTTTTAGCAAAATCGGTTGAATATTTCCTGAGAAATCAAAACTTAAAAAAAAGTCGTATATTTAAAATTTGATTTCTCAGGAACTATACAACTGATTTCGGTTAATTTATGCATTCTACCCTATAAAATGACGTTCTTTAAAATGATGTAAAAATTGTATACCTTACAATTCAAAACTTTTTCGACTATTATTAAATGAAATAATAAAAAAATAGTAAATATTTACTACAACTTATTTTTTGCATTGAGTTATCTTCGGACAGTCGATAATTTTGTAATTGTGTGTAAACTGATTTCAATTAATTTGAAAAGTTCTCAAGATAAAGCGATTTACGAAAAAATAAATAAAGATAAAATAATAAAAAAAAATAAATGAATAAATAAATGAATAAAATTGACCTGATTATGTTCAAACTTTTGATCGCTCTCCTGACCAAACTATGGGGACTATATTTCAAAGGATGTGAGTATCCTCTATATTTTAGAGGTAAGAAATCTAAATCCTTCAACAAAAAAAAAATGGTATGTATATCAGAGAGAGTACGTTTTTGTGTCCGATTTCGTAACTTAAAACTATAGTCTGCACTAATTAATTAGCCTATTTGATGTCACCCCCTTAAACCATAAGGATTGAGTCTTAGAACGTGAAGATCCGATCATTAGATCAAAAGTTATCCAGGGTGGTCCACCATTTTTTTTTAGCGCACTGTACATAACAGGTCCAAAGAAGCACTTTTTGTATTTAAAAACTCTTGCAATTTCTGAACCATTCATTATATTGACTCATTCATTTAGTTTCATTTGATTCAGCACGGACAAATACATATTGAACAATTTCTCACTTATTTAGATTGCGATGTCAGATGCATAAATAAGTACAAGTAAAACATTGTATTTTTTTCATTCATAAAACCCTTTGAACTTCTTAACTATTAGTCCGATCGTCTCATTTGATTTAGCGTAAAAAGGACACCAGAAACATTACATCACTAGACTGTATAAATGATAGACAATTTTTACCCAAATCAGTCCAATTTTAGATTTTAAAATAAGAGAAGGAGATAGTAGAGAAGTTTTCAGCCTTTGTTTATTTATGACTTACAATTTTTAGTGAAAAAAAATCTTGTTTGTTAATTTGTACGAAAAAGCACTTTTTCTTCAGTTATAACAATTGAGCTGTTTGGAATTTGAGTTACGTAAATTGTGTGAATTTATTTATATTTAGATGAAAATATTCGTAATACAATTTTTTTGCATGTTTTTGTTTCCTTAGCTGAGAACTGCTGTAAGTGATCCTAGAAAAATTTGGAATAAAGGAATTATTCCTTTCGTCTTATCTGATAAGTATGGTATGTTGCTCTTTGTTCCTGTTATTTTTTTTCCGAAAAGAAAAAGAAAAACTAAAGGAAACTTAAACAAAAGGAATTTTAATTAAACTAATTTTTCATACAGTAGTATTTTAAGTATTATAATAATTATAATATTAAGTAACAGAAGAACTTGCTTGAAAATAAAACTTCTAGAAATCACGAATTATTTTAAAAGGTTAGTGTACGTTTATAGAGAAGGTCTGTAATTTTATAATAACATTATAATGACGTTTGCACTTGAAATTTATAACAATACTTGTACAAAATAAAATTTAGTCAGTTGTGCCAAATTTACTGAGTGAATTCTTTTGAGCTTAATTCTATTCTGTGAAATATAACAAAATGACAATTGTAAATAATGTCAGGAAATTTTTTTTGCATTAAAATTTAATTAAAAAAATATAAATGTTTTATTTTAAAAATTAAAATATGGCATGCATAGTAAAAATATGCATATTTAATTAATGAAGTGTCAGATCAAAGTCATAATCAAAACAACACGTTCCCTCAAACTGAGGATGAGCTACCTAGTATAAAATGCTTATTTAAAATTTAACTAATTATAATTTAAAATTTGCCGACCGGCCTGTCTAGGGGACAAGGAACTGTCCTTGCATCAGAAAGGCTCTGGTTTCGAATCCCGGGCAAGGCGTGGATGTTTCTTTATCTCTATCTGTGTTCTATGTCCTTTCTCCTTTGTGTGTGAATGTGACCCGTCCTATAAACGGGTTGTGTAGTGTGGCGTGGGCAGCGCTGCTCCACCCCCGTGGCTTCGCCACAGGTGCCCACTGGGTAACGAAAAGAGAGTTAGCAGCTCTGGCATTTTCTGCGGCCAATGGACAATAGTTCCAAGTGCCCGTCATTAAAGAAAAAAAAAATTAAGATTTTAATAAAACTGGATTTAAAAGTAACGAATTCTTGCTCTTGTCATTTTGTTAAAATATTGGAAAGAAGCTCAATTATTTTATAATGCCTTGACCAGTACTAGACAAAATATAATGGTCTATGATTCAAATGGGCAAGCATTAAATATGTCGGTATATACATTTGATAATGCTAATCTTATATTCTAAAATATATCTAATTAGAGAAATTAAAAAAATATTCCAAACCTATGATTATATTTTTTAATATTTTGCTGTAAGACTTTATTGTTCTGGTAGAGCTTTTCATGAAATTTTAATTTTAAATACTACAAATCCAAAACATAAAACAAATGTTAAACACAATAACGTAAAATTTAAACTCATTTCATTATCATGGAACATCTTTGAATAATGAATGCTTCAGCATATCACTGTAATTGAGCAGGTTGTATCTAATGTTACTATGGCAACAATTGTACCAAACATTAGAGAACAATGACCGGTTTGCAATATTATAGGCGTGTTTCTATCTGACAAAGCAAACACAAACACCACACATTTGTCTTTTTAAATCACTTTCATAATATAATATGCGAGAGATGACCACAGTGTAGATCAAATATAATTACATGGATTGAAATATTAATAATCTCGTTTTTGTAAATAAATTTGCCAGGAAAGATTTTTTGTATGCATGTATTTTTCCCATAATGTCAATTTATCTGTATTGAACTGCCATTCGATAAAATGGTTGTTCTTTTTTTAAAATAATGCTTTGATATTATATAATGCCTTATTACATAGATTATATTATGCCTTAATTCTAGGTATTAGTAGTGTTATTATTTAAATTTGAAATTACTTCCTTTGAAAATATATCTATTCTTAAATGTGGATGTTTGCTTTCGGTTAAGCATTGGCTAAACATAAAATCATATTTTCTGAAAGAACTGAACGAAAATAATTTTTATATTTCTCAAAAGTTTTAAACTTCTAATTTTAAATAGCATAAGCCTCATCAGGTGCGTAAATAGCAACGATTTTTTTATAAGAATTATTTTTTAAAGAGCATGCCAATGAAAACTCTCACTTTCGACAATTCAGAATTCCTTGATCTATAATTCGTTAATTTTTAGAATAATTCCGTCATGAAATCATGTGATTTGTGACGAAATGCAAGGACTAAAAATCTATGACGAAAGTCTTTCCTCAACTCGAAACCTCAGCGTAGTGTATTGTGGGAGATTGTTAACTGTTGTGACAAAACTATAATGAATTGTATGATGGTCAAGAAGTTGGTCTGGTACCAGGAGGAGCCCGGGATCGAATCCCGCTTTGGGCATGCTTGCAATTTATTTCTTTGTTCTATCTGTTCTTCGGTGCCCGAGATAAAATGATAATTAAAATTGTTAGATACTTTAGGCACTTTAAATTCTTTTTTGAAAAAAATAGAATGACAAAATCTTTTTTTTAAATTTGACGAAATTAGTTTCCTCGAAGAAGTGATAATTATTTCGTCCTTTGAACTAAATATTTGCTCGGAGCATATATCAAAAAACGGTTTCGTCAAAAACGATGAAAGTTTTGTAATATTTGAGTATCCACTTTTTACACTACATACTAGAAATCATTTGAAAATATTTATTCACTATTTTTATAAATTATATAGATATTTGACAATGGTATGCATTTTGCTAGGTATTATCGTTTGAGGAAATTCATATTAAATATTACCAATATAGTAAATGATACCATAGTGCAACCTATATACACGTAGTTTATTTATGAATCGAAATAGACATTTCAAATCATTAGAGCCTGGTAAAAACTTTTAAAAGAAGCAGATTTTTTTGAAATAAGAACATATGAGTGCTATAAATATTTTAAATAATGTAACGAGTCTACCATAGAAAAAATCAATGGTGCTCGAAATCAGTCAAATGTTTAGCAGACCAAAGCGATGGTACTACTTAATTATTGTTAAAAATTTTAAGCATTGTTGAACAATAAGATCATTTATGGTTTCTAAAGCAAATTCAAAAGTTCTTTTAAGTTTGCAACAAGCAGATTCTTAAGTTGTATTAAAAAATATTTTCTTAGCTATTTGCCACTCCATAATGCTACAAAAGTGAGTAAGAAATAAATCGTTAGCAATTATTGATTAGTTTTCATTGTAACAGTTTTGAAAAATTTGGAGACTACTTGAATTGTCTCATTATTTTACTTTAATGCGTCAATACTTTTGACTTAAATGATATAAATAATGTGATACACTTTAATTTCTTAAGTAGAAAAGCAAACAAAAGTATTAGTTTTGATATGTGGAGTTAATTTCCTATTTTCAAAGAGCTTTCAACAAGTTTTACAACCCCTTAAGTATCATTAACCTTTAAGGACAATTTTTTTTACTTTATCAAAATGACTTTTATTTTGTGGTTTGTTTTTTTACAGTAAAATGTACTTTTAAGTTTTATTCTTGTTCATGTAGATTGAAGTCTTTCTGCTAATCATTTTTAAATAATAATAAAGTCTCATTTTATGAAATATTATCCTATAGCAATGATGTGCATGGTTTTTAAAATTTAAAAAATAATTTTTAACAACTTATAAATTTAATGAAGCGTTACTTTAACATAAAGAAAATCTTATTAGAATTAAATTAAAAAAATGGTAAAACTGTAAATAAAATTTCGATTAAACGGAGTAATAAAGGAAAAGAAATTTTTATAGATTATCAATAACTATGTTTAAAAATTAACAAGTTTATTTTATATTAAATAATAAACTGATTCTATTTAAATAAAAATAGGAACTGAGCAAAAAGAATATATCTTGGTAGCAATGAAAGAATTTGATGAAAGAACCTGTGTTAAGTTTATTCCAAGAAAAATAGAAAATTCATATCTTTTGATTGAACCTGAAGATAGGTGAGAATTCTAAATAATATTTAAAACAAAAATTCTAATCTGATTTAAATGATAGTTATTATGAACAATAATTAAAGTATGATTATAAACATTGATTAAATATGTGATTTCTAAGAAACAAAAACAATATTTCAAAAAGAATAATATATGAGGGTATTTAAAATATTTTTTTTTATTTGAGTAATAATGAAATATGAGGTATTTTATTTATTTATTTTTCATTTCAGGGAATATTTGCAAAGGATCTTAAATGACCAGCGTGTTGTGAATTTTTTTTTAACTTAGAGTGTGTTTTTAAAATGTTAAAAAACGTACGCAATACCTGTACATTTTTATCATAGAAATGTACAGGTATTGCGTACGAGAGAAATGTTAAAGTATTACAGTAAATTGTTTAAACATTTAGACCAATATATTTGTTTCATAGAAAAACTAAGCAAACCATTTTTTAGATGATCTCATTTTTGCTAACAGTCTAGGAATAGTCGACTGTTATGGTCAGTTAGGAAGTTTTATATAATGGCCACCTCAATGACACAAATTTGACATTTTTTAAATTGTGTCTTTCAGTTAAACGTTTTCTGGTCTTTTTTCTATTTCATTTTTTAAAATTTATTATTTTTACTCGAAATATTTATTTAAAATTTATGATTTGTTTTGGGTACAGAACTATACCTGATACGTATTAAAGTAAAATAAATTAACAATTGTTTTAATTGTAGTTGCGTTATCATACTTAAATGAAATTTTAAATTTTTTGTAAAAATTAGTAAATATTCCAGTTTTATAACTTAAAAATTTTAGCTTATTCTCAACTTTGCAATTACTCATAAAAATTACTCATCAGTATTTTGAAGTCGTTTCGAAAGTATTTTGTTTATATTTTCTTTGTTCAGTTATAATATTGTTGAATTAATGTAAAAGGACCTCATATAATCTTATGGAAATTTATTCTCTGCAGATTGGCTGAAACTTTAATACGTTAATACGTAATACCTACCAACCAGGATATCCATGAGCACATGCTTTGCTCCTCTATAAGAACTGATTGTTTAAACTAAGAGATAGTTGGATGTTTAAAATTACATATAGTTACGCATAAACATAACTAGTCATGAATTTCTTAAATATTATTTAAATTTTGTTGGGGAGGTTGATTCTCCGCCCCTTAGATACATTTTATTTGGTCTCAGATGCATACTCGATGCTATATCTATACCATGCATATCCAAAAGGCTACATAACACTCACAATGTGTGCGCAACTACTCAACGTCCCATGCTGCGCACAAGGATGCTTCAAGCACCTTTTACTACAATAGACGTTGCTAATATCTTTTATATTTGAGGCACCGTATTTTGGAAACTACCTATTTTTGGACTTGGTGTCAATGGAAACCTTTACTCCAAATGTTTGAACTACGACAAATTAAATTCTCAACCAGTTAACAGAGAATTAATTTCCATCAAATTTGTGGGGATTCTTTAGTTTACAGTTTTACTTTGTTAACGCAAAGGAGTCGTAAAAATTAATGATAATGATAAACTATTTTTTTTTATCAAATCGTCAAATCAAATTATCGTTTAAATTTAGTTTGGTAAGAAACTCAATAGATAATACTATTCATGATACAATTTTGAAATTGAATTAACAAACAAGATCTGTCATTTAAAATTAAATTAACACACAAGAACAGAAGTAATTAACATAAAACTATGAGCATAAATGTGGAAATGTAAGATTTTTGTGAGTATTCAGACACAGCGTGTATAAAGTAAGATATTTTCTGGATTATTTGGGCATAAAGTAACTGAGACAAGTATATAGTTTTAGGTATTATTTTTCAGAAACTTCAAATAGCTGAAACAATCGGAAAAAAGTAGTTTCCCGAAAATGAGTTGGACTCAAGTAACTTACCAATTTATAAATATTTTACCTCCTTCCCCTTTAGGAAAAAAACTGCGTAGCCATCAGGTATGCATAACATAATGAGAACAGTATAAAACAATAAGAATTCTTTGTGATATAATAATGATTTAGTAAATACAACGTTAAAATCAAAAATATTTATAGAGCAAAACTTAAATTCATTGCAGTGCAGCTGCCTCATGCTGCATTTTAATCAGCATAATAAAATGGCAGGGATGATGGAAACAGAGATGATACAAATTTATTGGTTACATCAACTGGTGAGAGAAAGTGTGAATTAAAAGAATAAAAACGAGGCAAAATTGACAATTAAAAGAAATAAAAAATAATAATAATAAAATAAAAATGTATTTTTCAGATGCATGATAAATATGGAATCAGCGTGCTGATTTACAAATGAATTTTTTTTAACGATATGAAAAGTCTCCCAGAAATCGACATCAATGCACAAAGTTATTTAAAAGTCTATTTTTCTCACTAGTTGCTGTAACTTTTTATCACGTCTGTTTGCCATTTTATCCTAATTATGAAAGTGTACCATGATGAATCGAAACGATAAGTTTAAATAAATGAATTATTTGTGATTTTAAGGTTATATTTACTTAACGTAGAGACTTAATTAAATCTTAAAATCTACTTAAAACATAAAACACCTCTGTACATAATATTCTAGGTGTGTTGCTACAATAGTTTTTAAAATTGGGAAACTGAATAAGATGCCATTGAATGAAGACTGTTATACCAAAGGGATTATTCTACATGAACTAATGCTTTTATTAGGATTTGTGCACGAACAAAATCGACCTGATCGAGACCAATATGTCATCATTGTCTGGGATAACATTATACCGGGTAAGTCCTTACGTCAAAAATCTAAGTATAACCCTTTTTGCGGAATTTGTAGCTTGTAGTTAACGTTTCACATTAATCCTTTAATTAATGAAACTAATATAATCCACTAAAAGTTTATTTTTCCCTTTTAAATTAAATATCAGAGCTCCTGCTATCTAATTTCGTTTGGAAGTTATGACATATGGGTAACTTAGATTGCCCAAGAGTTCTAATTGGTCGAGAGTCAAAATTTGTCCAAATAAAGCGAAACAGACTTTCTCTCAGACTTAATGTGGAGTGATAAATAAAGTATTCTTACAAACTAAGGCAAACAACGTTAAAGAGCACAAAAATATATATAAAATACAGACAGCTGTTTCGGATGTCTGTAGTTTATATATTTTTTTGTGCTCTTTAACGTTGTTTGCCTTAGTTTGTATTTTACCACAAAGGTCGCCCACTTGTGCATTTAAAGTATTCTTATTTGGCGGAATCTCAAATATTAATATGTATCTATACTTTTTATGTATAATTTTAGATTAAATATAATTTTAGAAACAATTTATTTTGGGAAATAATGAGATTTAAAAAATTATCATAGATCTACTTATCACTTTTATTAAGTTTTTTAAGTTATTATATGTCAAATAAATTGTTAATTTTTAAACAAAAAGTAAATTTTCTTGCTAAGAAATTATTTCCAATATAACCTTTGCAAGTATACTAAAAATAAAGTTATACTTTCATAAAGAATAGAATCTGCACATCTAAAATTTACTGCACTTCAGTGTAGTTTTGTGTCTCTTGACTGGATAAAGAAAAAACGAAGCGTAACATTGCAAAATATTGGCATTACAGCAGCAAGGAATTCCTTGTATATCAGCCTTAGGAACTTCAAAAGTTACTATTTATTCTCTTATTTTAAGTAATTATGCAAATTCCTTCTCGTTTTGATTCATGCATTGCCTTTATTATTGTTTTTCTTTTTTTTTCTTTTGAATAATTTTGAAACTTGAGATTCTAAATTTACTCTTGGTGTTCTAAGTGTTTGTATAAATCTAGTAGATTTTTCAGGTGTAAGTCTTAACAGATAATTTAGTATTTTTGCAGAAATATAAACTAGTTTTTTTTAATGTCAATTCATTTTAAGTTAAAAAATAATCGTATCGAATTTTGTATGAATTATTTATGGATTATTGAACAGAGAAGTACCACTAGTTTAAGGTGAAAATAAAAATCTGAAAACTAGATATTCTATAAAATAAACACGGAGATGGAGTTTTGAGTTCTTCTTTTTACATGCAATACAATAATGCAATTTAACATGCAATATAGTTATTTTTATAAGAGAATAGTTTGCTTGCTATGCTCTCTGCCTAAATTGGGTACTTGCCTCAATTGGGTACTAAATTGGGTAGTAGTCGAGATGAAGAATATGTGATTAGGATTTGGCATCCTGCATTCACACGTGTTGCCACCAATGACAGAGCTCCTATGAGCTATTTTTCAATTCGCTGTTTTTCAACTCTATTTTATGTATTTTATTGTAACCATGATATATTTCTTTTGTAAACCTGGCAACTTCGATACATAATTAGTTTGTTTATGCTCTACATGGCTTCGTACTTGTTTTTTTTTTGTTAAGTTAGAAATATACAGCAAAAGAATGGAAATTCTTGTGAAAGAATATAGAATGCGTCACTTAAGAGAATTAATACTTGACGGGCTTGGCGCACCCGAAATAGAATGGAAAGATCATTTGCTAATTTAAACAAATTCCAAGTTTAAATAACCAAACTAGATCGAAATACTCCCACTACGTCTCTTGCAGATATCCCACTGATTGCTTATATTTAGAAAAAATCTTTTGTTTTTATTTCTTTATAAAATTTGTAGTATATTCTGTACCATATTAGTACCACCGGTACCTATTAAAATTGCATCAATACTACGCAGCTTTATAATAGATACTGTGGAGAGAAATTTTCTTTGGCCACTCGAAAGTGATAAGCACTGATGCAATTTGCTTGATTGTGGTAAAATTTTACTATCATGAGTAGGCATCGAGCAACAACATTATGCCAATGACATTGAATACAGTTAGTCCTTAATTTCATAGAATGAACTACTAAATATATATTTTGCTCAATCTAATGGCGTAGGCCGGGATAGCCTGGTTGGTAGGGCGCTGGGCCCATGTACAAGAGGTCGTGGGTTCGATCCTCGCCGGCCGAAGACTCCCCGTGTAGTAAATGGTGACTGATGCACGTTAAATCTGTCGAGTCTCAAAGTCCTCCATGTTCCCATAACAAATCAATACCTCTGGGGGTACTGATCCAGGAGTTTCCTTTGTCTTCTGGATTGGTTCAAAATTACAAGGCTACGGAGTTGAGCATTAGTAGTCGTAAACCCATGAAATTGGGTCGGCTGTTCAACGACGGTTATAAAATAAAAATCTAATGGCGTAAAGCAATAGGAAAAGGCAAAAAATAATAAAGAAAGAAATCTTTTAATTATTTTAGCTTTGTTAATTATGTTGCTATACGTTTTTCTGTTCTGTGCATGATTTAAGTGCTATTTAGTATTGAATATTTAATATCTGATATTTAGTTTTTAAATGAAAAAATTGAATAACGTTTAATATTTAATTTTGTTAATTGATGTTGAATATTTAACTTTTTTTCCACCTCGTTCGAGGAACAGAAATTCAGCTAGTTCCTCGAATAAATTATTATTGATGAATCATTCTGAATATTAAAGAATGCTGTTTTTTTGCAGTACATTTTTTATTGATAATAAATCTCTCTCTATTTATAAAAAAAATCGTAAGGGACGATGCAGCCGCCGTTTTGGGTGTTCAACGTAACGCTAAGTTTTCCTTTCTTGCGCAAAAACTATAACAATTAGAAATTTGAAATTACTAAAAAGTGTAGAAAAATGTACAGGAATTATAATGGAATAAAAAAATAATATTTGTTGATTTGTTTGCTAATTATTAACAGTTAAACTTCGAAGGGTATCTGAACGCTTGATTCGGTACTAACTTGAAGAAGCCCACAATTTCTACACCAAATTCAGATATGTATTATATCATGGTTATTACGAAATAGGTATTTTTTAAACATTATTTAAGTAATAAAAAGAAATACTAATAATTTAGGTATTAGCAAAGTGTTAAGTTATTGGTTTAGCAATTACAGTCTGTATAAAAGCTAAAACTTCAACTAAATTTTTATTTTAGGTATATTTTTATAGATATTACGCCAGGATAGCCTGGTTGTCAGGGAGCTGGACTCAAATTCGTGAGAACGGGAGCTCGAATGTAGCGGGCTGAAAAATAAATGGTGACTGGTGCGCGTATAATCTGTCGGGTCACAAAGTTCTCCATGTTCCCATAACAAATTATACCTCTGGTAGTACTGAATTGGAGATTGATCATTCTCAGGTTCTTGTCAAAATTACGATATGTGGATGGATGTATGAATGGGTTCACCCTGTGAACTGGTGTGACGTATGGGTGTGGCAGAAGTAGAACTCTTGGCCATAGATGGTGCTACTGGAAAACAAAAACAATCATGCCTCTTGCTTTATTGGACTACGACAACAACATCATTTATAGATATCAGGACGAAATGTAAACAAGTCGTAATTTTTAGTTGTTTAAATAAGAAAACTAAAAGATCTTAATTTTAAATTTTTAATGTATTAAAGTGTTTTTTTTTAATCATTAATAAGTTGTATAACTCCGAATGTCTCAATTTATCAAGCTAAATATTTCTATAAAAATTTGTAGAATATATTAAAGAGCATTATAGATTTTTTCTTTCCTTTATTGAACAGGTTTGAGACAAAATTTTTGGAAGTACTCATGGTCAGAAGTTCTGAGTTTCAATCTAAGCTATGATTATGATTCGATCATGCATTATGGTGCGTATGAGTTTGCAATCGATGAGAAAAAACCTGCCATTATTGCGTTAAAACCTGGTGTCAAGTTAGGTCAGAGGGATGGTTTCAGCAAGAAGGATGTAATAAAGATTAATAAGTTGTATCACTGTGAAAACTTAACATCGCGTAAGTATCTATTTTTTTTCTGTCACTCAAGTCTAGATGCTTTGTCACGTCTCAGTAGATAACAGTTCATAAGGCTCCAAAATGTCAGGTAATCATTTGCTTGAAAAATGATATTTCTAAGTAATTAACAAAATAATGACTTTAATTACATGTTTGAGTATTTTTTAAATATTTTTTAGAAGTAATTAGAATAACTTATAAAACAACTTATAATTAGAGCTGCGAGGAATAAAAATGAATCTGTCGTTTTTTCCGATTTTCTTTTAGGAGCGAATTAAAAATTTCAACATAACCTATATTATTGTTACAAACTGAACTTTGGAATAAATTTCCGCAATGAACATTCTACGAATCGATCAGTGGGGGGAAACGGTGCCGCGAACCACTTCATAACCATATTATATCTGTTGACCAGATGATTTTAGCACTTTCTTCGAAAGACTTTTGCCGAAGCATGTCTAGGGTCATCTTTTTATATTTCTTTTTTATTTCAATACATATATAGTCTATGTATACATCATATACATATACATAGAGTATAATTACATAACACTCTGCACTTCTCTTTAATAGCTGTAATTAATTCCTATATAAATTCCAAATTATTAATCATTATTTTTTAATTTTTCAGAACCTGAAGTGCCGAAGACTGGGAGTTTATCAACAATAATTGAAAATTTTAAGAAAACTTTTATGAACTTGTTATCAGTATTTCTGAAAAAAATAAGGCAAACATTTCGCAGTTTAAGGTCACTCTGAGATGATAATTACCCATTAAAATATTTGCTTTAATGTAGAAAAGTCGTTGAGAAAAACGACTATTTTGTTTGAATTTCCTGAAAAGCTATTTTTCATTTTGTGACATTCTCATGCATTGAAAGAATTTTAATTTATTTGCTCATTTGATGTGTTATTAACAAAATTTTTTAAACATTCATCAGCATATTAGTTTAGAAATAAATTTTTTTCTTCAGACTATTTTGAAATACTATTTTAAGACTTTTTCCGTTTGGAAATTAAACATTAGCAAATTTGAATTCGTACTTACCTATTTAAGGGTCTGTAAACTTGCCAAAGGATACTTGACCTCAACGATGCTTAATTGTATTTTTTCTTTTTATATCATTTTAATTCCAGTGTTGAACGATACTAATTTTTGTGTATGCGGCTATCAATGTTGAATTTCCAACAAGCTTTGTAATTTTTAGTGTAATCCAGAAAACAAAGAAACATCTTGTTCGAGAATTTCGATAAAATAACTCAAATTTGCGTTACACTGGGAATCAAACAATGGAAATTTCTCACTGTTAGCAAGCCAAAAAGGGATTCTAAAGATGACCTTTATAAACCTATGTATATTTTAAGCCATTTTCATTCTAAAATTATGGTAAAATAAACGGGGGCGGTCTGTCCATCTAATTAATTGTAAAGATTTCCGTAAATATTTTTTTTACGTTTATGGTTTAAAAATCGCTTACAACTAGCATAGTTAAAAATCTTAAATGCAAAATTAAATGTTGTTTTTCACCATTCACAACTAGCATGGTTTTAAAATCGTAAGAAAGGAATTTAGCTTAAAATTGGAGCTAGGCGTTTTGTTAGGTAATGAATAGTGAAATTACGTTGTGGTTGAGCCGTGTTTTAGCAAAACAACCTTAGAATGTGGTTTTATTATTATATCTGGTTGTTTCACCTATCGTAAGAGATGAGAAATACTAGACATTTTGTGTTACGAAGCTTTATGGTGCTGCCATCTATGCTTGAATGAGAGTACTGTATTCTAATAGTCTATGGTCACCAATCGGAGAGTGCAGGGCATTGGAAACTATTCATGTGTTGAAAGGAATGGAGGCAATATTATGTTATTAACGCTGGGACTCGAATCCCCGTTTTGTCGATTATGAGATTGACAGATTATCCCTCTCGTCTATAATATGCAGGCAGCTGCAAGGGATTAAGTAGCTTCATTAGTTGGGTCCAGTTGGTGCGATAAAGTTCCGGGTGTTTAAACATATTAAGTGAAAGCGCTTAACAAACTGTTTTCCTAAGAGTTAACAGTTTGAATACCATTTATGGTTATTTGACTATTTTGCTTGAACAAGATTAAGTAACAATCAAATAAATTGTTATTTAACAATTTTTTCCAAGAAATCTCTAACAGTGTGTAGTTACTGAGAGCCGGGAAAAGAACTCAAATCAATCAGTGATGGATGGAAATCGAACCTAAATCACTTCATTGAGAAGCAAACATCTTTTATCCCGAGTCCCGTCACCAATGAGCTAATAAGTAACTAATATACTAATCCAAAACTGTAGTAATATGGCTTTTTACGCCTCTTCACAGAAATGAATAAATACCTCTGAATCATACTATAGTTTAACGAGATCCAAAATTTCTAACAATATATCATATACATATATGATACCCATACATATATGATACCCAGTTTTTAAAGTTTTATTTTCCGAACTATTGTTTTTAATATGTCAAGATAGTTATAGCAATATGTATTTTGAGAATACAGTTGTAAGAAATAAAAACAAGATTAGCCTGGGCTTAAACATAGAAAGCATTTATTTACACGTCTAAAATATGATGAATTATAATGCCCAGAAGAGGGGGGAGATCAAGAAGGCTTATATTTGAGTTATGGATGAGAAAACTTCTTGATGAATCTCATGATAAATTACTGACTTAGGATCAAAAGACCACTCGTTTCTGTCCGTAAAGTTGAGTGATTTATATGAAAATGATATTATTTTAGACAAGAGAATTTCTATTGCAAAAGTAAAAGGCTCCATCCCCAGTTGCCTCTTGAAGAATAATAACAGTAAAATTAAATATTATTCAATTAAAAGATCCCTAAATATCTTATGAGAACGCAGGTAGAGGGAGAGAATGTGTGATGAAGAACATTAGAGGAAAAGTATGTTTTTGTATCTGATTTCTTAACTTAAAATATCGTGTATACTAAATGACCAAATTTAATCACCAAAAAAATTAAACTATTAAAACCATGTTATATTCTCAATTTTACCAAAATCATGTCCAAAGCGCTTCGTTAAAAAATATCGAGCTTATTAGTGTTCCCATAGAGCCAGAAACACGGTAACCTTTACCATATTCTGGTAGTTTTGACCATACGTTTGCTCTTTGTGCGTCATAACCTTTTAATGATTTTCATTGGTTTGCGCGACACTATAAAATATCTTTCATCAAATGATTTTTATGTATAGTTAGAATAAAGAGCCTAATTTCATCCATTAACGTTTTTTTTCTTTAGATACTTGTGGACAGTAAATGTAAGATTACTTTCATAATAAAAGTTTCTAACCCACCTTGAAACAGTCACTTCAGATCATAAAATTTTAAATTTTGATTAGGATTTAAGAGGGAAAAAAATCAATTGTCATTTATGAAATTTTAATGGATTGATTTGAATTTTTCAGCAAAGTTTTATTATGTCATAAATATTTAAACGAAAGTCTTAGGATTTCATATTAAAATTTAAATCAATTTACAATTTTCTTTTCATAAATTTATTTAAATTTTTTTGTTTAACTCCAGTTTGCTTAACTGAACTCAGAAGAACATTTATTGTAAGTTTTCTTAAAAAAATAAATTAGAAAATTTTATTTTAGATGTCTTAATTATGTCTATATTAAAACAGAAAAGAAATGTGAAATAATTTTAGACGTAGAAATTATAGACACATAAGGAATTTCGATGTATATTTAAGATATAAGACATAAAAATAGAGAACAAAAAAAAATATATATATTTAATTTATATTTTTTATTAAAATAACGATAAATGACAAGCTTTAATTGTAGCAAATATGATAAAATTTGTTTGCATATTATTGATAGTTTCAAATCTATTTAAATTTCTAAAACGAAATAATTTTTAAAGTAAATTTTCTTCCAAAAAAAATCTGAATCTCTTACTTTTTTTTGAAAATCAGCTAACTGTAATTTACGATTTGAAATAATAATCATTTGTATAGTAAACTTGGTACATTTTTATACAGAGTTTAACATTTTCTGAGAAAAAATACTTATAAGTAAAGAAGTATTTCATAATACTAATATTAATTATGAAGATAAAATTTTTTTATAACCAGAGTTTTTAATCCCTACAAATTGATTAAAATTTAAAACTCAAATTATATTAATTTACAAATTTTGTCTTAATTATTTTTAAATATTTATACTTTTAATTTATTAAAAGTGAAATAAATTTTTTTCATATATTTAAAAAGATTCGTTATAATGAATTTAAAATTTATTATAAAATCTGGAGAAAATTTCATTAAAATTATTTTTGTTAAAAGCTATACCCACAAGGTTAGTATTTAATTTAAATTCAATCATAGGTTGATTAGAAACGCATTTTTTAGAGTTAATAAATTACAAAGATATAAATCTTTTTGAATAAGTTTAATTTATTTCTGTTTTCATTCTGTTGTGTCACACTCATTAATTTCAAAACTTTAAACGAAATAATTCTTTTACTTTATAAAACTTTGTTTCAATTACAGTAGGAAGGAGAGATTTTAATTAATATGCCGATAGAAATAAATTTCACTAAAAATTAATTTAAAGTTGCTAAAGGTTATGTTTGAAGTTAGTCATTTATCTGATTTTTATATTAAATTGAAAATATTTTAAAATTGTTAGAGGAAAGTGAAATTTCCTAAGATAAGGAAAAAAATTAGTCTCATTATTTATTTAATCAAAGCAGAAAAGTTGAATACGTCTAAATGTGATAAAAGTTGAATAAGTATTCCTTCGGTAAAAATATTTTGAGATGAAATTAAAAGAAAACGAACTATTTCATGATCAGATTTAAAATAGTTTATAAAAGCTATGTTCATAAAAGAGCTGCTTGAATTATTTAATACTTCTTTTATGAAAAAGAAGGCAACTATGCAATTAAGAAAATTCGTTGCATACTTTGGAAAGGTGATGATTAATTTCGAAAAATAATGTATATTAAGCATCAATTAGTAAGAAACAAATTGTCTTTTGAATTTATTAAACTTTATTAGGTATATCTTTACTTAAAAGAAAAATTAGGAAATGAATAAAATTAAATTTATTTTAAAATTGAATCATTTACATAAGTTAAAACATTGTTTTATAATTAATACAATGCCGAAAAAGAATATGATTTAAATTAAAGCAATTAATCCATTGATGGAGAATTTTTATTTAACATATTTTTCATAATTTGTTTCATAAATTTGTATTAATTTAGTTCAAAATAAGTAAAAAAATACATCTTATTTAGCATTTAAATAATTTTTGGCTATGAAATACAGCATTGAGCATATAATTTAACATATTTTTCATAATTTTTTTCATAATTTTGTATTAATTTAGGTCAAAATATGTAAAAAAATACATTTTATTTAGCATTTAAATAATTTTTGGCTATGAAATACAGCATTGAACACCAGTCTTCTTTTTGCTTTAAAAGTAAAAATCTCCAAACATGGTTAACTTTTGAACAATAATTTTTGAAATTTGTACTTATTTGCAGTCATGAAGATCTAAGAAAAAAAGTAATTCTATATTGATCTTTCTTTAATACACAAAATCAATTATTGATAAATTTTTGAATATGAATGAAATTTTTTTTCAAACTACTTTTTATGAATTTTTTATTTTAGAGCAAATGTAATTCTGAGTAGCTAACATATATTTTAGTAATTATTATTAGACTATATTTATAATGAAAAAATACCAATTTTTTTTATATTTGTAATAAGAGAGTCAGAAAAAAAAATTATAAAAGGGACACCGGTGTCTCATCTATGCCAAAGGGTTAAGCAAATACTAATTATTTATTTTTTTAATTTAATAAAAAATCGGCTCATGTATTTGCCATCCAATTTATATTAAATTTAAATAACACGTCAAATTTAAGCATATAATATATGATTTGACAAAATAATGATACTAATAAACAAAAGTTTATTAAACAAATATCTATTAAATAAAAGCTTTTAACAGAAAGCCAATTAAGTCGTCACGCATATTGCTTTTTTAAAGGTATTTAAAAATGATTACTATTTAAAAATAATTATTTCAGAATTAAATTTAATTCAACTTAAGAAAAAAGTTGTTACATGAAACAAGTGTCAGATTATTTTCTTATCATTCTACTTTTATGGTCTGAAATTTTTGATAAGTGTAACTTACATTCTAGATTAATTGCTTTCCGAATAATTCGACCTCAAAGTAGTTAGACTTGCTCTTTAATATTCCATTTCCTAATTTCTAAGATTTCGTTGCCTACATCTCGACCTCGTATATTTATCTTTCCTCGATCTTTTTGGTTTTATTGACCTTGGCATTTTAAAAATCTCTTTCGCCATTTATTCTCTCAATGTATCCAGTTATTGGACTATTTTTTAATTTTACATAATTAATTATAATATTTTTTGAATAAATTAAGTAACACAAATATATTTTTTCTCGCAATATTTATAATCAAAAAAGTCTGTCATGCATTTTTAATTGTTAAAGTTCTGGGTCTTGTAGCAAAAATTTATGGAGATGAAACAGAACAGTGGTTAAAACACTGAATTATCTATGTGAAAGACTGATGTTCTATGACTGGTGGTAACGCATAGTAAACCAAGGTTCAGATTTAAGGGTCATAGTTAGTCTGTGAAGATAAAGTGGCCGGTGAAGTTCTGAAAAAATATGGTTTTTGTTGCTAAACTTTGCGGAGCAGTAATGGAACAGTGGTTAAAGCACTGAATTTGAATCGTCTTCGTGGAAGACTGGGGTTTTATCATCGATGAAGGCGTGAAACTCGCCGAGCTTCAGATAAATGGGTACCAGCTTGTCTATTTATGTTATAAAGTAAAGGTGGCTTGAGTGGAATGCAAGCCAGCTTACTACCATCATGCTGATAATGAACCCTTTCTCACCATGGCGCTCTTAGCCAAAAATGGCTGTAGCGGAAGAGGTTTACTTTTAACAAGAAATCATACGTTAACTAATGTACAGCTTGTAAATAAATGCTGAAAAAAAAACTTAAATAGTTTCGTCTTTCACTGACCATTTTGTTTGATTTTTAAATTAATTGAATCTGATTAATGATAATGTGCTTTCCATTGCAACATGCTCATTTACCTAGCAATGCATTTTATATATGCTTACCGATATATGCGGGTCCTCCTCGGTCTTATAATCCTTCGCACTCTTGCAAAATCTATACTTTGTGGTAAGGTATTGATTGTTGATCTCTTGTACAAAATTGGTAAGCATAATATAAATCAATTATAAATCTTCTGTAGCTTCATGTAAATGGATGCCTTCAACTTCGATGGTTTGAAGAAGCGAATAGAAATTATTTCTTTATTCCAAAAAACTAATTTCACATCTAATTTTTTTTCAAATGCAGGTTTAAAGTTATCTTTTTATCGTGTGAAACTGACACATCTTCGTAAAGATTGTTAAAGTACAACTTTAAGCCTGGAATAAAAGCTTTAAATAAATGCAATTAAATTAAATTTTTTACATTATAAGTCAGATTTATTACGGCTAGAGAAAAAAAAAGCACATATGAAACCTATATTATCTACTCTTCTATTTCGCAAGCTTAAGCCAGTTTTCATGTTTTTCGCGCAAGGAATAGGTAGGGTATTGTACAATTCCAAACTATGAACACTCAAAGAACACTCTATGAACACTACCAGTCTTTTTGTGTAAACATTAAGATCTTTTTACATTGAGAAAAAAAGTGTCGAAACTTCCAGAATAAAGGAAAATATACCGTATTTCTCATCCTATGAGGACACCAGAAGATTCAGTTATTTTTACAGAAACGGTTTGGTAATGATTTTCGTAAAATTAACAATAAAATATTGTTTTCTGATCTTGATAAAATTTGGTCAATGTGGTTAATTTTGATAATTTTATCAGTATACCTTTGACCATGCCGTAAAAACCAATTATTCGGTTAAGTTTACTTTTCAGTTTTGTATTTTTTTACTATAGGTGTGGTTAAATAACTATAACTTTGAAAACTCCCAGTAAATCGTTATTATATAAACGGAAAAACTACTTACTGAAGAGTTTATATTCCATACGTTTTGTTATTTAATATCAGAAGGAAGTCATTTTTATTCGAAATGTCATTACCATACAATATGGTAATTCTACCAGACTGTTTCTCAGGCTATGTATTGTACTATCATATTGTGCTCATCCCGGTAATTTGTAAAATATTTAGCATAAACTATATTAAAGAACATGTTTTTGTAAGCATGACACCATTTAAAAAGTGTGACTTGTAAATATAATGACCCATGTCCTTCATATCTGATCAATTGATTTCAATAACATCAATGATATTTGTCGTAATTATACTACGAATGAAAAAGGCGCAAATTTGTCTCTCAAATTTCTACAAACACCACTTTCTTCAAGAAATAACATTAAAAAATAAAACATATGCTAGCAGTTTTTTTTTTCTTTTTAAATTAGCTATTGTTGAGCTTCCAATTTCGTTGCCTTGTGTAGAGAAATAAGTCTTGTTATCTTAATCTTGTTATCTTAGGATAAGGAATGTCCCATAAGGAATGTCCAGCTTAATCCCATGTATTATCCAATGTATTTTACCTTAAAAATCATGTTATTTATATGCTTGAAAAAATACCTTTTTACACACTTTCCTCTTGAAATACATCAAGAAAGATAACTTAAAAGCATTAACTGTAAAAAATATTTTTGTAATAACTTTATTGTCTTTATTTCAAGTTATTTTCCCCAACGAAATATGCAATCATTCGGTTGAATTATGAGTACAACAATCATAGTGATTACTTAAAAATAAAAAGGGTTTTTTGACATCATAAAATAAAGGAAAATTATAACGCAATTAAAAATATACAATTAATTAAACTCAAATTACATGAGGTTTATTTTTCACTAAGAGATACAGGATGTTCTGTAAACCATTTCGGGAAAATTATGCATTCATTTTTGTTGAATTCTCGAATAGCTAAATTTGTTTTATTATTATTTTTATGATAAATCTTGTTATCTTAAGATAAGAAATGATCCATAAGGAATGTTTAATTTCACACCCTGAATTGTCCAATGTATTTTACCTTAAAAATCATGTTATTTATATTCTTTAAAAAAATACCTTTCTGTACACTTAATGTTAAAACACATAAAAAAAAAACTGTAAAACATTAACTGCAAAAAAATATTAAAATATTTGTAATATTACAATAGTTATGTCAAGTATTTTTCCCCCAACAAAAGCATGCAATTATTCAGTTAAATTATGAGTATAGCATTCATAGTGGTTACTTAAAAATTAATACAGTTTCTTAGACATCAGAAAATAAAAGAAAATCATTATGCCAGCAGAAAATATACTACACAATACATTATTAAACTCAAATGACTTGAAGGTTTTCTTTCTCTAAAACATAGATGATTGTCTATAAACCATTGCAAAATAAATATTCATTTTTGTTGAATTTACGAATAGTTGAATTTGTTTTAGTATTTTTAAATGGTGTTGGCTATGTCAGAATAATTAATGACATCATATATTTTGAAAGCTAATTACGTATTAATGTTGGTACTTTGAGGTACTTTAACGAGAAATTCTTAATTGACCGGTATTGTTTATGTGCAAAAAATAAACAATGTATCTATAAAGAGAATAAAAATGATTATTTGTTTGGAATTTTTATTTTAACTTCATTAGTTTGAAAGATGAAATGAAGTAAGAAACAAAGGTTTTTACCATTAACGGTGATTTAAAGCTTAGTTTTTTAATAATAGTCTTTCTTTTCAAATGGTTGATGTAGATTTAAATAAAGAGAAACGAGTAATTTTTTACAGTTTGTCAAGAAATTAGTCCGTAAGAGTATAAGATTCATTTAGTATTAATAAATAATTGTTACGATCTTCAGAAAAGACCATACGCTAAACTTTAAGGTTTATTCTAGCATAGCGTGATAGTTTATTAATACAGCTTTTTAAAGTCTAGCATAGATCGAAATATCCATAAGCTATACTTCTATGTTTAATTTAGGGTAAGGCGAAAATTTAGAAGTGCTTACAGAATCTAACGTATGGTTTCATCATGACAATGACCAATGATAAACTTCTTTATCATCCGAAAATGAAAACCAGAAGGAATCTAACCATTTCATGTATATTATAAATTACCAAAAAAAAAAAAAAAAAACCGAAAGGTTGTCTGACACTTATTTTAAGAACTGGAATTCAGTGAGTGATAATTAAATTGTTGAAGATTTCTTATAAAGATCTTCTTTAAAACCTCAAATGCATGAATTTTCAGTTTTAATAAATAAAATTTGAAATCGACGGAGAAATGGGCGTATTTAAGGGGAAACAATAAAAAAATAAAACTTGTTTAGGAATATTGTTTTATTACTTTTTAAAAAATTTTTTGATGCATTTCTACATCATTATGAGCAATCACTTTATGAGTTTTATAAAATAACTCTTTATATAAATAATAGTTTTTAAACATAATTACTTTTTATATAAACAATCCTTTTTAAACATAATTACTTTTTATATAAATAATCGTTAAAACATCATTTGTAACATCATTAAAATAAAATTCAATCAGATAGCACGCCAACTATGAAAATCGTCACAGACAAAGAAACAAAATGTCAAAAATTCTAGTTGCGTTCGAGGACGATAAAATAGTTTTGGTAAAATTAAAATTAAAAGTAAACACTATGCAAAGGTTTCAACTTAAAAAGATATGAAGTTTTGTATTAGTGCATACGATGCCGATCTACATCGCTGTTCTTTTAAGGTTTACGAGACGGATTAATATGAATATAAATTTAATGTATCGGAGATATTATTGCAACACGATATATATCATATAACATAATTTCGTACGTCTTGAAACATTCTTAGATTTTTTTAAACATTCACGCCAAAGTAATTTAAATCTGAAAGGCAATGCATCCCAAAAATGATTAATTTTCTTATATAAAATAAGGAAATTTACTTGCATTTTATCTGTTCAATAATCTCATTAAAGGAGATTAAATTAAAACGCGAATAGAATTATTTTTGTTAAAATGAACGCTACTTTAACGGAGAATATATTAAAAAAGAATGATGAATTGTAAATAGAATTGTGCTCTTGTTTGGCTTTAATCATGTATAATACCACCTTAATTGAATTAGTATCCACATAAATAGTATCTTGATTAAAAATATAGCGACTAAAAATTAAATAAATTAGATACTTTGTAGAATAAATTACTTCATTTAAGCTTTAATAAAAGAGATTAGAGATATTTTCAATTTGTAAGTTTTTGTTATTAGAAAATGCACTTATTAATAAAATCAACATAAATTAATGATATCAAAACTGAAATATGATTTTATGAAATTGACTTTAGATATTTTTATTTGTAGTTTTGCTTGTATTACTGTTATATTTACAATTGCATTTCGATAAAATTTCTTGGAAAGTTAAGACAGTTGTTTGAATGAGGTGGTACATAAGTGCGATTGTTCATAATACGATTGGATTTATTAAATTGACTATAACAGATTGTTATCTAATGCTTAAACATTTTATTTTTAAGTTAACTAAAATTGCATTTGGGAATATTTTAATGAAGGTAAAGAAATTTGATCTAATGTAATTGCATGTAAGAAAGATTGAAGACATTTTGTGAGTAATTATTTTACATCTTCAAATTAAAGTTTATAAACATAAATGCTTTGATCTGTCTTCAATAATAAATGTTTTTCATGTCTGATTTATTTATGGATCCCTATTGATTTCAAAAGGCTGAAAATTAATTACTGAGTAGAATGACTTACGAAATTAAATTTTTAATTGAAGCGATGGCAAGATATGTTAATTTAAGAGGGTTTATAACAAGAAAGATTAATTATTAATAAGATTAATTGCTAAAAGTTAAAATAAACCGTTTTTATAAACCATGTTATTGGAATTTTTAATTATTTATAACGTTGAATTTTTGATGGCGTTTAAATATTAATGAAGTTTAATTATTAGTTATTAAAATAAGTTATGTCATTGTTGATTTTTAATTTTATGAAACTGGGTAAAATACTTTTTTATTTATTGATGTATCATTTTTTTAAGTTAAATTTAAAATTGTATTTGAGTTAATTTTGTGGGAGATTAAGAAAAAATTTAAGGAATTAGTTAGTACATAAGTATGACAATAGTTCAGAATTAATTAGTGGTTGTGGTTATCACATGAATACGTGTTTTGCATTTTAAAAATACAATGCATAAAAACTCTGATATTTCTTATGACAAATGTTTTTTTTTTTTTTAATAGGAAACATGTTTTTAAAATTTATTATTTTTTAAAAAAAACAATAGTTGGTTTTTAAACTAGTTTAAGCATTTGTAAATTTCGTTTAAATGATATTTGAGAAATGTTAATAAATTGCAAATTTTTATGTAGATATTTATGTATTAAAAATTGTATACTTGAGAAATTTCATACGTTTTTAGTTTTATAGCATAAATATTTCATAGTTTAGTTCTGAATCACATCGATAATACTATATATAAACATGTCTTAAAGAACTTGTTTTCTTTTAAAATATAATTTGTGTTATTTATAATTTTCCTAGTATTTCACATCGCATATAATTGCATTAGAATATTATCTTGTCTATAATTCAATCGTAGTCATCTAATCTATACCGTATGTAATCTATACCGTACACACTTCGACATGTTATCATTTTTTTCGATTCGATATAAGAATCGTTTTAATCGTAATAAAAAAATAACCTTTGTAAGTTGTTAGGATTTTTATAAACACTGCAGTTTAGGTACACATCTAAAAGTCAACTAAAAATAACAGTTTTGCATAAATTATCGATTATATCGATGAACTTTTTGAATTTAGAATCTTTTCAAATTAAGATAAAAAACAGCAAAAAATTCAACACTTGGTTATTATTAACCTATTTTACATTTTTTTTCTATTCAGTTGAGGTTCAGAAAAAATATGTAAAGAATAAAAATTTATATCTTTGAAATTCACATTTTTTCATCAAAAAAAATTATACAGCAAGCAACAAGTAAATTTCATTTGGTGTTCTTTGTTCAGATTGATAATATGTAGTGATTTAAAAGATTATGTGGGAGAGCCCAGGGCTAATTCTTCGATTAGAAGTCCACAAAAAAGTGATTTAAATTATTAGGATGAGTGGGTTGAAGGATAAAATTCTTCTATAAATTATTACTAAATTCTTATATATTATATTAAATAAAAAACTCAGAAAAACATATTTTAAATTATTTAAATCCATTTTTCAAAGTCATTTTATTTAATAGTCAGAGAAATTATTTTGTTCAGAAAAATTAGTTATTTACAGCAAAATTTTTAGTGCAAAATGTTTACATTTCAAAGGCCATTATTATCTTTAGTTTCTTAAAGCAGGAAAACTTCGGTATTAAGTTTTTTAAGAAATAATATTATCTTCTATTCGAGATATTTTCTTTGATACAAATATTTATCTTAAAAAGTAATTTAATTTTATGATAAAAAAGATTAAAAATCATACATGTAAAATTGTTTGACTGGATGTCCCCTTGAAGCTGGTTGTCTATAGCAGTTGCCCTCTTTTGCATAATAAATACTTTTCTATACAAAATATTTGACAGTTTCTGACGTAGTTTTTCAATAAAAACTGAAAAAAACATGTAAATTATGCAAACATGTTTTAGTTCAACCCACGAATAATGAATACGCTGGTTCAAAAAATATCAATTATTTATTCCTAGAACATTTTAAAAACTAAATATTAGCCTAAAAATATTACTTTTAGAGTTATAATGAAGAAATGTAAGAAATTAATAGACTAAAACAGTGGATGATAATAGAAAAAAATTAATCTATTAGAATATGCAATAACTAATATTGTAACTGCACAACATTAACATATTCGGGATATGTTAAGTAATATCAAATAAAGATTGGTTAACGCTTAACCATAGTATCTGTACTTTGAACAATAATGTGGTACAAATTCGCTCTAGCATTAATACATAAAGTTTTTAGTTGGCACATATGTGAGTTAAAGATATGTCTTAAACAGAGAAAAAATTCTGGTAAAAGTACCTCACTGTATGGATGTGACATATCTATTAATAATAAAATAATTCTGGTCAATAAAACCAAAATAAATGGTATTTAAATCATTCATATGATAACTTTTCCATTTATATGATAAATTTTTCTTTCATATGGTAATGGTTCATTTACAATTTTGGTTTTCAAAATTACATATTTTATTTCCACACATTTAATGAAAAATACAAAACTGAAAAGTAAATTTAACTGAATGAATAAATGGGTTTCACGCCATGCGCTAAAGCATCATGATAAAATTACCAAATTTCACCACATTTACTAAATTTTATCGCATACTAGCTGAATGCCCGTTCTTCGCACGGGGTGAATAAAAAATTAGTTAGATATCAATAAATCACAGTAGAGAAACACAACGAAATCATGCTCATAACTGAAAAGCACATAGCGACACAATGAAAGAGCTTAATGGAAGAACCAGGTAAGTGACATTTTTAGGGGAGTTAATGAATCACTGGTTTTACCTTTCTTTAAATCTTAACACAACTAATCACATAAATTTTTAGTATGATAGTATGGTTTTTTATTTCAAATTAGGAAATAAGGTTTTATTTTTTAGGTAGTTAGGTTTTATCTAAAATTAGGAACAATAAAGCGAATAATTATTAGTCTCGTCTTCTATTAAATTGGTAACAAAATAGTTCGTATAAAACTTTTTTTTCATTCTGAAAATGTCACTTACCTGCTTCTTCTACTAAGTTTTTCAATTAATATAGCTAAAATAATTACTTTTTTTATTATTCAATATTATTTGTCGCCATTTACGGTGGCTTTACGTTATTGAAGTAAGTAAAACTTGCTTTTTGTAATTCATCCCATTAAAATAAAGAGAAAATGTACATAGCATCACTTGGTATGATGCTATTGCTCGCGGATAAACCAATAATAGTCAAAATTTACCATTCTCAAGTAATTTTCTCCGGTACATATCCTTTTCGAGGGGCCGTTCTAAAGTATCGGTATTTAAACGGCTTAGTATTGGTTCTGTTTTAATCATAATGAAATATATCATTATAATATTTTATATCTATATTAGCATATTTGGTACTTATTATATAACCCTTCAACATTTAAATTTTGTGAAAAATATATTTGACAGTGACGGCCAACTAAAGCCGAAATTTTTAAAAACAAATTGAATTCTTATTAGAAAACTTGATAGAGATTTTGGAGAATGGCCATTTCTCTATTTAACCTTTAATTTACTATTAAAATATTTAGTAATGAAAGAACAAAGTTCTTTTGCTATAATTTATTAAAATATTAATAAACTATCTTTGCTACTACAGGAAAATAGTATAATACCAGTGGTACATATTACCTTCAGGGCTACATATGAATTAGGCATCATCTGGAAATGGTGATTTTCTACGGTTTTCCTAAGAAAATTTTTTAATAACCTTTTTTTCCTTTAACTTTGCTTTTTAGAGCATAGCTTATATTTTTTTTATTTCAATTAATTCATATTATTAATATTAATAAAGCATTAGTGTCAGTAATAAGATATCGATTCGAAAGGAATAAGTATCTTTTCTCCTATATTTTTGCTATAATTTTGATAAGTTTCTTATGTCAATTAACAAATTACCAACATTAATTAAGCATCATTGTCGTCATTGATAATATGACAATTTCGTACGCTTTTTTTAGACAAATAAATACATTAACTCCATTACTTTTGTTTTCTAGTTCAAAGTTTATTTCTTTTATTTCAATATGCGTATATTATTTAAATTAATTAATTATTGGCATCAATAATAATGTGGCGATTTTTTACGTTTCACCTAAAGAAATAAATGTAACATTACCATTAATTTTGCTTTTAAATACATACATATTCTTTCTAATCAATTACCGTTGATTTTAAATTAATTTTTTTTAGAAAAATGTTTAAAAATAAATGTAAATAAAAAAATGCGTGGTATCAGACAACTTTAAAAGTATAAATTTGGTGACGTAGCTCTCACGTGTTACCATATCATGTTGCTCATTGAACTTACCTGACATAGCGAATATAAAATAATTCCATATTTAAATTCGTGCAATAAGCTATTTTTTTTAATCAAAACCGATTTGTCTATAGTTAAATTTAAGGCACTGCTAACGTTTAACCAATCTGAAAATTCCATTCCGTTCGAACGGTTCGTCGTAGAATAATCTAATATTGACAGTGACCTTCCTCGTGTTTCAAACTATCTGTATGCTAAGTTTCGTCGACTTCATTTGGATGATTTAGGAGTCTATAAACGACACACACACAGAGATATTTATTTTTTACAGATTAGGCAGATTCACATAGATTAGGCAGTGGTAAATAAAATAAAGCAAAGAATTACAATCCCACCGTCTAATAAATTGGTAATAAAATAATTCGGATGCGTGTGTTCTTTTTTTCTTTCTGAAATTGGCCCTTACCTGGTTCTTCCACTAAGTATAGCTAAAATAATTTTGTTCATTTTACTTAATGTTATATGTTGTAATCTTCGGTGTCCTTACGTTATTGAAATAAGAAGAGCTCTTTGTTTGTAATTCATACCAATGGAATAAATATAAAATGTATTTAGGATCTCTTGGCATGATGATATTGCCCGCGACCGATTCATGATAGTTAAAATTTACCTATATTATGTGATTTTCTCAGGTCAATGGTTCTGTTTTATGGCCCTTTCAAAGGGCTTAAAACACGTAATTCCTAAGTATAGGTATTAAAATTGATTGTTGTAGTTTTAATAGTCACCAAATAGATCAATATATTTCATACCTATATAAGTATATTTGGTACTTATTACATAACCCTTTAACATTTGAGTTTATATGTATTTGTCAGTGGCCCCCAACTAAAGCCACATTAATTAAAAAATAAAAGAACAAACAAATAAGAACAACAATAAAGAAAAAACAGAACTTTATAAGGGTTTTGGAGCATGACCATTTGTTTATCTGACCTTTAATTTTCTGTTAAAATAATTAAAAGTAGTGATGGAAAAAAGTTATTTTAATAATTCATTAAAGCAGTGTTTCCCAAACTTAGGATTTTTGTGTACCCTTTCTAAAATTTTTGTTACGCTGTGTATCACTAATTAAAAAATGAATATATTTCTTACGATAAAAAAATTGCACAAAAGTTAAAAATCACAACTGGCTTTACCGGCTGACATCACTAATTAGTAACTGTTAACTCTGCAAAATATAGCAAATACAAAAATACATACTCGTAAATTTTCATGGCTAGCTTTGTTTTTAAATAAAAAAAAAAAAATTCCAAAATTTTTGTTTGTTGCAAGATATTTCGTATAAGAACGCGTACCCCCACTAAACTGTTTCCGTACCCCTTGGGGTACGCGTACCACAGTTTGGGAAACACCGCTTTAAAGTATTAATACACTATCTTAGCTACCACTGGAAAAAAATATATTCTGAAACTGCGAAAAATCTGTTGTAGAATTCTTATCAAAACTGAATTGCCAATTACTATAGTACCAGTATTACATATTACCGTACGGGATACATATGAATTAAGCGTCATCTGTGAATGGTGATATTTTAATGTTTTGTTAAGCGAATTTCCCATTAATCTTTCTTCCATGGGCTTGGCTTTTCAGAAAAAAGCTTATTTTATATTATTTCAATTAATGCACATTAACAATATTAATTGAGCATTAGTGTCAATAATAATAATATGCAGATTTTTTACGGTTACCCAAAGAGCTTTTCTCCTTATTTTTGCTTTTTAGTACAGAAGTTACTTTTTTTTAATTTCATTTAATACATATTACAAACATTAATTAAGCATCTTTGTCGTCAATGATAGTAAGACGACTTTTTACGGTTCTTATAGAAAATAAATACCTTTACTCCATTTCTTTTCCTTTCTAGTACGTAGCTTATTTCTTTTATTTCAATCTATATATATTTCTCTTACACGGCACCAAAAAAAAGCCTCATTACAACTCCCCAAATGGCAACGTTAGAAAATCGACCAATGATTGCATCTAAAAATGTCACATGCCAAATCTAGCTGAGGTGGCTCAACATATAGCGCTTTTAAAAACGGACACAATAACCAGAGTGAGCATTATCAGGTTGTTCAATTCAGCTGCGGCAAAAATAAAAATAAACAACTTAAAAAATAAAAATGCTGTTGCCAGCCATAGAATTTTTTGAAAGTTAACTTAGCAACATAAATCAAAATGACTTAGAAGCGCAACTAGATCAAAATTATGATACCTGAGCGTTTGACGTAACAAATCCTTCAATTCTATAAGTGTTGTATCGCCAAATGCCCAAATTAACAATTGTGTTTTTAAAGAAATTCTCTCTATAAAGTATACAAAAGCTAGACATTAAGAACGTATCCAATGAGCGAGCAAAGCGAGCATTGGATACGTTCTTAATGTAACCACACGTAACCACACGTGCTACCACGTAATGTTCATCTAATTCATCTGACATAGCGAATATAAAATAATTAAATATTTAAATACGCGCAATAAACTATTTTTTATCCAAACAGAGCTATATGCTAACAATTATCACTGATGTTATCTTTAAAATATGTGAAAATTGAATCGTTAAATTTAAAACAATGGCTAACGCTGAACCAATCAGAAAATTCCATTTTATTTTTCGCTCATAATGCAATGACGATTGGTCGCAGAATGTTCTAATGTTGACAGTGACCTTCCTCTTGCTTGAAAATATCTGTACGCCAAGTTTCATAGCTTTCTATCGGATGGTTTAGGAGTCTATAAAGGACATACATACATACAGACAGACAAACACACATTCATTTTTATATATACAGGTTGATTCTAAAAAGATGGCCAAAATTTTAGGAAGTGATAGTACACACCCAAGCAAACAATTTTCATCAAAGAATGCATAGTCGAAAACAAAACGCAAAACCGCTAGAGGGCGTCCAAGTTTATGTTCTTATATGAGGCAAAAACACACAAAGAACGATGAAGTTAAGTTATAAAAGAAAATTTAACGGCATGTGATTACAATAAGTGTTCAAAACAGTGCCCGGCAGCGACTATGCACGCAGTACAATGGCGAAGAAAAGATAGGCGAACATCTAAAACACACCAGGCATATCACGAACTTTTCCCTGTAGCGGCCGAAAGCTTGGCGACAAGTTCTTCGGATGATTCCATGGGAGTCTCATACATAAGACGTTTGCATCAAACAACTTTCCAAACGCGCCAGCACCTTTGCGTTTCGTTTTCGACCATGCATTTTTGGATAAAAATTGTTTGCTTGGGTGTGCACTATCACTTCCTAAAATTTTGCCCATCTTTTTAGAATTACCCAGTACAGATAGATGATGTAACCATAATTTTAAATTAATTTTAACAAAATCATTACCAAAGAGCTGAGTTATATATTTTTTAGAGTTCTAGTAGAGCTGGAAAACAGTAAATTCTACAATATTCTGGTAAGTTTGGCCAAAATTTTTTCATCCTCAGTTTAGTATGGTATTATCAGGTTTAAGAAATACATTAATATGGTTCAAATTAATACCATTTTTCAGCAAATTTGAACAACGTTATATTTCAAAGCGTCCATTATTTCGTATAGGGTAATAAAAGTATCTTCATTAAACTAAAAGACAATTTTTTTTTTAATTTCACAAACATAACAGTTAAATAGATTTTTTTCCCGAAAAGTTAGTTGGTAAAAAAAAAGCTTGTAATTTAAAAATAGATTATAGCTTTAATATTAGTTAAATATATGGTTTGCTATTTTTTATAAAAGAAACATTCCTCAAAATTTTAGTAATAAAAATTTTACTTAACAAGCAAAATTAATGATGACATTAGCGAGTTAAGCTAATTAAAAGTAATGATACTTAGCATGACTGGTATTTTAATCTCTCTCTGAAACTATCCTATTTTAGATGCTTAAAAAAGTAAGAATAAATAAAGGTTCATTTTATACTTTTTGCATAATGAAATTATAAAGAGATAACATCACTCTTAATTAAAATAATTAGATATTTATAGCTAAAAAAAGTTCCATTTTCTTCCTTTTAAAGTTCATTATTTTTAATTAAATAAGAGCTATGATGTAATTTAATTTTAGTAATTCAAGTGATTTGTGTACTGTTCGTAGAAGTAAGTATAAATCTCATTGAAAAATCGCATTCAATTTATTAACCCAATAAAAAAGGAATGTTTTTTAACTATACGAAATGGGAAAGTATGTAAATTGAATAAATGAATTGGAAAAAAAAGTGTTTTCGAACGTTGATTTTTTTTAACGTATAGTGTGTGTTTATGAGTTTTATTTGTTTATAATATATGGACAACAAAAATTTGTATTAAAAAATTATGCCTAAAATGCAAAGATTTCAAAGAATATTTGATGAGTTTGATACACGAATTTCTCTACTAAAACCAACGAAAAAAATTTCAAAAAAATGTAACATAAAATATTGATTATTAATTATCAAAATAAATGAATATAATATATATATATATATATATATATATATATATATATATATATATATATATATATATATATATATATATATATATATATATATATATATATATATATATATATATATATATATATGACATCATAATAACTAGGAAAGAATTTTTATTTTTTAAATGAAGTTTTAAATATAGTAATTAGTTCTAGAATGTATTTGCGGAAAAAAATCATTTTTACGTACTAAATAGAATTTAGTAGTTCGATGTACACTAAAAAATTCTAATTCAAATTATTATAACAAATAGTAGCACTTGGTTACTTGGTAGGGTTTTGGAACGGAAAACTTGATGTACCGTAATATTTACATTAATAATTACGGTAAAATCACTACATTACTCTAATTAACTGTAAAAATTACTGTGAAATATTTTACTGTAAAAAAAGATTTGACAGTAAAATGGATTTTTCGGCTGATGCACCCAAATGCCGGTACTTTATTCAGTAATTTGTGCATGTTTTAAGATAACAGTGTATAATTTAAAGTTAGAAAATAATGAGACTCGAAAACAAGCCAGTGGATTTTTTAAAAATAAAAATTAAATCCGTTTAGTTGTTTAAATTCTATTTAACCATTTTATAATCTCGTTTTTAGAACATTTGATTTAGAGAAAAAAAAAGGCTTTATTTTTCAAACAAAGTTTTAATTTTCACAGTTTCAGCGATATAATAAATATTGATTTTAGCATCAAACAATTCCTTTAGCCATTTTTTTTCTTTACCTTCTTCATCGTGTATCTAATCTTTAATGTTAACTTTGTTTCTAGGATGACTAGACTAAGTAAATATTTTAGTAGTAGACTTACAACGTGATCTATTGAATCTGTGTGCTTTAGTTTTCATTTTAAGGGAAGAAAAAAAGTTTAAATTAACTTATTGCGACTTTCAACATTGTATTTATAAACTTGCATTTATTAATTATCTAACAACTAGTTTCGTATAAAATATTGTCCAAACATGTCTATACTTAGCAAATACAATTACTCATTCGCTTTAAAAACTAGTTTGAGGTATGCTTAGAAGATGAGATCACGTAGGGTTAATTTTAAAAAAAATTAAATTGCATTTTTAAACGGAATTTCTTTTTCTATAAGAATTTTTTTTCACATTTTACAATCATTACTGAGTTATTTCGATCTTGCAAAAAGTTTAAAGTTTTGAAAAAGTTTAACAGATTCGAATATTTTGACAAAAATCAATGAAAATGTTAATAGCTTGTTTCTATTTAATTTTATTCATGGGCTTTTAAAATTTTTAAAACATTACATAAGGGAACGCTTTCCTGGATTCGGGGTGAATTCCGTCAAAGAGAATGTATTTTCATCTAATGAACTCAAATGAAAACGCTGTTCAAGGAAAAAAATGTATGAAAATTCTCTTTTTTCTTAGTAGGGAAGAGTACGTTTAACCCCCTTTTTTGCTGTTTCTTTTCCTCACTTCACTACTGAATAACGAACAATGAGTTTTGAGAAGATATTTTTCTTCAAACAAGAAGGTAAAAATATCTAAAGTTTTTTTTTTTCAATGCCCACCTGGAGAATGATCTTTCGTCATACAGGCATCTGAAGCGTACATTTGTTGCCCCCCCCCCCTTTCAGGAGCACCATATTAGGTGAGCCTTAGTAAGGACAGATAGTACAGAGAATGAAAGAACATTCATGCCTTGCCTGGGAATTGAACCCAGAATCTTTCTGATGCAAGGTTCCTTGACCCCTACGCAGGACCGTCGGCGAAACTTCTTAAGTTAAAGTGTTCTGTTAAGCGAAAATATTTAAACATTAATTGTCGAATTGATTCAATGGTATTTATTTGCAGGGAATGAAACTCTTTCACAAACAGGCAAATTTTTTTCTCTCACATCTCTAACAAAATAATTTCCGAGAAGGTATTGAAAATGTTTTCGTAATTTTGGAGGTATGCTCATGATAATTAAGTTTAATATAGGATTTTTAATACTAAACCAGTCATACATTGAAAGATTCATGGGTTCATTGCTAATTCCGTTTCATATTTGCATTTAAATTAAAGTTTGAAATGTAGAGAAAGTGACTTTGGGCTAACCTAGAAAGGGCCATGAAGCTTCAATCACTGAAAGCAATTTTGAAATATCTAAATGCAAACAGATTATTGGAAGGTAACTTCCATATCGCGTATTCCTAACTTATCCTTTTATAATTTGTTTTTATTTTGTCATTTTGAAAATTTCCAATCAGTATTTGAAACTTCTTGTCTTTCTGAACTCACTCTTTCTATACTTTAGTCCCGCAGTGGACTGATCGTTAAGATACGGCTCTCAGCAGATCACCGAAGTCAATTATCATTGGCTGCTGTCAGTGTGCGGGTGGGTGACCACTTGGATCAGTCTGCGTAGGGACCGATGGTGTGCGGTATTGGTCCTCGTTAAACTGCTCTACCGTAAAGTGCTCGACTTCGCGTGCAGGCCGTTGGGCTACCGAAGCAGGGGTGCCATTCCCTCTACAGAGGATCAAAATTGTGATGGCATGTCTTCGGATCATCCTCAGGGATGTTTCCCAGACCGTCACCAATAGCCCATTGTGCAGCTCTAGTGCGACGTAAATTAACTACAACTGGAACTACAACTTTCTCTACTTTAAATTTTTAATTACTTATGGAAGTGAAAGAGAATTTGCGATGAAAAGTTTCTCCCATGGTATAGCACCCTCTTAAACAAGGGAGTTTGTTAAATCAGGGCTCACAATGACGAAGCTTGACTGTGCAATTAATGAAATGTCTTTTAAACGATTTTAAGTTGAAAATTATTTCGCTACTGATAATTAAGTTGGAAAGCTTTTTTTCCATTAAAATGAATCATTAAAACATAAACATAAAAACAGCCTTGTATGGTTTGATTAAATAAATGAAATCTTCTTCTTAAGTAAACAAAAATGGCTTAAAATATATTTCTATATTTTAATAAGTCTGAAATATTACGTTTATATCATGTAGTATTAAATTTTGCTTACATTTATTCATGAATTTTCATAATGGTTAGAGTCTCTTGATTTATTCTTTACTAAATGAATGGGATATATTGCCATAGTAACTTTTGCCACAGAGATATTAGAATATTTATTTTTTATTAGGATGTTATTCGTTTTTTTCTAAGCTTTAATGGGCACATCACTATAAAAAATCTTAATTTATATGATAATCATAAATATTAACTTAAACGCCAAGACCACAAATATACTGACTGTTGATACTGTAAAGAAAAAAAAATTTTTTTTACTGTCATAATTATGTATTTTACTAATCATGAATACTGAATAATATGTAAACACAATTATGAAAAGGATCTTTGTGCCTAGGATAGGATTAGATAATTTTTATATTTATAATTTTTTGTAATTTGTTTGTTCTTGGAATTTTTTTGAACTAAAATCATAGTATGACAAAATTAAATAAATAATTTGCGTTGAATATACAGAGAAAATTGTTACTTGGCCTTCTAGATAGTTATTTTAGTAATCTAATGTAAAAAAATAACTCACATAAGATTTTTAAAAAATAAATAAAATAAAAAAATGTATACATTTCGCTAGAAAGAAACCCTTCGATAAATATTGCGAGATAAAAAGGTTTTTCAAAATTTATGAATAATCTAGGGTGGTTTAATAAAATGTATACAGAAACCAGATAGTTGTGGAGAATTTGGATTTTGGCTTTTCTTTTTAAGAGAAAAGTACGTTATTAAATATGCATGCTTAAACATCTCACTTATTTTTCTGAAATAATATTAGATGCCTAAAAATAACTGATCTGAAGTCATGTTTTGATCAACAAAAATGTACACGAATTTTTTAAGAAATACACGTGTCTATATAAAAAAAGAGTGTTATGAATGTTTTAAAAAAAAATCGTTAATGATGTAAAGTTTTAAAATGTGTATTAAACTCGAGCATATTTATATAATTTAACATCTAAATCTGTTGATAGGAAATTTAAAAACTTTATGAACAAAAGATTAAAAAGCCATATTTTTTATGTTTAAAGAACAATTCGTATTATATGGTCAACAGGATCCAATTGGAACGAAATATGTAGAGCTGCATAAGATATGAATAAACGATGTTTGCATTCATGAAATATTTTTGTGCATTAAGAATAAATTATTTTCTTTCCTGGTATCTCAAATTTATGAATTTGATCGATTTTTGATTCCCTGTATCGTGTCTTTAAACTATAAGAATTTTTCAATATTTCGAATAAAACGAAAAGTTTTGAAATAAATCTAGTTTTTTATTTTAATTTTATATCCGATGTTGAACAGTCGACCCAATTCTGATATTACGATTATCCATGATCTAACCTAAATGACCCATCCATATCAATGACCTATCGATAACCTAATCCAGAGGACAAGAAGCTTCTGATTTAAGCATTGGGGCAAACTAGCCTCCATTGAGGACTTTTTGATAAAGCTAATTCGCATTTGTATTTTGTGAGGAAAACCACGAAAACCTCTCGCGGTTTGCCCGAAGGCGAGAGGACTCTAACTCATGATCCGTCTACCACTGAGGATACTTTACGTTAGCACTGGGGTCTGTGCGAGCTGGGAGTAGAATTAGTTTTTTCTAGCCAACGCTGGGTAACCTATTTGGGAAATGACCGAAGTTTTGAGCCACTGCCCTTCGAACTGCAGTGGTTCTATAAGTCTAGTTTAGTTATTCTCTTAACATTTACTAAAATAAAAAAAATACAAAATACAGAAAATGTACTACTTACACGTAGAAAGAAATACTGGTTAAATTACCGCACTGTATTTTGAGGACATTTCTGGTAAGATACCCAACATTATTCTGGTTAATAAAACCAAAACAAACGGTATTTAAATAATTTATTTAGTAAATTTTTCGTTCATGTGATTATGGTTAGCTGCAAATTCGGATGTTAAAAATTATAGTTCTGATTACTACACATTTTGTAAAAAAATACAAAACTGAATTTTACCGGGTAAATGCTTTTTATTCCTTCCTCAAAGGTATCATGATAAAATTATTAGATTTTACCACATTTATTAAATTTTATCAGTACATTACAAAGCCATATTTTGTTGTTAATTTAACAAAAGACATTACCAAAGTGTTTTGTTAAAAATTACCGTGTTTTTGGTGTTCCCATAGAGCCAGAAACACGGTAAATTTTACCATATACTGGTAATTTTAACTTTCCTTTTTTATGAGTGCATATTTATTCAGTGAAAAGACGTTTTTATGTCAAATTATATGACATTAAACATAGTCTGCTCAAATTAATTAGCATATTCAAGTTTAATAACATATGTAACTTTTGCAATTAGCATAAATATTATGAACAACTACAGTTTCTATTTTATTTAATTCCTAAAATGAATAGAATAGTTTTGCATTTATTTGTTACGTGCTTAACGTTAAAAAAAAACAAATAAATTTAACCAAATGGTTTTTATATCCTGCTCCAAGGTATCATGATAAAATTTCCGAATTTTACTGAATTTACCGAATTTTATCACAAATTATATATCTATATTTTATTGTAAATTTTACCAAAACCATTTCTAAAGCGCTTTGTTAAAAATTTTAGAGTTTTCTGGAGTTTCCAGAGAGCCAGACGATAAATTTCACGGTAAATTTTACAATATTCTGAAGTTTTGATCATACTCTTTCAATCAGTGTACAAAAAATGCTTCAAACCAGATAATTGACTTTTTTTATTTAATTGATCTCGCATTATCTTATTTAATCCATTTTTTAATATATTTCGGTAACAAATATCATGATGGTGCACCAACGATTGTCCAAATAAAACGTATAGATGCGTAATAGGGTCAGGACTACATCTGCAATTAGAGTGCCACCTTTAAGGTTTGTAAATTAAGGTAAGAAAAATACAAAAAAAAATATTGTGTATAAGTTACGAAGAGACTTTGAAGTGAATGCAAAGTCGTGTTCAGGCGGATGTGTCTAGAATAGAACAGAGCACAATAGTATAATTCTAGCAGAAGAAAGAGAGAGCAATTCATACTTTATACCTAATATAGTTTTTAGGTGTTGAACAATGTATATTAGAAATGATTGTGTTCAAACTGTTATAAAGTTTTCGTTAAAAACGTTCATTAATATCGGATCTGTCTAGACTAAGGACAATAAAAATGCTTCCATTGCTACTGTTTAAGAAATGGTTATAGACAACTTATGATCCGTAGCACTTACGCTGTAAGGAATTCCGGTATGAAGTACTGGTTCTCAGGGTAGCGGTACTTTTTACCGTGGCCGGGATAGCCTGGTCGGTAGGGCGCTGGGCCAATGTCCGAGAGTTCGTGGGTTCGAACCGCGCCGACCGAAGACTGATGCACTGTATAGTAAAGGGACTGATGCACGTTAAATCTGTCGAGTCGCAAAAGTATTCCATGTTCCCATTACAAATCAAAACCTCTGGGGGTACTGGATTGGAGATCGATCGTTCTCTGATTCAGGTCAAAATTCTGATCTATGGATGAATGAATGGGTCCACCCTATAAACGGGTGTGACGTATGAGTGACGTGTGTGTAGCTGAAGTCGGATTCTTGGCCACAAGATGGCGCCACTGAAATAACAGGAAACACACTCTCTTCCTTAAATTCACTCGGTTTCACCAAGCAGGCTTGCCCGTGTGGCAAGTGGCATAAGAACCAACCAACCAACCAACTTTTTATCGTGAAATCCTTTTTTATCTAAAAACATTACTGAACAAAACATCTGAAGCACCATAATTTTTACAGTACCATATAATACAACCATATAATCACTGAAGGCCTTGAATTAAATAAAAATTACGGTACAATTGTCATGCAAAATTATTCATAACATATTTTCTATCATTTAAAAATAAAATTATAATAGTAGTTGATTTTCTTTCGCAGTAAATAAAAATCAATAATATAATCAAAAATATTTTTTTTAAAATAAGATGATAATATAGTTCTCAAATGTTAGAAAATATGCGTATTTTTGCATTACATTAATATTTTACGGGTAAATGGATTTTTCGGATAATACCCCCAAGTGCCTGTACTTTATGCAACCCGAATGCCGGTACTTCATGCAACCCAAGTGCCGGTACTTTATACAACCTAAGGGCTGGTATTTTATACCACAACATGAACTGTAATTTTTTAAAGTATACGTAAGTCTTTAAAAAATATTGTACATTTTATCTCAGGTTCTTATTAATTTTATAAAATGAATTTTTTAAAAAAGAATTTATATTCAGGTAAATGAATTCGAAAACTTTATTTTTCCATTTATTGCTATTATAGGGATTACTATCTTACAAACATATATATTTTTTAATTTATAAAATTGTTACAAAACACGTTACGCAGCATTTACAAATTCCCTTAGAATCAAGAACTAGTAAGTATAGTCTAAATATTTGTACTTTTACTGTATATTGATTTTTAGACAATTTTTATTGCTTCAGGCATTACTTCTTTTATCACTAGCAAACGAAAACAAGATTCAAAATACGCCTTCTTGATTTTGTAGAGTCACGATAAAATAAAGTACTTCAAGTAGCATTTTAGATGAAAAAAAAAAATTGTAGAGAATAAGAAAATAAAAAAAAATCATTCATGTAATAAAAAATAATGTAGGACCTTGATTATGCGAAGTAATTGGGACTCACTCTTCTTAGGATATTCAAAATATGCAGTTGAAGGAGTTAACTTAGTATTTTTATATATTTTCTCCAATTAATTTTTAAAGTTAAGGTCACTGTAAATAAAAGTGTTAAATTGCATTTAAATTTAGTATGACTATTAAATAATTGTCTATTTGCTGAATAGAAATAAATATATTTTAATATAAAATTTACTTACATTATTGGCTCAGATATAGTAAGAAAAAACAATCACAATATGAAAAAAATTAACAGTATTTCTGTCTCTACCCAAAGACCAAACAAACTCGGTAGTTTTTACCGAAGCGTTTTGGTAATGATTTCGGTACTATTAGCAATGAAATATGATTTTATAAAATGTGATTAAATTTGGGTAAATGTGGTAAAATTTGGTAATTTTGTTATGTTTCTTTAGAGCATGATGTAGAAATAATTTATTTGGTTAAATTTACTTTTCTGTTTTGCATTTTTTACTATATGGGTGGTAGTAAGCAGGGCTAAAGAGAGAATAGAAGGGCTGGTTCACTCCTTTGAAGAAACTCTCGCCTCACCAAACTTCCGATTTTTTCCCTGTGACGTCACTGCGGCGCAAAGCTTGAACTTTTAATTCAAGCACGGAGCGTTCGGTCTAACTAGCTCTAATTAATATTGAAGCATTCCTTCTTGAGACAAATTCCAAGACATTCGTTGTTTTCTATAATGATTTTCCTCAGTTTTTTGCAGTGAATTAAAATTTAAAATTATTAACAAAATGCCAGTTTGCGCTATTGTAATTTGCAAAAATTCTGATAGAAACACAAAAGAATATCATTTTCCACGTGTTCCCTAAAGTAAATGAGCAACTATGTGAAGAATGGCTTCAATGTTAATATAAAATATGCATGGATATGCAATAAGCATTCCTTGAAAAGAGATTATGAAGATGATATGAGAAATCGTTTGCTTTGATAGCCAATTAGAATGATTTTAAAATCTACTGCAATACCGAGAGTAAATTTTCAATTTTCTTCTTTACAAACAGGTTCTTCTCGGAAAGAAACATTGCATAAACACAAAGTGTTGGTTGGTGCATTGGACAAATTAAAAACTCTAAGCCCAAAGTAAAGTAATTTAAATACTATGAATGAATTTTTTTAAAGTACAGCAAATTGTGATAGATGCTACAAATTAGAAACAGAAGTTAAAGTACTGAAAGAAAAAAAGAATTGAAACTTTATAAAATGATTTGAAAAAAAAAAAAATAATGGGAAATAAAGTTTAAAAAATATATAAGTTCAACGTATAAACGGAATAAATTCTGAAAAAAAGTTTTCAGCAAGGAAAAGAGTTTTTGAAATTAGGACAAGCTTAAATAATAAAAAGCTATAAATAATTAATAGTTAAAATTTTCCTAATTTCATAACATATTTTTTAATGCAGTTATTCTAAATATTTATGTTTTTTCAATTATATCCTCTTAAATTTAAATCTCTATAAATAGTTGTAAAATTTCTAATATTATTGTGAACCTAAATTACTATTTTGTTTCAGTAATTAGCGTTTAAGGTTGTTGTTTCCTAATGATTAAGAATAAACAAATTGCCATTTACAGTATCAGGACTTTAAATTTAACCCAACTTTGTTCGATAACAAAATATTTTTATCGAACAGTACGTAACTAAAAAACGTAGATATATGCTTTTATTCTTTTTAATAATAAAGTTAAAATTGAAAATTTTACAAGTATTTATATTGTCATATACTAAATAAATAAAATATTTTTATAGCTAGTAAAATATTTTTATGAATTTAAAATTTTATTTATATTATGTTCAAGAAATTTTTTTTTGAACTATGTTTTTGAACGGAAATAATGTGTTAATTGTGTTAAGTTTGACTGCTAATATTAAGAGAAAGTTGAACTTATTTTTACGGAGAGAATGATGCACAGTTTTCATAATATCTTTGCTTGCGATCTCCGAGATCTGTGTGCGGCGTGACATCATGAGATAGAAATCGTAGCTAAGAGAGGAATGAACCAGCCCTTCTCTTTTCTTTTACCTAGGGTAATAAGAACTATAATTTTAAAAACCAGAATTTACGGCAAACCGTTACTATATGAAAGGAAAAATTCCAAATTAATGGTTTAAATACCGTATATTTTGGTTTAACAGACTAAAATTATTATTATTATTTACCAAACATTTCGTTAATTTACTGAAGGGTAATTTTACAAGACCTTTTTTTCCGTGTAGGTACTGTTGCATAGTGTGTAATATTTAAATTGTTGTATTCTTCCTTCCCATGTAACTTAAGTTTCATAAGGAAAACATGTAAGAACATGTAACGTTCATTCAAATCTTTCTGAGGAATGAGAAGCTTTCTTTTTGCTTGACTCGAAATTTTCTGAGTCGAAGTCAGAGACATAAAAGTTACGAAGTTGGATATTAAAAGCTGCACATGCTATGAATGGACAATTTAACGAAGAGCGGAAAATATTAATTTAAAGGGATAAAAAATGTAAGAAAAATAGTTCCAATCCAATCTAAAATGGCAGTTTATGTGAATAATGAAGTCTAGAACAATTAAACAAATTTTAATGTTGAATATTTATAAGGTATAGATTTAAATATCAAAAAGTTAACCAACACAAGTTTCATGCCAACAATAAATATTCCTTTTTTAGAAAAAAAAATAATTCTTACATTGTGAAGAATTATTTGTTGAATAAGTTAATGTGTGATAACATTTTCCTCTGGCATTTTGAGAGTAGGTGTAACTTAAGAGAAACGCTGAGAGAGGAAAGGTTTTATGAGAAAGTTGTGGGCGGACATTGTTTTTGACACGTTGCATGATTCATTAATGGACATTTTTATTTAGAGAAAATTATACGCTCAATATATCCGAAAATAGTGTTTTTATTCCTGTTTTTTGTTTTTAAGCTTTGTAGTGAGTCGAAGGAAAAACGTGATATAAGATTTCAGATTTTTAAATTTATGATGTACAAAAAGATTTTATAAATATCTAACTATGCTAAGTTAGCAGTTATTTTTCTAGAGCTAAAGTATAAATAGAAATGATTATTTTGAATAATTTTTAATTTTGAATAGTTTTGCATAAGTTTGCCTTCTTAAGATTTTTTCGTTATTACATTACCTTTTAAACTGCTCCGTAAAATATTATTATTTTAATATGACATAGAGACATTTGTTTAAAAAAACAAACTGTTAAAACAAGCTTAACAAAGCAAACTTATGTATAAAAGAAACAAGAAAGCAAAATTCTGTTTTAAACATTAACTTTTAGACATTCTTTTAAACTTGAGCATTTTGGACACCGGATGACATTTTATCATTATTGCTTTCCCCACGAAAAATATACAGTTTTTTTATTCTATTTTTCAATAAGAAAATTGTTAATTTGGAAGTTTTTAATAAAGTTGCTCAAATGGGGAACATGCAGTATCTTAAAGAAATTGTCCGTTTTTTAAACACATGTTAAAAAAGTGGAATCACAGTAAAATTCACACAAACCCATATCTAGGCCTAACCAAGATTTCTCTATTTACCCAAATAAATTATTGTAACAAAATGATATATTTCAATTAAATGTTTTTTATAAAACCAAAATGGTTTAGAGGAAGGTTTTAAATTAAGCTTCAGACAAAAGATTTATTTTTTAAGAATTAAGGACTTACAACTCTAAGCTCGAATTTTCTCAAATTTTAGTCTATTTTCTGGAATTTGATGCGGATAATAGACATATTCTAACTGTTTATTAGTTTTCGAAAGAGGTATTGGAATAATAAAAAAAAAATGCTAAAACTTCTTTAACACATTAACTTTAAGTATTATTTTAAAGAATCGTTCCTTTTTTCGCTAAGAAAAAAGTTTGGGCAAAACTATTAAAATATGGTAAAATTTATTATGTTTCTGGTTCCATGGCAACACTGAAACGTTCAAAAACTTTTTACTGAAGCGCTTCGGTAAAATATGTTTTTATTATGTGTGATAAGCCTCGATGAATGTAGTAATTATATGATGATACCTGGAGCATGACATGATTACGATTTATTCGATAAAATTTACTTTTCAGTTTTGTAGTTTTTACTAAATATGTGCTAATAGTAATTATAATTTTGAGAACCAGAATTTCCGGTAAAACGTTACCGTAACTAACGGAAAAACACTACAAAATTAATAGTTTAAATACTGTATATTTTAGTTTTTATAACTAGAATTATGTTTCTTCTATAATAAAAAAAATAAAAATTAAACAGAAACATCATTACCATACAATGCGGTAATTTTACTAGTTTTTTTCACCATACATGAATAATAAATCTACGACTCATCCTATAATAAGCTCTTAACCTATACTTTTTAGATCAAAGTTTTATCAAAATGATATTTATCTATCTGGGATTAATCAAGATTTTTATATTTACCAAAATAAATTCTTAATATATTATTTTATTTATTATTTTTTTTGTCGTATGCCTGTTTAGGCAGAGGGGATGCGGTTGCTCTTGTTTTTCAGTGGCGCCATCTATGGCCAAGAATTCGACATCTGCCACACCATTCACACAACCACAAACCCGTTTATAGGGCGGGTCACATTCACACACACAAAGGAGAAAGGACATAGAACACACACAGAGAGAAAGAAACATCCATGCCTTGCCCGGGATTCGAACCCAGAACCTTTCTGATGCAAGGACAGTTCCCTGCCTCCTACACAGACCGGTCGGCTATATTATTTTATAATTAAAAAATGCGATTTCGGTAAAAATAAAACAGACTTTTTTTCTTAAAATAATTTAATGTATGGGACTTAAATGTAAAATATTAAGCTTTAGACGTATTAATTTTAGATAGCTGGGAATTATTTTCTTTGATAAGAAACATCTCAGTTTGACGGTTATTTATTGACTAGAAATCCATGGTTGTTAAAACGGAAAGTCAATTTACTCACAAGAGTTTAAGGTTCGTAAATATTTATAGTAGTTCAGAATTGTGTTTCGATGCAGTAAACTATTTTAGCGTAACACGGTAAACAACAATGCATTCTTTAACGCAAAGTTATTATTAATATATAAGTTGTTTTTTTTTTTTATAAAGAATGCAGGAATTATTCAAGTTTCAGAATCACTACGTATTTACAGAATATAATTGATATCTCCATGGTTACGCTTATAAGCATTCAAACGAAAAAAAAAAAAGTAATGTTCCCTTTTTTAAGAATATTAACTTGGATTTTTCCGTAAGAACTGGATAATAAACCAAGAAAATGTGGGACAATTTGAACTAGAATACCTTAAACACTCATGTAGTGTGCAATTTTGCAATTCTGCAACTGTGAATCCGGTGCTAAATTAAACCATATTATCGAACAAACCAGCATTTTAAATTATCAATAATATGGTTGAACGTAAATAGAAGTTCACTTTACTGCAAACTTAATTAAGGGTTCGTTAACTTTGTATAGTAGAGATATTAAGGCACATTAATCTAATTTTTTTGAGAGTATACACTGTTTGAAGTATATTGAACTGTATATTAATAGTGGAAATTTGCTACTACATAAAAATATGGTGCCGAACTCATTTGTTATATCTTGCAAATCAGACCTTTTTAAACATGATTAAATAATTTCATGGTTTAATTTTATCAGAAATTTCAATTTATTGATTTAATTATGTTGCTGCAAAATTGCATGAAATTATGATTCAATGTTAAAAGATTTTTTTTTCTGAAAAAATCTATAAAAATTTTAAAAATCTATTAAATGAAAAAAAAAATTTTTTTTTTTAATTTTACAAATAAAATCATCATTTAATTTTAATTGTTCTTTTTAATAATGCTTCAGATAAAATCTATCCTTCAAATAATACAGATACACATTTAATTAAAAAATGTGTGATGACTTCAATTCTTAAAGAGGATGAAAAGGGCATCTAGTGTGTGCAATTTGTTTAAATTTTCTAAACTATGTTCGAGGATTATAGTTTTGAACATATCTGGGTCGTTTTCAAAATAAAGAGGTACTTTAAAAAAAAAATTCTTAAATTAAAAATTCAAATTACTATTTTTTTCACAATATGAACTAAAAAAATTTTGAATTTTGATATGCAAAAAAGATTAAAAGTTTAATAGTTGATTAAATTTTAAAATAAAAAGTTCTTGCTTCATTTACGTCCTGTTACAAATGTTTTAATCCACATTTAGTAGACTAAAATAATAGCAAAAAACGTATGTGATTAACCTTTTACTAAAACTTCTTTAACACTAAAGGTGCAAAATAAAACATAGAAATCATTGATGAAAGATGTTTAAAATTAACGAATAATTTAAATAAATAAATTAAATTAATGATTTATCTCATATATGAATGTGTACAAAGCTATGAAGTCCTAAAAATAGTAATTGATATGAAGTAAAAGATGAATCGTGGCATTTAAACATTCCTCTATATTTAAACAATTCTAAAAACACGCATTTTTCTTTTCAATAAAATGCGTTCAGTTTTCATTGTTAAGACCTATAAAGTACTTCTTAAAAATAGTGCATATTTTTAAACATCAAAGCAAACCAACTGATGAAAAGTCTTAATATATTTCTTAAATTATTATTTAAAAATAGTTAAATTTGTATGAAGATATTTATTTCAATTATTCGTCAGAATTATTAGATGTGCATTTAAATTAAAAAAATACAAATATTATCTTATGATTTACAACTATATTTTTCTGATTTAGTCCAAAATAACATAATACTTATTTTACCAAAGACATAGCGATTTGCTTCAGCAAAATACCCATTTGAATAATTTTTTTAAACAAAACACAGTAAAGCATTACATTCTTCACATTATAATGTCAATAATAATGTATATTTTCGTGCATGTATTTTAGAAAGCATAAAATTTATCCTGTCATGGTAAATTTTTAACTATGATTTATAATCTGTTTAATTTTTTAAAAAAATGTTCGGTATTTAAATTAATTATTTTCTACAGCACAGTTTTAACTACTTGTTATTAGTTCAACTGATATAAATTTGAAGGAATGATAAGTACATACCAGCACTCTAAAATGAAAATTTTAGAGTGCTGGTATATACTTATCACTCTAATTTTTGAATATTCCTTTATTTTTTCCATGTTTTTATTGAATGATTATTTATAATATGCTTCGTTTTATAATATTTAATTGCTATAAAACTGTTTATTTGTATGAACTATATATTGTTTATAATTCTGCGAGAAAAATATTCTGGTATTTATGTCAGAAGGGTAGGAAAAGTTTTTACAATAAGCAAATGAAAATGGAGTCTTACATCTACTTCTTTACTTTTATGTCCCGCAGTGGACTGATCGTTAAGACACGGTTCCCAGCAGATCACCGAAGCCAAGCATCACTGGCTGCGGTCAGTGTGCGGGTGGGTGACCACTTGGATCAGTCTGCGTAGGGACCGAGGGTGCGCGGTATTGGTCCTCGTTAAACTGTTCTACCGTAAAGTGCTCGACTTCGCGTGCAGGTCGTCGGGCTACCGAAGCGGGGGTGCCATCCCTTCTGCAGAGGATCAAAATTGTGATGGCATGTCTTCGGATCATCCTCAGGGATGTTTCCCAGACCGTCGCCAATAGCCCATTGTGCAACTCTAGTGCGACGTAAATGAACTACAACAACAACAACTACTATCTTTACTTTTATTCTTACTGATTCAAGAATATGAGTACATTATTTATAGTTTCTTCAGAAAGTTACATGACAATTTTTCGTACTTATTTCATAGGAATCTAATTTAAATTCTCAGAATTTAATTTATCCATCAGAAATTCTCATATACTCATGAAATCTCTAAATTTTTATACTGTTTTACAAAGGCTCTAGTTATCTTTACTTTAAAAGAATCAATTTCCTTAGAAAAAAATTCGCCTATATTTGTATAGATGTGTGCAATATATAAGTACCAATCATGGTACCAACAAACATTGCAGCTAAATTAAAAGAAAAAAATCATCTTTTATTTATTTATTTTGCTTATTGAAACAGATTTTGCTTTACTTATGTGAAACAAATCTCATTCTACTTTATATAACAGAATATCCGGTTTATTTTGTATTAAGAATATGATATTTCTGATTATTAGGATATACTTTATGATGAAGTACTGGTGGTAAGGTTTCAATATTCAACAATTCTTGAGGGATGTTTCTAATAATTGTTTGACCAGATGCGTGCTGCATGGTATTTAAGAAGCAAAAGCACGTGTTTCAATAATGTAATTTAATATGAGTCATTGAAAAAAACTAATTTTAAAGTATCACTAATCAGTCATGTTTGGATCATGAGAAACACACAGAGAAAAATATCCAAGTTTTTTTTGTTTTAATTTTTTTTTATGGCGGGCACTTGAGACGAAGATCTATTGGCCACAGAAACTACCAGAACTGCTTACTCTCTTTTCGTTACCCAGTGGGCACCTGTGGCCACGGCGGTGGAGCAGCGTCGCCTACGTCACACTACCACAAACCCGTTTATAGGGCCGGTCTTATTCGCACAATCACACACAAAGGAGAAAGGACACGGAACACAAAGAGAGAGAAAGAAACATCCATGCCCTGAGCAGGATTCGAACCCGCAACCAGCGACTCCGCAGTCAGGCACGCTAACCACTCGGCCACCTGGTCGGCGTATCCAGATTTTTAGAATTACTAAGAAGCTGAATACCATAGCTGCAATAACATATTTATAAACCATAAGACCGCTGTATGCAATAATTAACCTAACTTCCATAATTTTAATAATAAAATTACCCTAATAATAATAACCATAATAATAATTATCAATTACCATGACTGCAATGACATATTTATAAACCATAAGGCATCAACCTATGTTTCAGTGACAAAATATATGGAGAGTCATGTGCACTATTTAATTATTAATATATTAGCCATGTATAATAATATTTTAATGCTAGTTTGATTGCTGATAGTCCGGTAATTTATTATTAGAAATAGGATTTAACTTGTATAAAAATTAAATAATTTGCTCTCTTTTAATTTTTTTAAAACTTTTCTTCTTGGTATATATTGATTGGATTATTTAGAAAATAAACTAATAGTGGTCATAATTTGCTTAATACTGCTCATAATTTAATTAATATTTTTCTTAAAAGGTGCGTCTCTATTGTAAGCGTTACTGCAAACTATTCTTGTCATAACGAGTGAATAGGAAAGTAGTCGAAAAAATAGAGCTAATCAAAATAAACTAACAAATAGTTGCAACAGAGAATGTGGAAATATAGGAAGCGGGGAATCAGTACTTTGAAGAATCAACTAATGGATGAATAGACAAAAAAGTGAATGAACTTATTCAATCATATTATCTAGAATTGTTTTATAATTTATTCATATCGATAAATTGATTAATTTATTATCACAATGGAAAACTTGAACTTTTGCTTAAGAGTGTAATCTAAGAGTGAAGATTCTGTTGATCATTGTAATATCATCTGAAACAAAAATTTTAAGTGCTTTTTATAAAAAAGTTAAAAGAATAAATATTTATTTTAAAATGTTTTTCCAAACTTATATGCTTCTTGGTTAGACTTAAATGCAATATGTAAATATATTTTATTTTAAATTGATACATTTTTCTAAATATTTGCAATTTAACTTAGCCGAAAATCCGAAAATCCCTCCGTGGATATCAGCTAACATAATTTTACCGTATTGTTTGCATTTTTAAACCTATAGTGTGTGCCTGCCAGTTTGAAAATCCATCGTCAATCGCTCAGGTATAAAATATTTCTGGAAAAGTACTTTTTAGAATTTTTCTTTTGATTGCAATTAAAACAAATAAAAGACAAGAAAGAAAGAAGGTGAGAAAGAAAGGAGGTAAGAAAGAAAGAAGGTAAGAAAAAAGAATGGTGAAATGCATTTAATACAAGGGCTTGTTCACTGAAAGTTATCGTCAAAGAGAACAATCAGCCTTAATCTTAAGTTTAAATTTCTCATCTGTTTAAATTATCACCTTAAGCACCATTCAAGAGTGAGATTAGTCGGGATTTACAGAGCCAGAGAATTCGTGATTGTACTATATGAGTGTATTTGAAAATGGCTTAAGTCCACTTTGATTTAGTGACTGAAAGCGTGAGAGGAATTTCAATTTCATTACTTCTAGGGCCAAAAGTCCAATTGACGATTAAAAGATGTAGTATCTCCAACTTCAACAAATGATATTTTTCACGGATGCATTTAGATAATATCTTGACACTAAACAAATATTGATTTTGATTTTTTTTCGAATATTTGACTAATTCAATTTGATAAAAGAACAACATTGATTATTCCAAAAACTTTATCCTTTTGATCGTTAGATTCGTAATAAATAAATGCAAATCTTCCACAATTTCAAAAATAAATAAAATAGAAACTGGGATTGTTTATAACATTATTGTATACACTGTAAAAGTTATATACGTTAGTGAACATGTGGCACTGTGCGTCGATGAGGCCAGCGATTTTCATGGATAATGAAATTGTGAAAGCAAAACAAATTGAAATGCATTCAAACCTTAATAATATTTAGTCCCGCAGTCGACTGATCGTTAAGACACGGTTCCCAGCAGATCACCGAAATCAAGCATCACTGGCTGCGGTCAGTGTGCGGGTGGGTGACCACTTGGATCAGTCTGCGTAGGGACCGAGGGTGTGCGGAATTGGGCCTCGTTAAACTGTTCTACTGTAAAGTGCTCGACTTCGCGTGCAGGTCGTCGGGCTACCGAAGCGGGGTTGCCATCCCCTCTGCAGAGGATCAAAATTGTGATGGCATGTCTTCGGATCATCCTCAGGGATGCTTCCCAGACCGTCGCCAATAGCCCATTGTGCAGCTCTAGTGCGACGTAAATTAACTACAACAACTTAATAATATTTAGTGGCGGAATTTTTCCATAATACTTGGCAGGCCGGTATAGCCTGATTAGTAGGGCACTAGGCTCATCTCCAAGAGGGCGTGGGTTCGATTCCCGACGGTCGGAGACTCACCGTGTAGTAAATGGTGCTGATGCACGTTAAATCTGTCGAGTCGCAAAGTCCTCCTTGTTCCCATAACACATCAATACCTCTGGGGATACTGATCCAGGAGTTTCCTTGCATTCTAGCCTGGTTCAAAATTGCAAGGCTACGGAGATGAACATTAGAAGTCGTTAACTCAAAATATTAGGTCGGCTGTTCAACGAAGGATATAAAATAAGATAAAATACTACTTGGTAGGAACCGGGATGGCTTAGGGGATGACCGGGCGACTCTTAATGAGATGATCGGGTTCGAATCACAGAAATTTATGGTCGATATGAAATCCGCCCCCGGCTCGAACCGATCGCAGTGCTGACGTAAAATATCCTCAGTGGTAGGCGTACCCTTGCCAACAGACTAACCGTGAGAGGCTTTCGTGGCTTTCTTCTCCATGTAACGAAACGGCGGGTTAGTTCCATCAAAAAGTCATCCATGAAGGTAACATTTCTCTCAATACTTGATCCTGGAGTTCCTCTGTCTTCTGGATTGGGTTCAAAATTGCAAGGTAACGTCTTTGAACATTGGCTGCCGTAAACTTCAAATTGGGTGGTCTGTTAAATGACTGTTATAAATAATACTACTTGGTAGAGCTGTGGTGGCTCATCGCATTAAACATTAGCCTACCAATGAGGTGAACCAGGTTCGAATCACAGAAATGGCTGGCCGATATGAAATCCGCACCCGGCTCGCTACCGATCACAGCGCAGACGTAAGATATCCTCAGAGGTAGGCGGATCATGCGATAAAGTCCCTTTGCCGCCAGACTAACCGTAGGAGGATTTTGTGGTTTCTCTCTCCATGTAACGCAAATGCGGGTTATGAAAAATCCCTCAAAGCCCAAAAATCTATAAAAAGTATGTGGTTCTATCAAAAAGTCCTCGACAAAGGCAAATTTCACCTAATACTTGATTCAGGAGTTCCCTTGTCTTCTGGATTTGGTTCAAAGTTATAAGGCTATGGAGTTGAACATTAGTAGTCGTGAGCTCATAATTGGTTTGACTGTTCAATGATGTTATAAAATAAAATAAATTACTACTTAGTAAGAGGTCTTGGTCAAACTTTATGTAATACTTAGCCTTAACTTGATTATGCTAATTAATTTGTGCAAACAATGCTTAAAGCTACATAATCAGACACAAAAACGTCTTTTTTCTGAATAAGCATACGCTAAGAAAAAAGTATGAAAAAAATATTGGGAATAGGGTCTATTAGTTTTGGGTTACGATTCTAAGGTATTATGATTTTTTCATCTGAATTAGGTCTTGCTAAACTAGTTAATAGTTGCTTATTAATTACTTCGTTATTTATTGAAATTTTTTTTTCAAATGCTGATTAAATGCAATTTTTTTCAAATACTTATTCATAAACTCCAAATTACACTATCAGTCAGAACTATTTAGTTGCAAATAATGTATAACATATGTAATGAAGAAAAATCTGTAAAAGTGACATGAAAAAGTTACATATTTAATTTTGAATTAAAAATACTGTATTTACCTATAAAAAATTATTTTTTTTTTCCATTTATGAGTTTTTGCTGATAAATTGATGAGCTTTTTTATTTTTTTAAGCAAATTTCCAAAAGATGTAAATGAAAAAGTTTTCTTATAACTAAACAAAACAAGTTACGAAAACTTTGTAATTTTTGACAAACCTAAAGAAAATAAGCTTTTATTTAGTTTGTATGAGTTATTGCTTAGTTAAATTTTCAAGTTTGTTTATTGAGAAATAAACAACAAAATCAGAGGTCAAAGATTTGTCTTAACGGTCTAATAATATCCCATAAACTGAGATCTAGTTTTAAAAAAGTATTTATGGTTTTCTTTTAATTCTCTTCAAGAAAGAATAATATTTTTCAAAAGTAAAGTTTTATTTATATTTTTCATTGTGTAAAATAATCCGATGGAAGCAAAATTCAAAAAGTATTTTTTTTGAAAAAGGATGAATCATAATTGATATTTTAATATTAACCAAACATTGCGTAAAAAGCAAATAATTTTTGATCGAATAATCAATTATTTATGTACTAGAACTCAATCTTAATTGTTTAGTGGCCTAATTTTAAATATGATAATGAATTTGCACAGGTAATATTTAAGTTATGAAATTTGACGAAAAACGTATTTCCTCTGAGCAGGTATTCTTCTTATTCGTTGATGGATTCTGGACCCTAAAAATAAGAGAGGTAACCTAAATCTGGAAAATATTGTCCTGTGTTTAGTTTGGCACGAAGTTTCGTACAGTGCATTGTATTCATGCGCATCCTTATGTATTTGGAAATCTATTTTAAACACATTTTAAAGTTTGTTTTTTAATCTTTAAAAACTAATGATCATGTACATTTGCTACCCTTACGAAATTCTGTCTTGAGGACATTTTTGGGATAGTTTTATAATTCCTGATAACTATAAAAATATTCAAAATTCAATAGTTATTAGAATACTAACTAATGCAAGATTTTCACATTATATAAATATATAAATTATATAAACTTAGATTTTATCTATAACCAACGTTTAAAATCGGCTGAACTCGTATCGCGTATTCCAAGGTATTACAAAATTATCGCTACTGACGTAGTATAACCTTTTTGAATTCTTGTTAAAAATAAAACAAATTAGGTAAGACATTGGAATCTGAACTACGGATTTTTATTCTATTACTTTGTTACTCCGTGATTTAAAGGATAAAAGATATGAGTCATAAAACACGTTAAGAAAAGATGTTTTTTAATAACACCGCTGAAAACATTTACTATGTATTTCTGTTGGATTTCAACAAGCTACGAGAAATTTTCTGTATAAATACTTATTTTTTATACCAAAGATAGGATAAGGCTGGAATTTTCTTTATGAGTACTCAAAAAAGCAAGACGGCTCAACAAGAAAGTAGTTTGAAGAAGTTTAGAGTGGTTTTAAGTAAATCATAAAAATAACTATACGAAGTAAAATCATAAATAAACTAAAAGAAAAAACTTTTTTAATCTTGTCAAGTTGTTAAAATGAAAGAACAATATTCCATTAAAAAGAATGATTTTAAATTGTTGCCTATTATTCTCAGTGAGTATTAATATTAATTAAACAGAAGACGTCATTTTGAAGTTTTAAGCTGTTCTCATAATTTGAAAACTTTAAACTAGCGGAACTTTCGTAATGTGGAACATTTCCATTCTTCAGTTTTAATTGCATGTCTTAGTGCAAAAAAACCATTTCAAGATCCTTTACATTAATCCAAAAGTACATGCTTTAAAGCTAGAAGCATAAAATAATAGTTTAAAATATTTCTTTTTGATTCTAATGTGCACAAATTTATTTGATAAAAACATTTTTGCCTAAAGTCGAATTAGAAAAAAAAAAAACCTCCAATTATTTGAGAATAATAATTCGATTGTTGTTCAATTGCGTTTATTTTTTGAAATCTTTTTTTCTTTTCACATCTTTCACTTTTGGTTTTCGAGGATAATGTCGATTGATTCATACACAAAGCCTTTTTTATGTAAATGCGTAAAAAGTTCCTTAAAATAATATTCAAACCTTTGATTCACGTTAACATATTCATACAATTATCATTGTGATTGATGATATGACTCAAAATAATGATAACTGTAATGAATGAGATGGCTCAAAATATTATTTTTTTAGGATCAAGACATAATTGCATGAAAGAAAAAAAATTGAAATTGGGTAAATGGCCATGATATAAAGTGGTTTGTTTTTTCGTTATGTGTATAAAATATGTCATCAAAGATATAAAAGAGTTTTAAATTTATCTATAGTGTATTATTTTTAAAATACCATTTCTTGAAACATAACTAAAGCTGAAACTCTTCACAGGCTGTACTAGAAATTTAAAACTTCAATTTCATTACTTTCAAATTGGAATAAATTTTATTTTCTCAATATCGATCATATATCACTCTGAATAAAATTTATTTTTCAAGGCAATTTCCTTTTGCCTTTATAAAACGGCTAAACAAAATAAGATTAAAAAGGAATGAATAATTGCAAGACTTTCTTAATTAAAGAGAGAATGAGATCAATTGCTCGAGTCAGCTTTGAAGGATTTATTCGAAGCTTATTCGATGATTTCAGTTTATCTCTATCGCTGCAAAGAATTATTTTGTACTATAGATTTTCAAAACTTTTCCAAGATGCTACGATGCGCAATAACTCATAACAAATTATTATTTGCATTAAAATGCGTAGATAATACATATATAATTACTGTTAACAAAAATGTAATTATTGTTTTATGAAAAAGTGAATTGATTCATTGGCAATTCAAGATGACAAAGAATGATAATCTTTTTCAGAAATTACCATTGGAATAATTTCTAAAATGTTCTTAAACGCAAAATTTTAAAAATTTATTAAATTTAAGAAGAAATAATAATAAATATTTTTTTATGTTTTTTGCATGTTCTAGGATATAATTCCTTGCGTTAGTAAAAATAACGATGTTTTTTTTATAAAATTTCATTAAAGAATTTTTTTTCTTCTTTTTTATTGTGAAAATGGTATTTTAAGAAGATTCAATTTGCTTAGTTTGTTACAAAAGATTTTATTTTTGAACCAGTACTACATTTTTTTAAAAACAAAAATCATGTTAAATAAGGTCTTAGGAACTAATTTTAACAATTCTGTGTATAATTAATAGTTAAAGAATATAAGTGGCGTTAAATTTATTACTATAAAGTTGACAGTTTAAAGCAGTGGTCTCTAACCCCCGGGCCATGGATCAAATGGTACCACGAATTAAATTATTTAAATTTTATTTACTGTGGTATATTTCTTTCGAGTTTTCGCGTTTTTCCATAGACGAAAGGTTAATAGGGAGCTGAGTGACGTACCCTACAGTCGCAGCAATACCACACATTTAATCGTATTATATTTTGAAGGCGTGTTTAAATATAATTAAATTAAGATTATTAAATGAAAATATAAACAAACAACGTTACCCCTCCCCTCCTTAGCCTGAGGGCCGCTGTAAAATATAGTAAAAACGCTGACCAGTTCGTATCGATAAAAAGGTTGTGGATTACTAGTTTTAAGGATATTTAAAATATGAAAATGAAAAGGCTAAAACATAAGTCAATATATTTTTGTCAATTTTAACCTATTGTGGCGTAACTACCACTACGAAAATTAAACATCGATTCACTGGTATATAAGCCATGCTAACTTGAATAAATCCCGAGGACCCTAGCAATGCTACAGAAAATACTACAACAGATGTGAAAGTAGAATCCAAGTACCTTAAAGTTCTCATTCGTGGCCTCCCCAAGGACTTTGACCCAGCTGAAATTTCCCTAGAATTAGGGAAATCAAACCTTGAAATCTACAAAGTTGTACAGTTCAAGAAGAGGGAGGGCGGAGCCTATCGGCTCCTCCCACTTTTCCTTATTATTCTACCAAAGCTGACCAATCACGAGAAAGTCTTCTCCACGGAGAAAATCAAGCAGCACCCGGTCAGCGTTGAGAGATTCTACGGCGGCCGACGGCCGCTGCAATGCTTTCGTTGCCAAGGATATGGACATTCTCAGCGTACGTGTACAGAAAAGCCAAGATGTATGAAATGTGCCCAGGGGCACTTTTCGTTTCAGTGCACAAAAAGCAGAGACACCTCAGCTACTTTCTGCAATTGTAGTAAGAACCACACCTCCAACTTCTCTGGGTGCGAGGCCCGCCCCAGCAGAAAGAAAATCCAGCACAACGACAGAACTCCTGCAACCTCAGCTCGACGTCTTGTGACTCTCATGAAAGAACTGCAAGAGCTCATGAAAGACCAGGAAGTGCTTTGCCTTCTACAAACTCTACTAAAGGGGAGCTCCCCCTCCAACTGATGCTCCACTGCCTTCAGCCCAAGTCTTAATCCTACAATGAACTCTTACCTGAACTTCTAGTTCAACATTTCGACTAATTTAGGACTTTGAGTTTTATGTCATCATAGTTTCGATGAATCGGTTAGTGGCCCTTCGGGCCAAATACCGAGATTACACCAATTTCCAGCATTCCAGCATCAATCCCGAGGTTGCTTTAGATAGATGACGGTTGGCAAGGTCGATAACTCCGCCCCCCACGTTGGTGACCTCCGGACGTGATTTGATCACGCAGTAACGCCCACTTCAATCTAGTAACGCCTACTTCGATGGATCGTCAACATTGAACAGTTGGCTTGCTATTTGTGATTACATAATCCACCTCCACACGCTGTTGCTACTCAGTCTTGTCTCGATTAAACACAATAACGTCTGCGCCTACATACACTTGACTGCTAATGGCAATACAGGAGCGACTACTACTGTGAAGTAGATACACCTCTCACATTCAGCACTCAAAACACAATCCGGTGACTCTCTCTCCTGGTTTGTCACAAAGTACAGCAACTAGTGGTATCTGTTCATCGAATTCTATCCCTGATAAAATTCTGGTGGGGGAGTATTGTGGCGTAACTACCACTACGAAAATTAAACATCGATTCACTGGTACATAAGCCATGCTAACTTGAATCAATCCTGAGGTACCTTTAGTAAGATGACGGTTGGCATGGTCGAAAACTCCACCCCAACACTATAAAAGATCTTCTACAACACTAAAAGATTATGCCAAGTAGTTTGATTATTGTGTTTAAATTACTTGTTTCTTTGAATTTTGATTTTCATTACAGCTGAATAAAGCGAGGCAACATGAATAAGACCCAAAAAATCCGAAGTTACAAAAATAATTCCAAGAGACTGGGAAAGAGAGATATTACTTGATTAAAAAACTTCATTGACTTCAAAATTATGCTGAAGGAAATAAAAGTGGACTCAAAAATAGGCACTCATTCTCAAGACTTGTCAGACATGTATGTCATTCACGTTTTGGAAGTCTCGAGACTGAGCATCAATTTGTCAGCTCTTCAAACATGTCGGCTTTTATTTCTTTCTGCATATTTTTGAAGCCAATGAATTTTTTTTTTTTATCAAGTAGGTATCCAATCTATTCGGTTGTACAATCAAGTAACTTTCGCAGTGTCGAAACGCAGAATACGCTTGTGTTTTTTCTAGAATTATTTATACTTAATTAATTTTGTTTAATGTCTAGCACAGATTATACCTGGTTACAGCAGGTCTACGCTTAGATCTTTATTAAAAAATATCTTTCTTTTCTTTTCTTTAAAGAGACACGTAGAGCCTGTTAAATATGTGGATATTTAATCTGAATATTAAATTAAATCTGCATATATTTATGAAAGTAATCTGTATTTATTAAGTATTCTCAATGGAAGTGACTGTAAAAGATACAAAAAAAAGAAAAAAAATTAATAATTAATTTTTAATTAATATTATTAATTAAAAATTTTAAAAACCTAGGGAGAAACACCAGACAACAAAAAAAATAAAAAAATAGACTAATAATATTCGTTAAACAACTAAGAATATTAGTTATTTGAAAGCGAAATTATGCTTTATAAATTACAATTTGGTACAAAATGCTTCATAATGACTGCTTTTAAATTATAATTTTTACCCACTGGAGGTTCAGCAAATTTACAAAATTGGATTGGAATTGGATTTTACAAATTTAGCTTTGAATTTTCTCGAATTATTTTAATTTCAATTAATCTATATCAATATTATTTATTGATGTTAGAAATAAGGCTCTACTCTGTTTACGACATTAGATAATATGTTTTTTTTCTGTTTATACTCGTCCATTAGCCCAAATTGGACGGCAAATAGCGGATTTCCAAGAAAAATATTACTTTAGCAGTACGAAATATGTTTTATGCATAAAATAAATCAAATCCTACGATATAATTAAAGGATATGACAAGCTTAAATCATTCATATTTATACACTATTTCAATATTTTATCATAGTTTACTACCGACATTGTTTTCCTATGTAATGTATTATTCGAAATATGTTCCGTAAATTTAACAATAAGCTTTAAGTTACAATTCTGTAAAAAATATTTCGCCTTTTATTATTTTTATTTATTTATTTATTTATTATTATTTTTTTCTTATTCATTCATATATAAATTAAATTAGAGACTCGTTTTAAAATGTATCAGTACTAGTGAAAGTGGTACCAATTGCTTGAAATATTAATAACTTTGCTATTATTTTATCAGTAAAAAACTTGAAATAAGTGAGTTCAAAAAATTCAGATATTTTTAAATCTTGTATTGAACTGATTATACTGACTGTGTTGTATTTCTCTTATGAACTAATTGTGTGATTAAGAACTAATAATCATCTTTCTTATAGATCTTTAAAATATTAATACCTTATTTGAAAGTTTCAGTCACTGTGATGGGTTTTATAAAAACAATTTTTAAAATTTTATTTTGCTTTTAATCTGTTATTAAGAACTAATATTTCGTATTTTTAAGGAGTGAGGCCAAAAAAAAAATTTCAAACAAAATACAAATAAAAAAAATAACAAATAAAAATAAATAAATAGAAATAAAAACATAAATAACAAAATAAAAATAATAAAAAATAAATAAATTAACAAAATATAACAATTAATAATTAAGAGTAGATATTTACTAATTATAAAAATTGGTTTCAAAGTGGCAATCTTTTGCAGCGATGCAGCTTGTTGAAATTTTCAGCAATTAGCCGCAAGTCTTCTAAGTTTAATCTTTTGTCTTCCTGTCGAAGTGATTTCTTTTGAGCAGTCAAACTTTTCTATGGTTTATTGCTGATTCTAGACTCCAAATTGAATCATCTGTAAACTATGAGATTGATATCTGGCAAGAAGGGTGATCATTCTTCTGTTGATATCATGTCCCGAAAATGAGCCTTGCAAAAGTCTTGTGTCTTTTTGTCCTAGTGAATTTGTGCGGAGTCTTGTTGAAACGTCGAGTTTACATTACCGAAGTGCTGTTTGGTCCACAGAAGAACGACACCTTCTAAGATGTTTCCGCTGGTACACATTATGGTTTATTTTAACGCTCTCATCCACAAAAATTCAGAGGTCTTTTGTCACTTGCACTAATTTCGCTAAAGAACATGACTGATTAGCACTTTTGGTGCATCATCAGTAAAATCCATTTTACCGAAAAAGTTCATTTTGACTGTAAAATATTATACCTTAATTTTAACTAGAATATTTTATGATTAGAGCGATTCAGTGATTTTACGGCAATTATTATGACATTATTATTATAATTATGACAATTATTACAATTGTTACGATATATCAGATTTCTCGTTCTGTAACATGTTACAGTAAAACCTAGAGTTACGTTACTTTTTACCGTAGTTTGATTCTGAATTTTTAACAGTATGGCCCAGGGTTTTCCTTTCATGCTTTGCCCATTATAATCTTCTCCACGAAATTGTTCTCCTGTTTTTCACTTCTAGGATACCAAAGTCCTAATCCACGCATCTCTTTTTGGGTCTTGCTCTTGGTCTTTGGACGGGGTCGTATTAAAATCCCTCAATGCTGTTCATTCTGGGCTCATTTTTGTGAGTTGCCACGCTCATCTCATTTTACTTAGTTTCTTGGATTTAATAATATTCTCACCATAAAAAAAACAATTGGTTACTTTTAATATTAATCTTGCACTCATAGGAATATCGGAGTATCATTGAACCCGAATATCAATACCTAAAACTATAATATGATGCAAGTTTCTGCAACCCTAATATGGCGCTTCTAACAAGGCGCTGCTAACTGACTGATTTTCTGCTTATATTTTTTTTGTTGATATATTCTATTTAATTTTTCTTTGATCTAATTGTTTTGTAATTTGAATGTTTTCATGTTTTTAAATTTTTTTTATTTGTTGTTATTCCTTATGCGGAGTCTTATCTTTTGCACTCCAACGAATGAAGTACACATCAAGTGCTGCTGATTGGAAAAAAAAAATAGTGCGTGGAGTCCCTCCGCGCGGAAGAAGTGAAACTTCGCAATGTGGAAATGAAAATAGGAAGGAGTAGAAATTGATTTTTAGTGAAATCATATTGTTTCTGTAAGACAAACTTTAGTAACATTGCTTACAACTCACAATTGATCGCATCTTTTAATTATCATTTTCTACGCGCATGCGTTCGAGTGCCACGCATTCACTCTCGCTCTGTCTCTTTCTATTCCCCCTCTCCAGGAGCGTTGAACGTTTAACGCAACAGTGCTTTCCTACCCCCTCCACGGTAGCGTTAAACGTTTAAAGCAACCTTGTTGAAAGTCGCATTAGGAGTTTCATTTATAAAATAAAAACCGGCAAAAATAAAAAAAAACATAGAAAAATAAGTATCTAAAGCAGAGTATCTATGTGCATCAAAGTATTATTTAATTGTATTTAATAAAAAAAATATAGTTATTAACTTTTTAAATACAATACTTTGTTTCATTTAAAAAATTTTTCGCTTTGTTAAAAAATCTTAATAATAAAAAATATTAAAAAAAAAAAAATTATAATAAGAAATCAGCTTATTTCTAAATGTTCTAAATTTCAGTAAGGTATTCTTGGCGAATTTAAAAAAAATATCGCTTTGTTTTCTTTAACGCCAATATTACCTACTATGTGTTTCTCTTACCTCGTGTGCTCAACGAACGTAAAGAGAAATCTAGTTTCCATGACAACGGTAGCGTTAAACGTTTAACGCAACCTTGTTGGAAGTCGCATAAGAAGTTTCACTTCAAAAATAATACGGTGCTAAATTTGACTGTGCTTCCGTTCAGGTTAAAAAACTTATCACTTATTTTCTTGTGATCATATGGCGAATATTCCTACTATTAAAAACATCTTGCGCTATTTCGCTACTTAAAGCAAGTTGGTTAAAGCGTTTAATTATTTACCTCATAACCTGTAATATCTGTGCAAGCGTCAAAAAACGTTTAATACAAAAGTGCCAAAACTTCCTAAATTTATTTGTTTTAACTATATTCTTATAATTGCTTAAGCTAAATAAATCTTGCAGTTCAATACAAAAATAGATATATCAACAGGAGTGGAAAGTGCTTTGATATACAAAGAAGTGCTGGGCTCTTTGAGTACAAAATAGTTCTAGAGATGCTTGCCATTCATGTCAACATGTTCCTTATTCAAAATGCACTAAGGAGAGTCAGCAAGTCCAACATGGTGTAGTTGTGTCTGTAGAAAGTCGTGTCCAGTCAGAAGATTGAAACATGCAATCCCCATAGCCTTAGGGAGGTCCCTGGAAACACATGGTGTTAAGAGGGAACACCTGGAGCCTTAGAGCGCACCAAGATATTAATGCTTCATCTACACTCTCAGAAGAATCGGTGAAATATTGAACTATAATATCATGCGAATCAGGTATAAAATTGAACCATAATATCATGGGAATTAGGTATAAAATTTTGAACCATAATATCATGCGAATTAGGTGTTTAATTGAACCATAATATCATGCAAATTTGCTGTTAAATTGTCCCATGCTTTAGTTTAGGTCAAGCAATTCATCTGTTGGTTCTACCTAAATAATTGAATTAAGGTGTTAAATTTAGTCTTGTTTCAAGTAAAGCCATAAGAACGGGCTATCGAGTTTAAGAAGTTTCATAATACGATTCTACATAAAACGATATTAAGATTTCAGTTAAAAATGAACAAAATAATGGTTCCACAGGCGCTTTAATTTCTAACAGTGTAAAATTGAATTATTAAAGAACTACATTTCTAATATAATATTCCTGGATTATTAATTACAAATTAATAAAAAAATTTAATTACATTTCTATTTCAAAATTTTAAATAATATTAACTATTAAAGAAATCAAAACTTAACAATGGCGGAGGAAAATATTATAGCAGATAAAAGTACTTAATTTACTTACTGTTATTATTCTCAAAAAGAGTTGACATTCATGAAATTTAAATTAAATTAAAACTCTTTCATCTTTACTGAATGATTTCATTATAATGAAGTTAATATAATTTAATTTACATTTATTATTTCCTTTCGTGTACACATTGAAAGAAGCTAATTAATACTTGTTGATAAGATTTTGAAATCGAGTTATTTACTTAATAATGCTTGAGGAAACAGAAGGAAATGCTGCTTAAGCTCAAGTGGCATGAGGAGTTGTATTATTTTAAGTGGCAGACTTTATTTAAAAAAATATTTTTTCACTTTAAACTTTTGATTTGAATAAGATAACTTCAATAATTATGAAACATAATTCCTAATTAAAATAAATTTATGAAAAATATTTTTAAGTATTTCTTCAATAGAATTATAACACAATAAAAGGAAATTTCTTTCAAAGAGACTCGAGGTTAAAAAGCAATAGTTATTTTATAAGATATTATTTATTTAAACTATTTTTACAGAAGCTACTTTTCAATCGTAAAAAAATAAGAAAATGCAACATTGAGGAAAGGAAAGTTCTGAATTATTTTTTTCTGATTAATTTATCTGATAAAGTAATATGATTAGAATTCTGATTAAGTTACCTACAACTTAATACAATATGCTTTGATATTAAGGGAGCAAGTTAAGATTTTATCAAATATATACAATATTCCGTCGAACATGTACAGTGTGAAAAAAAAAAACTTATCTCTCCAAATAACTTTCTAATCCAATGATTGGATTTTCATGTTATAGGACTGAATCTTAATAATTCGAGAGGGTGATTTTAAATATGCTAATTGACTAGTGCAGACGAAATTTCAAGTTGCGAAATTAGAAACAAAAACGTATTTTTCTGAATAAACATAACCTTTTTTTGATTTTTGATTCTCAAAATATAGAGGTTGGTAGTTGCAAACTGAGAAATATGATTTTAATAATTCAGCCAGTTCGGTTCAAAGTTTGGAATCCGTAATGTTAATTTTTGTTTTCGCATACTTCGTCCGAATTTGGAAATTGTTTAAGTCTAAAGATAATTCCATGAAAAAAAAATGATTTTTAATGATTGTTTATTGTTTTTATTTTTTATTATTTTATTTTTATTATTTTATATTTTATTATTTTATTTATTATTATTTCATTTATTATTATTTTATTTATTATTAGTTTAGTTTTATAATAATCGAAAAAATTTCAAATTGCATGCTGCACAAATTTTTACATAATTTTAAAAGATGTAATTTAAAAGGTAGAATTCAAATTTTAATTAAAATTTGAATTCTACCTTGTAATTTTAAATAAAATGTTAATAAAATTTTAAATAAAATTTGAATTCTTTATTCAAAATTTAAATAAAAGTTGAATTCTTCCAGAAAAAATTGAATTTTAAGGAATAGCGTATTTAAATTTTGCTTAAAAATATGAGGATTTTATCGCTACTAGATATTAGTATAACATCCTTTAAATTCTATTTGACGATAAATTCCGCTTGCATCTGTCGAGACTGGCATCGTCATTACGCACAGACATTTTGGTGCTTCAGTTTGTTAAAATTTTTTTGATGAAACAAGACTTCTTCGGTATAGACATAGTAAACGTTTGCAGGTTCTTTTTCAAATTTCTATAATGTGAAATTGATTTCACACTAAACTGTTTCCATGACAGAAAACAAATTTATTATAACACATACTTATGCCACATCACAAACAAAAACATCACTTTTAAATCATGATAATTAATCAATATATATTTAAGAGAAATAAACAAATAAAACCTTAAAATAATTCACTCTCATCTTTAACATTATTTTGTCATTCCAACTGTCACGAATTTATGTCATGCATCCATCAAAGTAAAGAATATGTCTTAAATACTCCCAAATGGTGCTAGGAAAATCCAGAGTAAAGATACAGAGAGCAAGATAGAGGAAAATTGCTGTACTTGTCGCGAAGAAGTAGCTTGCCGCCCCTGGGAAATCACCATCTTAAAGGATGAATGAATAACAAAAACGCGTTACACAGCGCATAATGGAGTCTGCCTCGTTTGCTGAATGATTCTATTGGTTATTTCTACGGTTGATTACCAAGGGGCTTGTGTCAATAACTCTTATGATTGCCTTTTACTTTTTATGTTGTTGAGAGCAAAAGTCATTCACCAAATTTAGATAATGATATTGGGAAAAAGATATTTTAACAGAAATTGCATGTACGCAGCAGAATTAAATGTAATTGATAAAAAGTAGTGGTTATATGTAATTAGATATACATTACAAGTTTCAGAGAAATTTTAAATAACAATTTATTATTGAATGAACAGTTACAATTGGAGTTTAAAATCTAAATTTACAATTAAACTAATAATTTACATTTAAAATTTACAATTACAATTTAAAGTTACTATAATTATAATTTACAATTACAATTTCAAGTTACAAGAATTATTATTTACAATTACAATTTAAAGTTACAATAATTAAAATTTTCAATTATAATATTAAAATTATAATGTAAAATTACAATATTGCAATACAATATTACAGTCATAATGTGCAATTACAATTTACAATAATTTAAAATTACAATATAAAATTACAATTTACAGTTAAAATTTACAATTACAAATCAAAATTACAATTTACAATTACAATTTACAATTGCAATTTATAATTGCAATTTACAATTACAATTTATAATTGCAATTTACAGTTACAGTTTACAATTTTTATTTATAATTAAAGATTGCAATTTACAGTAACAATTTATAATTTTATTTATAACTATGAATTGCAATTTACAGTTACAATTATCAATTTTAATTTATAATTAAAGATTGCAATTTATAGTAACAATTTATAATTTTATTCATAATTGTGAATTGCAATTTATAGTTACAATTTACAATTTTAATATATAATTATAAATTGCAATTCCAAATTACATTTTACGATTCCCAATTACAATTTATAATTGCAATTTATGATTGTAATTTACAATTGCAATTTAGAATAACTACTTTAGATAGGAATTTGCAATTACAATTTACAATATACATTGAAAATTTACAATTTAAAATTACAGTGTACAATTACCGTTTACAATTACAATTTACAATTACAATTTACAATTACAATTTACAATTACAATTTACAATTACAATTTACAATTACAATTTACAATTACAATTTACAATTACAATTTACAATTACAATTTACAATTACAATTTACAATTACAATTACAATTACAATTTACAATTACAATTTACAATTACAATTTACAATTGCAATTTACAATTGCAATTTACAATTACAATTTACAATTACAATTTACAATTACAATTACAATTACAATTTACAATTACAATTTACAATTACAATTTACAATTACAATTTACAATTACAATTTACAATTACAATTTACAATTACAATTTACAATTACAATTTACAATTACAATTTACAATTACAATTTACAATTACAATTTACAATTACAATTTACAATTACAATTTACAATTACAATTTACAATTACAATTTACAATTACAATTTTAAAGTAATAAATCACTATATTCTTATTTCTGAAGAACATTTTTGATTTACAAACAAAAGCTCTTTCAAAGCTATTATCAATTAAAAAAATGAATAGATTGTTTGAAATTAATTTTCAATCTTTTCATTAGGCAAGCATAAAATTTAACCTAATTATTTTACAGTTTCTAATTTCATTAAATAAATTAGCATATTACAATAAATGTTTGCAAAAAATATTTAACCATCATTCTAAACTGTTTTATATGAAAATCCAGAAGTTAATTAACAAACATTAATCGGCAAATCTGCTTTTTTATTTCACTTATTTTTTATCACATAATTTACTAATATTTTCTACATATTAACATAAATTTAATTAAAAAATCATTTAATATATTTGAATACATTAAAAGCAAATTTTAAAAATCAATTATCTAGCTTTTATGCATGAATAAATACTTCATTAATGCATTAAAAATGAATTAAAACATCAAAATTTAGCATGCTGAGGGATATAATATTTAAAAATGAAATAACAAAAAAAAAAAGAGTTGATTTGTTATATATATTTTAGAAGACGAAGAATCTAAAGAGGACGATATATTCACGAAATTGTTTCAATTTATTTAGAGAGAGAACGATTGTCAAGTTATATCCAATGAATATAGAATGTAATGACATAATGGCAAAGCTGTGTATGTTCTATACTCATTATTGAAGTACTGGGATTGGGAGTAAATATCTATTCTATTAACCAAGTGTTTGGATTAAGTATTGACGATTATTTTACTTTGCACTAAAAATAATAAATTTTTTTTAATAAATTTCATTATAATTTTATATTTTGGATACTATTTTAATTTAGTTTAAACTGAAATGTAAATACTTTAAATTAATATAAATACTTTAGTCTAACAAGTCTTTGTTTTTTGAAAATCAAAATGCATACTAGTATAACTTTTCGTATATTATACAAAATTTCGAAAGATATTATATATTTAATATTAATATATTTCGTATATTTTAGTATATTTTGTATTAGTAAAATTTTTTTACACAAATTATATATTTAAATTGACTTCAAAAACGTAAAAAATATATCCGCGAAATTTTTTTTGTAGATCCAGCATTTTTTTCTATTTTATAAAAACGTAAGGAGAGAAATTTGTTCAGTGCTAAAAAAAGCGGGCCACCCTGAATAACTTTTGATTTAATAATCGGATCTTCACGTTCTAGGAATCAATCTTAATACGAGGGGGTGACCTCCATTATGCTTATTAATTAGTGCAGACGATCTTTTAAATTAAAAAGTCAGACTCAAAAACGTACTTTTTTATGAACACACTAATTATAAAGTTCATTTTTCCAAACACAAAAATTAACTTTCAAAAAATCTTTGTTTTTTAATTATTTTATCAAATAATTATCGAAAAAATTTTGAATTATAAGGTATAAAATTTTTTACATCATTTTAGAGAATAGGATTTTATTTGGCGAAATACAAAATTTGTGCAAAATCAGACAAATAGTTTTTGAGAAATCGAATTTTAAAAAAGTCACATCTATAGATTTAGATATTTTTTCTTATTTTATTGAAAAAGTGAGCTAAGGACTATTATTAGATTTTGTTTATCAAATATCATGCAAACTACTGTTATCAGCAGGGCTCCCGGAATTTGAAAATGTTAGAATACAGAAAAAAATATGAGCACCTTCCTAATTTGACCTCTTTCAAATTTGAAATTTCGTTTAATATATTCATTCCTAAACACCAATAAGTACATTTGGAAAAGTATAACTAATGAATGAAATACTTATTACAACATAAAAAAAAATAAAAATACATGTATAATTTCAAAGTACTATGTTCTTACAATACGATCATATCTTCTCTGATCTTTTCAGCGAATATGAATTCGATCTGTCTTTAAAAAGGCTTCCTTTAAAGAAGTCTCCAGGCGACGACGGGATACACTCTGAATTTTTGAAGCACATGGGAAATTACGCAAAAAAGGTACTTTTAGAAATCTTTAATGTTTTTTGGAAAAAGGGAGGTTTGCTGGAAGAGTGCCAAAACTATCCCAATTTTAAAAAAAGGGCAAAGGTCCAGACTCCATTGAAAATTTTAGGCCCATCTCTGACAAGTACTACTGCCAAACTAATGGAAAGAATGGTCAACACGAGACTCAATTGGTATCTGGAACATTTCAAATTAATACGTCACGAGCAGGCAGGCTTTAGAAAGAATAGATCCATTGTTGACCAAGTTACCTTTTTCAGTCAGGCGGTAAAGGATGCCTTGGATAATAGAGAGATACTGACTGCTGTTTATATAAATTTTAAATCTGCATATGACTCCGTTTGGAGGGAACTCTTGATACAAAAATTTGCTGACATTGGTGTCCATTCATGCATGTTTAATTGGTTTCGATCCTTCCTTTGTGGAGGAAGCTGCAGAGTTGAATTCGGAAATGGAAAATCGAAAAGCTTTAATCTCCATACTGGTCTCCCACAGGGAGCTGTTACCAGCTGTACCCTTTTCAACGTCTACATCAACGACTTGATAAACACCTTAACGGCAGTGCCTAACATCCATTGCCTCTTATATGCGGATGATCTTGCTTTCTGGACCACAGCATCAAAGCGCCACGCTAAATCAATTGTTGAGACCAAACTCAATCTTGCACTGGAATCCCTCAGTCGTTGGTGTGAGGAAGCTAATATGGTAGTAAATCTGAATAAATGTGCTACTCAAACTTTCTCACTAATGCACTGACCAATTTTACCAAATCTCTCTTTTTATGGCACTACGCTTGAAAATGTTGATTCCTTCACTTATCTCGGAACCGTTTTTGATTCTAAACTGAGCTGGAGGAACCATGCTGCATTTGTTGCCGAAAAGGTAATAAGACGCCTCCCTATTTTAAAACGACTAGTTGGCACTCTCTCGGGATGTGCCCGGTCTACCCTCGCTCTTACTTATCAAAAATATATCCTTCCAATTTTTACTTATTGCTCTGAACCACTCATCTCTATGCTTACATCCCTACTTCAAAAGCTTGAAGTTTTACAAAACCAGGCCCTCAGATTAATAACAGGTGCTGTAAAAACTACACCTATAGACGCAATGATCTTGCTCACAGGCATTAAACCTTTGGATGTTGTCCTTAGGGAAAGGGCTGTCTTACTATACTTTAAACTTACCGAAATGGATAATTTCTGGACTATCAACTTACTCCTCGTAGTTTAAAAACTCAAAATGGATTTATTCAGACCGTCAGAGATCTATTGGTTGGGATCGATCTGCCCCAACTAGAGGGTCAGCTGGAACTGTCGAGCCCTCTTGACGACCTAAAAATTAATGTCAGGCTCTCTCTAGAACAGGACATTGTCAAAAGTGAAACGCCTACCGCTGCTCTCCACCTTCTTGTGCTGGATACAATGGGAATCCGTTACCCGGAACCGCTCTAGCTGACCGTTTTTACAGATGACTCTTTCGATCCGGAATAACCAAATGCTGGAGCTGGTATCTTTTGTAATCTCTTCTCCTTTGGTGCCTCAGTGGGTGCCAATAGATCTGCTTCTGACGGGGAAGTTGTTGCTATCCGATTGCTCTCGAACAACTTTTGTTTTATTGAGTCTTTTTCAAATGTGGTTATCCTTTCAAACTCGAAGGCGGCGCTTTGCTCGATTGAATCTATGCATTGCCCTTCTACTTGCGACGTTCTAAAATGTCAGGATGCGATACGTAAACTCCACCATTTTGGTAAAACTGTAGCCCTACAATGGATTCCCGGGCACTGTGATATTGCAGGAAATGAGAGGGCTGATGTTTTGGCAAAGAGAGGCACAAGAATTCTCCAGGCTCATAGTAGCCCAGTCCACTTCTCAACTATAAAAAGGATTGTTAAATCAAAAATCAATGGGGATTTCCATCACCAATTATCAGAAAGGGTAAAAACCAAAGTGTGGAGAGATCTTCGACAGAACACCATTCCAGACTGGCCGCGCCGCGAAGCGGTGGCTCAGTTTCGACTACATACCGGACATGACTGCCTAGCCACGCACCTGTTTCGTTTAGGGCTGGCACCTGATCCCTATTGTTCTCTGAGCAAGAGCCGAGCTGTTTTCGATGGCGGCCACATCCTGTGCTGCAGGGCCCTCCGAGGGTCGTCGTCTACCGAGCGATATTGAGAGGCAAGAGCGCTCCTCAGGAAATGACTTTTTACTTTCTTGTTTTGTTCCTGAGTTTTCGCTTTTTAACATGTCAATTCACCTCTGCCATTTTAAATAAATAAATAAATGTTCTTGCAATTAAATTTGTATATTTTCTGAGAATTTGTGACTAAGCGTAATAAGGTTCATTATATCGAGCTTTTTGCACAAATACAAAATTGGGACGCAGCTTCGTCAAACGTCCGAGTTCGTCTGAAATCACGTAACACGCTAAAAATTTACGCAACTACTGTGCTTATTGTTTTGTTAAAATAAAATTTAATCAAATTCATTTTTCCTTTTTTTTTAGTACGGAAATGACACGTTACAAAATTTTCGAATCGTGCATTCAAGTAATCATCTTTCGATGGGCACGCTTTTGCACTGATTTTATCATAAATGTAATTTTTTAAAAATCATTGCTACAGATTTCTACATGGTTTTCTGAGATCCTGATATTTTAAATATACTATCACTTCAAATGAATTTAATACCCCGCATTTGGTTAATAACTTTCTAGTTAAAGGAGTTTGGCTTACTCCGGTTTCGTCGTGAATTCATATTTTTATTCGAAAATTTTTTCAGCGGTTATACGCATGGATTTCTACATGATTCGAAAAGTCCCAAGTTTCTAAATCGAAACTGTTACTAATCATTAATCTAGAATCATGGATATGAGTGATCCTCATTTGATTTTCTACCAAGTTCGTTCGAGTTTGCATCAATTTCATAGTAAATCCATGCAATTTTTCAGCAATTACTGTTACAGACTAAAGCATAGTTTTTTTTTAAAAATCCCAATACATTAATCAAACAGGCGATACACGAGTGAACTTCGAATCATGCCTATTAATGCTCTTTGATGAAACGCATACGCGATATACGCGTTTGATTTACTCCGATTTCGTCGTGAATTCGCACTGTTATTCGAAAAACGTTTTAGCTGTTATACCCATGGATTTCTACAAAATTATAAATTTCCGATATATTTATACCGAAACTGTTACGACTCCTGTATCTATAATCACGCATATGAGCAATCACTTATTGATTTTCGATCGCGTTCCTTGCATTGATTTCATCGGAAGTCCATGTTGTTTTTCTGTAATTACTGTCACAGATTTTGTCACAGTTCTTTGAAAGTCCGATACATTGAATCAGATATTATTACTCAACTAAATTTCAAACCGCGTATTTGAATAACGTTTTTCGATCACGTTCCTTGCATTGATTTCATCGGAAGTCCATGTTGTTTTTCTGTAATTACTGTCACAGATTTTGTCACAGTTCTTTGAAAGTCCGATACATTGAATCAGATATTATTACTCAACTAAATTTCAAACCGCGTATTTGAATAACGTTTTTCGATCACGTTCCTTGCATTGAGTTCATCGGAAGTCCATGTTGTTTTTCTGTAATTACTGTCACAGATTTTGTCACAGTTCTTTGAAAGTCCGATACATTGAATCAGATATTATTACTCAACTAAATTTCAAACCGCGTATTTGAATAACGTTTTTCGATCACGTTCCTTGCATTGATTTCATCGGAAGTCCATGTTGTTTTTCTGTAATTACTGTCACAGATTTTGTCACAGTTCTTTGAAAGTCCGATACATTGAATCAGATATTATTACACAACTAAATTTCAAACCGCGTATTTGAATAACGTTTTTCGATCACGTTCCTTGCATTGATTTCCTCGGAAGTTCATGTTGTTTTTCTGTAATTACTGTCACAGATTTTGTCACAGTTCTTTGAAAGTCCGATACATAGAATCAGTTATTATTACTCAACTTAATTTTAAACCGCGTATTTGAATAACGTTTTTCGATCACGTTCCTTGCATTGATTTCATCGGAAGTCCATGTTGTTTTTCTGTAATTACTGTCACAGATTTTGTCACAGTTCTTTGAAAGTCGGATACATTGAATCAGATATTATTACTCAACTAAATTTCAAACCGCGTATTTGAATAACGTTTTTCGATCACGTTCCTTGCATTGATTTCCTCGGAAATCCATGTTGTTTTTCTGTAATTACTGTTACAGATTTTGTCACAGTTCTTTGAAAGTCCGATACATTGAATCAGATATTATTACACAACTAAATTTCAAACCGCGTATTTGAATAACGTTTTTCGATCGCGTTCCTTGCATTGATTTCATCGGAAGTCCATGTTGTTTTTCAATAGTTACTGTTACAGATTTTGTCACAGTTCTTTGAAAGTCCGATACATTGAATCAGATATTATTACACAACTGAATTTCATATCGCGTATTTGAATAATAACGTTTTGGCGTACTCATTTGTTTTGAGCTGAATTTGTTGGAATTTTCATCGTTATTCGAAAAACTTTTTCGTCGGTTAAACCTATTGATTTTTTTCTTTTTGTAAATCCCAATGTTTTAAAATCAAAACTATTACTACTCATTAATCTCGAATCGCGCATATGAGTAATCACTTTTTGATTTGACTCCATTCTTTAAATTTTGCCTTGCACAGGTTTCATCACAAATCCATGTGGTTTTTAGGCAATTGCAATTAAGATAATTCACGCAAAAGAATTGTAAAAAATTCTATCTAGAAATTGACTTTTTGTACGGTGGCAAAATAATTTCTTTGACGAAAAACATTGAACAAGTTTTAATAGTAAGAAAAAGTTAAAAAAAAAATGTGGACTAAAATTCAATGGTAACTGAGAAAAATTTGAAAGTTTCATTTTTATGCAAAGAATATTGAAAAACTAATATATAAGTTCAAATCACTAATAATACAAAAAAGCAGTTTACGTTCTTTCAAACAAATACTTTTAATAAGGATGTACGAATCTGTTTATCGTCAAAAACTACAAATCATGTTTAGCAATCGTGGGGGTTAATAAGTAAAGCGTGGAAGATTATAATCCCCAAGTCATATAAATTCTTTTAATTGTCTTGTTTTCGTATTGTCTTAAAATTTCATAGTTAAAAACTAATTGCAAAGAGAAATAGTAATCCTTTTATCTTAAATCTGACATAAACTTAAGTAAATTATTGTCGAAAAAAATCTTTAAGAAACAAGATTAAAAAACACATAAAAAATTTAAGGAAATACTTAGAAAAAAATTTTTTTCTGTGTAAAATTTGAAATAATAACAATGCACTTGATATTTTGTTTTTAAAGTTAATTTTTTTTATTCTTCTCATAAATTTTGCATCCCTTGGAACAAATCAAGTGTTAAAAAGCTTCAAAAGGTTTTTTTTTTTAAGCACGTCAACAAAAGTACTTTTCTTCGCTTAAAATAATAATTACACTTTTTTTCTTTTCTGGAATTTAAATGAATCTATTTGTATAGTTTAATGTCTTTATAAAGTTTTGTAAACTGTATAACTATTTATTAATTTATTTTCATGATTTCAATTATCCAAAAAAAAAAATTAATTTAAAAGTAGTTAAATAATATTTAAACAAACTTTTTTAAATAAAATATTTTCCCTAAATGAAATAAAATTGCGCAATATATTGATAAGTATTTTGTTTTCGGTAATAAAATCAATTGAATTTATTAATAAATTATTTTCAGTTGCGAGGGTTGCTATTTATATTTCTGGCCTAATAATGAAAAAACAAATATGTAGGATCGAAATTGGTTTTATTGTTTTTCAAAATATTCTCCATGATGATCAAAGCACTTTTGCATGCGTTTGAACCAATTTTCAAAGCACTTTTTCCAGTCCGATGGAGGTAACTCCAAAACATGCGTTTTGAATGCATCAACCGCTTCTTCGGGGGTCGAAAATTGTTGTCCACGTAATTTATTTTTGATGTGTGGGAATAAGAAGAAGTCATTGGGTGCCAAATCAGGGCTGTACGGCGGATGACCCATCAGTTCGATCTTTCGCTCCGTCAGAAATGCCTTTGTTTGAGTCGATGTGTGAGAGCTCGCATTGTCAAGATGAAGAATGATTCGCCTGTTCTTCTGCTTTTTTCGAATTTCTCCGATGATTTCTGGCAAACAAATGGTCGTGTACCATTCAGAATTGACCGTCCTGCGTTGCTCTAACGTCACTGTTGCCACATGACCGTTAATGCCGAGGAAACAGGCAATCATTTGTTTCGATGTGCTTCTTCCTCGAACAACTTTTGTTGGTTTTGCTTCGTATTGGAAGACCCATACAGTTGATTGCTGTTTTGTCTCCGGCTCATATGCATAGATCCATGATTCGTCACCTGTGTAGATGTTATACACAGCCTTTGATGTACCTTGAACGTATTTTTCCAACATTTCCTTGCACCAATCGACACGAGCCTTTTTTTGAGCGTTTGTCAGATTATGCGGGATCCAACGCGGACAAATTTTTTTTACGCTCAAATGTTCATGCAATATTTTATTGATGCTAGTCATACTAATGTCCAAAGACGCCTCTATCTCACGGTATGTCACATGACGATCTTGCTTTATCAGTTCACGCACAGCATCGATCTTTTCTGGCACAACAACGGATTTTGGACGACCTGCACGGGATTCGTCCTGGATCGAACATCGACCACGATTAAATTCGTTATACCAATTTTTTACAGTGCTGTAGGATAGCGCTTTATCGCTGAATAAAGAATTAAGTTCATCGAAGCACTCTTGTCTTGACAATCCACGTCGAAAGTTATGAAAAAAAATGGCACGAAAATGTTCACGATTCAGTTCCATTTTTTGAAAGAGAAGAACTTTACAATTTACTGTCAACAACACAAATGAAGCTATAATGGTAAATCGTCTGCAGAATTTATGTTTAAAAATATCAAACTTTCGATTAAAATCGTCTGCGGTCGCCTAGCAACACTTACTGTTGCCAAGGCCAGAAATATAAATAGCAACCCTCGTAAATTACGTTTTTGGTGAACTCAATATTGTAACATTATAACAAAAAGCGTTATGTTCTTAAAACGTTTTAAATCATTAATATAAAGGTAGTTACTTTTAAAATACATTAAGCATCCTTTATTAATATTCTCTGCTCTCATTGTTTTTCTTATTTTGAATATTACTTGAAATTAAAGGCTTAAAATAAATGAATTTGTTTCATTATTATTGTAATGCAATACATTGATTTTGCCTGATCGCACAAAATTTTATAATAAAGATATTTAAATGGGTATCTAAATTTATCAAACGTATTACAATTTTTAAAAAGCAATAAAATTATATTTACTGTTATTATAAGCTTTGTTGTGTCCAGTCAACGTGTGGACAATGAATACAAAATTGTAAAACTCTATGAACTAACTTTTCGCGCTATTACTAAATCTCCTTGGCAAATAAATACGGGGAATTTTATAGTAACCAAAAATTGAATTGCAAATAAAAAAGAATGAAGTTATAATGTATAGTAAATACGGGGAATTTTATAGTAACCAAAAATTGAATTGCAAATAAAAAAGAATGAAGTTATAATGGTAACCAAGCAAAATGGTTAAATTTGAACTTTTTCCAACAGAATTGGAAACTAAATCTTTGTCTATGTAATAAAACAATTTTGAAAATTTCACTTCAATCACTTTTATCTTTGGTTGAAAAATCTATTTATCGCCAAAAGAATAAAATCATTTAGCAACCATAGGTGTCAGTGAGAAAAGCGAGAAAAAAACAGCTTCTCCTACTTCATCAAGTGTAAATACAGTTATTTAAGTGAAATTTAAATATTTCATTACATTTTGCACTTAGTAATAATTGTGTTTTGAAATAAATTGATGAAATACACAAAATATGTAAATAGGTAATTCATATAAGCTTTGAAATCTAGTAATATTAATAAATATGAATTAGCATGTAGATTTTTATTGGATTCTTATCTTTTTATTTAGTTTAATATACAATATATTCAACACGTTAACTCTTACATAATAGTAGTTTAATTTGTTTTAATAACATAATATTATAAAACTGTGTTATAGCATTATTTATTAATTTGCTTGCATTTTTTTAATATTTGTAGTTAATGCACTCAAATGACGTTTTGAAAAAATATTATATATCAATCAATACGATTTTTGATTTTTTTTTTTTTTTTACGATATTGATTGCTTTTTTTGTATACAGTGGGAATTTTTATTCTAAAATTATAGTAAAATAACCGGCAGCAGTTTGTCCATCCAATTAACTGTAAAGTTTACGGTAAAGAAAATTTCTTAAACTTTACAGTTACAAAACCTTTTACAACAAGTACGGTTATAAAACCATGAATACAAAACTGTACATTTTTTAACCAATTAGCATGGTTTCAAATTCGTTAAACAGAAATTTATATGGACATAGGAGAGAGGCTATTCGTTTAGTAATGGGCATTGGAAAGTACAGGGCACTCGAAACCCATTATGCGTTGACGTGATTAGATGAAAGATAGTGGCGTCAACGCTGGGACTCGAACCCCAGACCTGTCGGCCATGAGACTTTCAGATTAGCTCTCCCAGCTGTACGCAATTGCAAGGAACTAAGTAGCTTCATTAGTCCTAGTTGGTCCGAAACAAGTCTGTTTTTTTTTAACAATATTAATTGAAAGCAATTAATAAACGATTTTTCTCACAGTTGACCTTTTGATTACCTTTCTTTGCATAGTTACTTGACTGTTTTGTTTGAATATTCTAAAATAAAAATTTAATAAATTGTTTTAGAACCATTTTTTCAGAGAAACTTTAAACAGTGTGACTTTCAAATAAATTGATATATTCACCCAATTTATTCAATATCTGAATAAATTCATAAATATTGTATATTTACATATATATTCATATTCTTGTCAAAAAAAAATTGCTTGAACGCTCAAATATATCGATTCCATAAATCGATTCTAGGTTCGCTTTATTTGACTGAAAAATATTCCGTTCCAATTTTTTTGTCAGTAGGCTATAAATCCTGATTTGCTTCACAACGGATATTCACTCTGAGAATAACAAATAGATGAGACTCGATCATACATTATGGATCTTCCTCATAAAACAGGTCTGTTCATGTTCCCTAAAAGATGAATACTATCAACATGGCAAGGAGAGGGTTTTAAACCTTTTTTATCTGCCTACTTGTTGCTTCAGAGCATTTCCAATATTTTCTTGAGTAGGGCTTTTAAAATATGAGCCGCTTTCTATTTAAAAATTCGCTTCTCGTAATTGTTTCATGAGTGAAACATAAATGATCTAAGGTTTAAAAAAAATTTTATTTTTTATTTACGCTTGATCAGTAAAAATTTCATCAAACAAAGAGAGAGAGGAAGAGAATGTTTGAGGAAAAACATCACAATGGACCAAGAACTTGGAATCAGGTAAAACTTTTATTTCACTAGCTTTTATCATCTCACTAGCTAACTTCTAGAAGCTACAGTTTATTTAACAAAAGTATTCCAAACTGTCTATTGAATATGGATGGTAAGTAATACCTGCTTTGTGACAAACGGGATCTAGGAAAAATTTCATTTAAATTCTCTTTCTATTGTTATCCTTTTTTTTTTTTTTTAAAAATTTTTTTTTTTTCTATTAAAACTATAAAAATTAAAAAATATATATTTTTATTCCATTTACTTAAATATTACTAGTTTAGTTATACATTACTAGTACATTTTAAAGCATTATTCTGTGTTTCTTCTTAGAATAAAAGTCTTGATATATTTTAATATAATTATAATTTAATTGTGAAGGTATAATCAAGATGTTTTTAAGTTCTTTGTTAAGTTCTTGAAAAATTCATTGTCATCCTTTAGTAATTGCACACTGTTTAATATAAAAGCTATTGTTTGTTTTTCTAGGGGCTGGAGGCGTTGTCTTAAAACCAATGGTAATGTTTAATTTTTCCATGTTTATATTCCGAATACTAAGGTTTGCATCCCAGAATTGTTTTTAAAAAAAGAAATGTAATTACGAATGCGATTGGAGGAATCAAGATTAAGATATTTAAAAAAAAATGGTTTTCAATCAATTGATGGTTTAAAATTCTAATAAGAGTTCCAATTCAGAAAATAAATTGTTGATTTCTAAAATTCTTGTAAAATGCAGAGTTATTCTGGTACTTAGAATTTATTAAAAACAATAAAATTTGTATTTTAATTTTCGAATTAATCTTTTAATTTCCAGTCAACTCTTCTGTTGTGTCATCAGGTAAATATATACAGAGCTCAACATAAAAACTTTGAAATATAGAAAGAAAATTTCATACATTTTTTCCAAACCAAAATAAAAAATAAATAAATCTAGAAGCAAAAAAGAATCCCCCCCCCCCCGATTTGCAATTGACACTTCGGCACATTTTTTATTGACAAATTTATTAATACAACACATACTATTAAACACAATTAAAGAGTTCGCTATATAGGTTTATGAATTTTAAAGTTTATAGTTTAGTAAACACTGATTATAACAACGTGTACCATAATCTAAATTTTTTGAATCCTCACACGCAGTACAAATTTACTAACCGCTTAAAATGGTGCTAGCTGAATAATTCTTCTGTCCAAGTCGAGCAACAGTATCTAGAAATCTATCTGGTCCCACGTAGCACCGTTATAGTAACTTTAAGCCATGGTAAATCATGCAATGGTGCAATACGAGTCAAAATTTCATATAGTGTAGCATATGCAAGGCTGTTTGTATCCCAGAAAAAGAAAGAAAACATGTTGGTGGTAAAATCGTTTCATCTCCAGCTTTTTTTAGCAAAGAATAAATTTCTGTCATAACTAGGATTTATTAATTGTTAGTTAATTTGTATTTACGTAATAACTTCTATTATGTCTTGGAAGGTATTGTTCGCTATTTCTTTAAAAAAGAATATAGGTTTAAAAATATTTTATTTTCAGCTGTTTTTTCTTTTTCGGGGCACAAAAGTTGACAATGAATGTCTGTAAGAGAGAAAAAACGTTTATCACAAGATTGGAACTTTTAGATTGAAATTGCTTAAGAAGAAGCACTGAACAATGTGGCCCATGGAGTGTTCCACCGTTTCGTGACAAATGGCATGATTCGATCAGCACTGCGCACAAGTCATCTTCACTTCCCAGACAAGCTGGTTCCCATCGATCTGAAGCTGAGTGGACTTCAAGCCGCCACTGAGGATCGAATCCAAGCTCTTCAAAATGATAGACCTAACCACTGGTCAGTGGCATCAGGGCAAATAAGAATAAAAATTATTAATTTAAAAAGGAAATTTTTTTGGTTAAAACAACCCAATAGTTTCAATGAACAGCTAATGAAACTGCATACGCATAATATAAAAATGAATCTTCTGGTCTGAAATTGACTAATAGGGTCAATAATGCCTTGTCAGAATAAAAAGGTTTCGTAGAAAAAGGAAAATTCTATATTAAAACTATCTTATCTTGACAACAAATGTCTAATAAGAGGAAAATCGATTAGCATAAAACTTAAATTTCTGAATTAGAAATATAGTGTGAATAAATTCTTAATCAGAGTAAAAACGCTTAATATTAAAAAAAAAGGTTTGTGTTTAAAACAAATATACTCACTTAAACCGGCTACAAAATGTGTACCAGCTACGACCGACGTCGCGTTTGTAATTCGCTTAGATTATGAATTGTACTAACGACGAATTGTCTATGAGGCGAGTTATTTCCAGAATGAATTTTTGTAGAATTAAAATAAGTTTAAAAACATAATAAAAAAAGATCAGTCGTTATAATAACGGTAATAATTAAAAGCTCTTATACTATAAAGCATAACTTGTCGAAATCCATATTCTTTATCTTTATTTAGAACTGAGAATTAAAAAAAAATATAAATTTTTGGATATAAAACGAGCTTATATAGCGAATTTTGGCGCTACAAACGAATTAAGTACATTAGCCAGTGAATGTTAGTCTTGAATTTCATTTCTTTTATAAACAATATGTTCCACAATATCTTTTTTCTTCTGAACGTCGGTATAGTTTCAATTAATCTTATCTTTTTATGTCACGCTGGTTTTCATAAGGGAATGAGGGTATTTAATCAAATCGTATCAAGGAACTAATTTCAGTCATTGCAGTCATATTTTATTCACTATAAAAAAGTGAAACAAGCATGTTGAAAATAATTACTTTATTAATATTGTCAACAGATATTGTAGGAATTTATGGTACACCTGTTTATGATTACACGAATACCACCATGAATGAGAAGAATTGGAAGGTAAGGAAGATTTAAGATGAAATTTTTTCTACCAGAGAAAGAATAGTAAAATGGAATTTTTATTAATGTTTTTATATGTTTTCTGGACACGAAAATCATAAAAATCATGAGCTTTTTTTATTACTAAAAATAAATCCTTCAAACGATATAAAGAAGTTTGTTTTTAAATTGAAACGCAAGATAATATTTGATTTCTTTTATCGTCTCTACACTCGTTTTAAGTAGGCTGCAACTTTAAATATTCTTATTCTCGTGCTTATGTTTTCAAATTTAAAACAATACATATCACAACATATTTATTAAAGATTTTATTATTAAAGCAATATTTGTAATTTTGTATGTTTTCGCATGATGCAACAGAATAAAAACTTGAAACACTTCAGGTATTTTTTTTTAAAAATTGCCATTAAAATGCTGGATCTCCTTAAAGGTAAGAAATTGTAATATTTGAAAAATATGAGATAGTTAATTGCATTCCTTAAAATAATATTTTCAAAGGAATGAAATATTTTTAAAGAATTGGCAGTATATCAAACGTGTATTTAACATAATTCATTTAACATAATGGGAAATTAAAAAAAAATCTTTAAAATCTTTTCTGTTTTAAAGCTTTTAAAATACAATCCTATACTAAATATACTATAATATTAAATATTATAAAATTAGATATAAATGACTTGATATGTAAACGAAAACAAACTTAAAAAGATTATAACTTTCAAATATATTAAATCTTCGTGATATATTCGTAATGTATAAGCAAATAAGACAATGAAAACGTAGAAGCCTTCTTATTTAATCAAGTTAAGGCATTTTCTTATGAATGCTCTAATATACTTACTATTAATACACTGTGAAAAATAGTATGTTTAAAATTATCAAAATATTGTAAATTGTATCGTATTTCTGGCTCTATGGGAACTCCTAAATCTCGACAATTTTTTACCAAATCACTGTGGTGCAAAATTTGGTGAAATTAATATTAAAATACAATTTTATTATTGTTGTTAAAATTTGGAAAATGTGGTAAAATTTGGTAATTTGAACATGATACCATGTCATAAAAACCAGTTATTCGACTAAACTTCTTTTTAATTTTTATATTAGTTTCTGAATGTGTGGTTAGTTAGTTTGAGAAACTAAAATTTCCCGCGAACTTTACCATATGAACGGAAAAATTACCAAGTGAATGATTTAAATTTCATATAATTTGGTCTCAATAACCAGAATTATATGTATTTTTTACTTTTTATTTTTATTAGAATTGTCATTTTTCTATACCACTGCAATTTTACCAGTAGTCTTTTTGATAAAATAAAAATAAAATACAGTTTTATAATATCTGATAAAATTTGGTACATGTGGTGAAATTTGGTAATTTCATCATGATACCTAAAAGTATGGCATACAAAACATTTATTCGATTAAATTTGCTTTGCAGTTTTGTATTTTTTGCTGAATGTGCGAAATGTGTGGTAATCTGAATTATAATATTGGAAATCAGAATTTCCTGTTAACCCTTGTCTTATAAAAGGAAAAGTTATCAAATGAATGGTTTAAATACCGTATAATATGATTTGTAATACAAAAATTAAGTTTATATTATTTATTTTATTAAATTTCTTTTACTGGAAATGTCATTATAGATTAAAGTATTCTTTTTTACAGACTTTTTTTCCTCCGGGTATCCTTGTCAAAAAAATAAATTTTCACAATACACATTCTCTTTAGAACATTGCAGTGTCACAGAATTGCTTCAAAATCTAATGAATCACTACTGAGGATGGTGGAACTAAAATCATCTAAACTCAATTGATTGGTGAAGGAAGCAGATGAAAGTTAAAAGGCAATTATTACAGATTCTACTAACTTTCATCAAAGGATCAAATTTGATTCAATGATTTTTATCCCACCCTCCTCTCTATTGATTCAGCAGAGTTTACTACCGTGCTTATTTTTTAATAGAATATTTCCTTTCGACTCACAAAATTTAAATTTAGCTTTTATTTTAGAAAAGGATTTAAAAATATAAGTTAAAGGTAGTGAATATGGAACATCTTTTAACTAAATAACCCACAAGTTCTATATTTTAAAACATTTTACCGAATAAATTCTTTACAATTATTTTCTATATTACATGAGCTTATATCCGAAAAATGTTTCTTTCAATAGTTAGAAGTAAAAAAATATGTTAGTTTCCAATCAAATGGAAGTCAATAGTCATTTCATCAAATTATTTGAACAACTGGAAAAACTAATTTTAAACTAATACTCAGATAAAAAGTGTTTTTTAGAGAGAATGCTATAGTATTTTCTGATAAAAAATTAAAATATTTTGTATAGATCCTGGCAGTATAGTAGGGTTTATAAAATTCTCATTAACAATTTTAAATAGCTGAAAGTATCACACAAAGTGGAGATTTTTTTTTCTTACGGCAAAAAATTATCCATAGAAGTTTTCTAGTTTTCTTTTTAAAGCCATCTAGTTAAAATCTTTTCTATACAAAAAATTGTTTCAAGTTTTAAACTTTTCGTAAGTTCTAAAAGTGTCTATTGTTGCTTTTAATGAATTCAACAGATTTTGAAAGCTAATTAATTGTTGACTTAACATGGGCATTTTTTTTTGGATGAAACCAGTTATAATTTTTAATCGTTTTAAAAGATGAGGGGTTGTAAAAACTTGTGCGAATTGGAGAGATTTTTTGTGAGCTTTCTTTCTCAATTAATTATACTTTTTAAGGAAAAAAAGAGTTTAATGAAATGTTTTGGAATAGCCATATTGATTAGTTTTACAAGAACTGTATTCATTATTGCTATCTTTATTATAAATGTGTTCAAACTAGTAATTCACTTTCGTATGTGAGTATATGCAATGTTAAAATTCCAAATGAAATTATGGTACATTTTTACGGAACAAAAATGTAATATACCGGAATTTTTACAGTAATATTTACTTTACTGTAAAATAATTGAAACATTATATAAATAATCATTACTGTAAAAATTACGATATAAAATGTTTCGGTAAAAATTGGTTTTACAAATGCTTTTCACAAGGTTTTTATTATTTTGTTTTCTTCTAATTATTTTAATCTGTCATTTTGACTTAAACTAGTGTATTGTTTTTAGATAACTAAATACAATTTAGTCTCTTATTTTGTATTTAGTTATTAGAATTTGGCCATTAATTTTATTACACTGTTTGGAAAGCTTCACATTTAAACTCAACCGCACACGTTATTTTTTTTCGTTAGTTACACTCATGAAAGCAGGAAAATAAAGTTTAGAAGTTTCTTAAATAAATGTTTACAAATAACGCTAAGAGTCTTATGGCCCGATATCATATAAAATAAGGACCTCCTAACAGTTTATTTCTTATCTATTTGTGAAGAAATCCTAAAATGATTGAGATGGCTAGACGTTTTGAAAAATGAAAATTTTATTTTTTAATGTTTTTTTTTCTAATTTTCATTAATTATATTCAATAGATGCAATTTATCATAAAATTGCAAGTTTCTTAAAATGTTTGCATATTTTATAAAATTTATGATATTTTTAAAAATCAGTTTATATTTAAATCAGATTTTTCTTTCAGGCTGCTGACAGCACTGACCAGGACCAACCAAGTAGGTAACATGATGATATTAAAAAGCGTTAAAATGCTTTCAGAGTACCATTCAGGTGTTTTAATATGCATGCAAATCATTAATGCAAACAAATTATAACAGCAAAATATTAATTATTAATGCACCATTTAAATTATTTTAAGAAATATTTTACATATTTTGAATAATTTATTTTCTGGATTCAGCTATTTTAAAATGTGTATAAATTATAAAAATATTAACTTAAAAGTGTTACTTCAAAAGTGTTACTACAGTGTTATTTCACCTTAGTTTTGATACAGCATACCGAAGAAATGAAAATATCCTCTATGTAATGAATAAATTGAAAATAAAGACAAATAGTAAGATGCAATCTTAGCCTCTCCTAATTTTTATTTGTAATTTTTTTATTCTTCATGATGTAGAAATTATCGATCACTATTGTGGAAAATATAAATTTCTATTTCCCATTAATCGGGGAAATATAAATTAAATTGTTTAGAGAGAAATTTATATAATATTCTTTTTTAAACCAAAATATATTTAAACTAAAAAATAACGAATATCTTAAGCATTGCAAGCACGTGAACAGTTTATAATCGATAGTTTATATTACTAAATTGATCTCAAGAATTCAATATTAGATATTTTTACCCCTTTTCTTCTTAAAAATTTCAATTGTCTAGTGTAGTATTATGCATTTTACACATGTAAGAATTAAATGTTTAATCTATGTTTTAAATGTAGTTTTGTTCAAAATCAGTTCATCGACTTACAAAAATTAAAATGGGCTGTTTGGAAGGTAAATCAGTCCTTCTCCAACATAGAATTTAATTGCAACCTATGGCCTGATATAATTAATCAGAAAAATAATTATTTTTGAAACGTGGTCATATCATAAAGGTTTAGAACCAGTAGCAAAATTTTTTTTGTTGAAAAATAAATAAATACTACTTTCGCGTTTGACAACAAATTTTACAGTATGACCAATGGTCTTGCCATGGGAAATCCTTTGAGCCCTATACTTAGTGACATCTATATGCATTATTTTGAAAGTAAACTATAAAAATCTTAACTTTCCCCTTTCATAAAAGATATGTTGATGACAGTTTTGCTTTGTTAGATGAAAATAATTGTGATTCAGACAAAATTCTTAATGTTATGAACAGTATTGATTCTTGCATTCAGTTCACCTTTGAATTAGAGACTGATCAAAAACTTCCGTTCTTAGATGTTCTTGTGACTCGGAACGACAATTCATTCCATACTACTGTCTTTCGTAAACCATTTGCTGTTTCTCTTCCTCCTCATTACAAATCCTCTCACCCTCCCAACCAAAAACTTGCCTCTTTTCGGTCCTTTGTCTACCGTGCTGTTAATATTCTAACATTGATTTTCTTGATGCAGAATTAAACTACATCAAGGCCATTGCTCATGACAGAGGTTATTCTCCTAACATTATTGATAATATTTATAAAAACTTAACTAAACAATCGCCTACCGATAAACCTTCCAAAGAATTTTCTAACAACTTAGTCATTTTACCCTATTTTCCTAAAATAAGTCGGCAAGTTGCTAATATCCTAAAGAAGTTTGATTTTAATATTATTTTCAGTCCCATTAATAAGATAAAATTTTCTAGTCTCAAACAGTCCATTGACAGTCAAAATAGCTGGGGTATATACCAAATTAATTGCCAATGCGGCCTTTCATATATTTTATTTTATAACTGTCGTTGAACAGCCGACCCAATATATGGGTTTACGACTACTAATGCTCAACTCCGTAGCCTTGTAATTTTGAACCCAATCCAGAAGACAAGGGAACTCCTGGATCGAGTATTGGGAGAAATTTGCCTTCGTGGAGGACTTTTTGATGGAGCTAACCCGCATTTGCGTTACATGGAGAGGAAGACCACGAGAACCTCCCACGGTTAGCCTGACGGCAAGGGGACTCTAACCCATGATTCGTCTACCACTGAGGATATTTCACGTCAGCACTGTGGTCAGTGCAAGCCGGATGCGGAATTCGTATCGACTGGGATTCGAACCCGGTTCGCCTCATTGGAAGGCGAACGCTCTATCCCCTGAGCCATCGCGGCTCCCTTTCATATATTTTATTTTATAACCGTCGTTGAACAGCCGACCCAACTTAATGGGTTTACGGCTACTAATGTTCAACTCCGTAGCCTTGTAATTTTGAACCCAATCCAGAAGACAAGGGAACTCCTGGATCGAGTATTGGGAGAAATTTGCCTTCGTGGAGGACTTTTTGATGGAGCTAACCCGCATTTGCGTTACATGGAGAGGAAGACCACGAGAACCTCCCACGGTTAGCCTGACGGCAAAGGGACTCTAACCCATGATCCGTCTACCACTGAGGATATTTCACGTCAGCACTGTGGTCAGTGCAAGCCGGACCCTTTCATATATTTTATTTTTATTTTACAACCGTCGTTGAACAGCCGACCCAACTTAATGGGTTTACGGCTACTAATGTTCAACTCCGTAGCCTTGTAATTTTGAACCCAATCCAGAAGACAAGGGAACTCCTGGATCGAGTATTGGGAGAAATTTGCCTTCGTGGAGGACTTTTTGATGGAGCTAACCCGCATTTGCGTTACATGGAGAGGAAGACCACGAGAACCTCCCACGGTTAGCCTGACGGCAAGGGGACTCTAACCCATGATCCGTCTACCACTGAGGATATTTCACTTCAGCACTGTGGTCAGTGCAAGCCGGATGCGGAATTCGTATCGACTGGGATTCGAACCCGGTTCGCCTCATTGGAAGGCGAACGCTCTATCCCCTTTCATATATTGGCCAAACTAAGAGTGCCTTAAAGTGCCGTGTCAAGGAACATGAAGCTTATGTCAAAAAACAAGAATTTAAACGCTCATCTATTGCCCAACATTGTTGGGACTCTAATCATAATTTTAATTTTTCTTCTTCTAAAGTCATTCAAAATTGTTCTTCAATTTTTGATTTAGATTTTTACGAATCTTTTCGTATTTTCAAAAATTCCAAACTGTTGGTTAATGACCTATCAAGCGTTCCTTACCTTTCTCCTGTTTGGAAATCGCTGATTAAACCCAACTAACCACCTTTTTGCTCCTTGCTTCCTATTCGTCGTTATCTATTCACCCTTCCCTCCTATTGGCCGTTGCTCTAAACCCTCTGGTGACGTCACCTTTCTCTTATATTTACCCTGTTTTCTCTTATTTCCTTCTGTTGCACTGATGAAGGTGCATCCGAAACAGCTGTCTGCTTTGTTATATATTTTTTGTGCTCTTTAACGTTGTTTGCCGTAGTTTTGTATTTTAGCACAAAGGTCGCCCACTTGTTAGAAATTAGTTAGAAAAATATATCAAAATATGTATGAAAGTTGTTTTTTTTTTGGTTTGGAACATTAAGGAATACAACGAAAGGCTTTCAAAGAATATTAAATAATGAATAACAATCATAAATAACAAAGTCAAATAATTTTATCACACTTGCACAAATGTATTTGATATTGAGTCATATTTAAACTGAGTATACCACGCTTTGAAGCAAATTTACTTAAGTATTTTTTAAATAAGTATTGAGCGAGTAAATAAACACATTTTTTCCCCTTATCATTTACTTGCTAAAGCATTTTTGTAATAAGAAGATATACGGCAATGAGATATGTAAATAGATATTGTCATAGTAAGTTTAGAAATAAAAAGAGCGCCCGTCATTTTGACTTAAACTAGTATATTGCTTTTAGATAATTAAATTCAATTTAGTCTCTTATTTTGCATTTAGTTATTAGAAAATATTTATTTGATGGACCAGATGAAGAAGATTACATTGATCCTATCGAAATTTCTGGGCAGTTTGAAGGAGATATTTTACTGAGAATAATGCAGGTTAAGCTGATTTTATTTTTATTCAAATTGATAACGTATTGAAAATAATTTCTTCAGACAAAGTTATTTTTAACTAAATATCAAAATTTATTTTTTAAAGCAAATAAAATTTAATATATGCTAAATATCAATGAAAAAATTTGGACTGTTTTCAATCACAAAATAAAGTAAAGCTTGCTCTTATTAAATAAAATTAAAATGAAAGAAAAATTAAAATAAATAAAGTTTTTTTTCCATTAAAAGCTTTTTTTGATGATTTTCATATTAAATAACTAATAACGATTAATCTTTTTCAATCAAATATTTATTAAGCATTTTGTTAATAGTAAATAATTTTAGAGAGTAGTTTCTTTTTCAAAATAAGTGTTATAGAATTTTAAGAAAAATTTCATTCTGTATTAAAAACAAATATCCTTTTTAAACTTTAATGCATTAGAGTAAATGATAAAAAAATTATAGCATGTTACTTGTCGATGCTTATAATGGTTTGTTTAGGTTAATGATTAGAATTTTAAATTATTTAATAATAAATTTAACTTCACACTATTGTATGAGAACTCAGATTGTTAAACAAAAGCTGTTTAGAAACTTCAACTTTGAATTAATGGTAGTATAGGAAAGCATAATCAATTTATAAATTATAGAATGTATAAATTATAAAATTTTAAAATTTCTATTAGGAAAGAAATGCAATTCGGAGTGAAGATCTAAAATGGCCAGATGGAAGAGTGCCTTACTCCTTACCTTTGTTTTATGGTAATTCATTTGTTGTATTTGATTTCATGTGTTTGAAAATTTCATAAATTCAGGTAAACTATTCATACGATGTCTTAAAGAGAACTATTGAAATATATTTTAATCATATTTCACAATAGTTCCAATACCGTTCCTCATTGCTGTTGGTTCATTTAAATAGCATGGTTTGAGTACCTTTTTTGCAAAAAGGATCCAAATATCTTTTTGTCCGGATAAAATTAATTACAGTTACTAAAATATATTTTCCACCTCTGCAAAATGTTTCTTTATCTTTCATTAACCATATTTGTCTGCTTATAAATATCGTTAATGAAGGATAAAGTTATTATTATCTATTCATCCTTTTTTCTTAACATTATTTTTGCTGTTATTAAATTTTTTATTATGCTTATTATCGTAAATTAAAGACTAAAAACTAAACTTTTTGTTCTTTTATCAAAGATAATCTTATAGTACTACTTTATTAGCACCATTAAACAAATGATAAATATAGGTAACTTAAGAAATACCTATTTGAAAATGTATATAATTTATTAACCGTTCTACAATTACTAAATATGTAGCATTTGCTTTTGTGATAGAAATCTAAAATATGTTTTAGGAATTAACTTTTAGAACTTTTAATAAATAATCTTTTTGACAAAAAGGCTCTTTATGTGGTTTTATGGTATTCAAAAATTAAGTAAGAGTTAATAAAAAGCGTTGATATCGTTAATAATGATGATTCAGCAAACTGATTAGGATTAAATGTTATTCCAATAAGTTTTATTTCAGAACTCTTTTAAATAATTTTTTTAAAAATTGTTGGTTTAAATGCACATCGACAAAGCAGCATATACTCATATACTCATTTGAGCAGCATATACTGAACAGCATAAACTCATTTTTGCGCAAAACCCATATAGAATACGCATTTTGTGACGTAGAGGAAGAAATGTGTGCCATAAGTGCAAAAGAAAAAAATAGAGGGAGCAATATCTCTATTCTCAATATGTGTCAAAATAGCTCTGAAAGATATAATAGTTGATGTGGAAAACCTCATGTATTCAAAATTGAAACAGCATATACTCATTTTTGCCAAAACCCATATAGAATACACATTTTTTGATGTAGAGGAAGAAATGTGTGCCATAAGTGCAAAAGAAAAAAATAGAGGGAGTAATATCTCAATTCTCAATATGTGTCAAAATAGCTCTAAAAGATATAATAATTGATGTGGAAAACCTCATGTATTCAAAACTGAAACAGCATATACTCATTTTTGCCAAAATCCATATAGAATACACATTTTGTGATGTAGAGGAAGAAATGTGTGCCATAAGTGCAAAAGAAAAAAATAGAGGGAGTAATATCTCAATTCTCAATTTGTGTCAAAATAGCTCCGAAAGATATAATAGTTGATGTAGAAAACCTCATGTATTCAAAACTGAAACAGCATGTACTTATTTTTGAGCAAACCCTGTATAGTATATACATTTTGTGATGTATTGGGAGAAATGTGGGTGTAGAGTGAAAATGAAAAAAATAGTGAGAGAAATTGTTGGCTGCTGGTGGAATTTGATCCAAGGACCACCGGGTTTGTAGTAGGAGGCTCTAAACACCATAATTGTACACCACAGTTCAGGGAGAGTTAAGGAGCTTTACAAAGTGGCCACCACAAAGTCACATAATGAAATGCATTTTGCACCTTCAGTTGCACAAAGGGTAGCAATTTGGAAAAATATGTCATGATGTGTCATTAAGGTGGCTATTAGATAAAGCCTCCTAATTCATCCTGCCGGACAGCAGTCTCTAAAGTGGGACCGTTAGCAATCATGAGATCATCTATAAACTGGCTTAGTTTTGCTATGAAACAAGTATATTGATCTAAGAAAAAAGTTTATACATTTCTTTTTGATACTGAAGGTTATGATAGAAATTTGCTCTTATTGTGTGTGTTTTTTTATATAATTTTTCTAAAAAACACGCTTTCTAAAAATAATTTATTTTAAATCATTTTAAAATATACTCTGAAATTAAAATAAACGCTATTTTAAATACCATCATATTTCATTATAACTTAAAAGTTAAAAAAGTATAATATTAAATTGAAATTACCTATCTCAAGACTAAACTTTTCGAACCACATTTTACTAATCGAAACTCTTTGTACCATTGAAGTTGGAAATAAGTACGTTCAGATGTATCATTGCAACGGCCACACTATAAAGCTTCATAACTCTGCCAGAAGTGGAGTGTACAATTATGGTGATTAAACCATCCAACTATGAAACCGGAGGTCGTTGGAATGAATCCTGCTTGGATTCAATGAAAATAAGTCTCACACATTTCTACCTCTGCATTATTTTCAATACTACATATTTGCTTGAAAATGAGTATATACTGTTTCAATTTTGAATACATGGGTTTTCAAATTCGACCATTATTCGTTTTGGAGCTATTTTGACACATTTTTACTCAATTCGGGAAAACTCTTTTTTACAGTGCAGTGACAAGTAACATTGTCAACGAATCTATGGTTGAAAATTTACTTATGAATATTTTTTTAGCCATAGACTGCAAAATATATCATTAAACCAGTAAATTAGAATGACGAACTTCATTTTTAAAATAATTTTCTTTCCTCCCCCCCTCATTTATAAGGAAACTTTGGGATATCATGTTATATATGATGTTATGCTATATATATGTTATATATGATATCATGTTATATATATGGAAAAACATGTTATATATAAACTTCAGGAAATTACGATTTCCCCTTCCACCTTGGAAACAATTACTAATGAAAGAAACTGTTTCTCTCTAAAAGCCTAATTCTTGAAAAATTATATAAATTTTGAATCACTTTCTAAGTTCCACAAATTTTTATCAGAATTTTAAATTTAATATTATTTTGAATATCGGTCATTTATTTTTGTTAAAATCCATTTCACAATATTAAATATATGATAAAATCTACTTACTGTAGCAGTACATATTTGAAATTAATTTTTTGTACCAATAAATGTACAAATAGCCCATAAATGTTTAGAATTCTTAAGGACAAGAGCATTTGAAATTAAGATTTAATTTTTTATCACAAATTACTCAACGAGAATTATTCAATACAAATTATTCACAGCGTAGAACATTGAGAAAAAGTTGTTAATTAATCTAATTCTTTGGTTGCATTTATAAATTAATCACCAAATATTTCGAAATCATAACGATGCCCCGAAGTAGAAGAAAAATAAAATAATTATTGTTTTTTTTTGATTCTTCAAACTTTATTAATATCGGGAAAAAGTTGGAAAGAATTGATTTATTAGAAAAATACGAAAAAAAGCGTTAGCAACTAAATACTATGTACTTTTAGAAGCTCTCAAATGATTTTCGTATCTGTTTCCTTTTTTATACACAAGACGGATCTTTGCTTTTTAATCTATAACTGATATTGACTCCTCTACAAATGCCCAAGGGTCAAAAATATTTTAGAAGTAGAAGTACTCATCATTTTTCCACCTAGCTTTAAAAATTAAGAAAAACTGCCCACTTTTCACGAGTTTGAAGCTGATTCAGATGTTCTTCGAAATTCTTTATCCAAGAAAAAAAAAACATAATTTAGATGCGATGATTTAAAATAACACTATTTGCTCTATTTTTCTGAAAAGAGATAGCTGATTTTAAAATAAAAAATAAGTTTGAATATTTAAAAAGAAATTGCAATTTGGGGAATATTTTTTTTCACTATCTGAAAATTACTAAACTCCATGAATATTTCTCTATTTTCGCAAATTTATGGACTATGTGAACATTAAGCAGTTAATTGCTTTAAAACATTTCTTTGGTTCTTACATCTTTTATTAGAAAGGGAAGAGGGGGGGGGGGCACGTGTGAGCAATTTTTTTTATTTCTTAATTTTTCAAAAAATATAATCAATTTCTCACAGTAAAGAAGTCCATATGTTTAAATAATCTTTTATTTGTCTTATGGAATTTTTTTAAATTTTTCAATAAAATATTTCTTTTCTTTATGATATTTTAGAAAAATAACTTCAATTGTTCACATGTGCCCCTATTGAGGGCACACATTAAACACAAGATTTAAAACACAAAGGAATCATCATATTTAAAAGAAAAAAATCTTTAACATAACACAGTGTTACCCAAAGTGTGGTACGCGTACCCCCAGGGATACGGAAACAGATACGCGGGGGTACATTTCTTAGGCGAAATATCTTACAACAAACGAAAATTTCAAAAAAACATTTTGAATAACAAATCTGGCCATGAAAGTTTATGATTACGTATTTTTCTATTGGTTATTTTTTTGCAGTGTTAACAGTTAATAATTAGTGGTGTCAACAGCCAGTTGTGATTTTTAACTTTTGTGAACTTTTTTTAGTAAAAAATGCATTCATTTTTTAATTTGTGATACACAGCGTTACGAAAATTTTAAAAAGGGTACACAAAAGTCATAAGTTTGGGAAACACTGATATAACAGATATAGATACACATTATACAGAGGGGGTTGTAGCTTACTATGTGAATTTAAATTGTACAACAGTACTGTCAATAAGAAAATAATTTTTCCGCTGCACAATAATTTTTACGCTGTTGGATTTTTCGCAACTTCATGTTCTTCAGGAGTTGTAATGGGCCTTTTTCTTTCTTCTCTGATACTCTTTTATGTTTTCTTTTCATTTTTTCTATCTTTTCATTTGTCAGTTCTATCTTTCTCAGGTGTATCAGTTAATATGTGTGATCAACCATTTAATGAAAAAAAAAATTAAAGAAAAATTAACAATTATTAAATTAATTATGGGAAGTTAAATAATAATAATTTTAAATGCTTAGGTACATATTTTTTAAACTTATAATAGCATGAGGATAATAATCTTAATTCTATGTAGGGGCACATGTGAACTGTTCACATCTGCCGCAGATGTTTTGTTCACAAGCACCCAATCATCTTTATTTAACCTGACTTGAAAAATAAAGAAATTTTAATTGAGTAAAAAAAAAATAACTGTCATAAACGTACCTGAATGTTTATATAATGGTCTGCAATAGTCAATTTTAGCTTATTAGTTGACTTATACTATGCTTTCACATGAAGAAGCGAGTGATTATAATATATACAACACCAGCTGATACAAAGAAATTGCCAGAATAGAACAACAAAATGGCTCATTGTTTTGAAAGTTTTGCAGAGAGGTAGGAAGAGTACTGCCATCAATTGAAAATTTTTCGAGATTTTTTATTTCAAATCATATTGGTAAGACATACCATGTTCACATGTGCCCCCCCCCTTTTCCCTACATTTTTTCTATTTTTACCAATTTTCATTGATTATTACGTGCTGAGAAAACATTTTCAATCAATTTACTTTCATTGCGTTAAATTTTATTTTAGTATGTGTGTTTCATAGAGAAAAAAATTTAAGTTTTATTCGTAAAATTTTTAAAATCTTCATTTATTGCATTTGACTTAAGATGTTTTAAATAGCCCACTTACAGTTAACTAATTAATATCTTTAAATCAATTAATATTCTAATTGGTATGAAATCTAAATATTAATTTTAATTTTTATATAGATAGATATATAGATTTATATAGACTTTTAAATTAGAGTTAGCGAGGCTGACTAAAGCAAGAAAAATTACGAAGTGATGAAACATGCAACACCAACATCAGAAATGTCGCGTGAGAATTTTATTCTTATTTGTATTTATTTTAGAACAGAGCGAGACTGGCTTTTTTTCGAAAAGCTTTTATATTGTTCTGGATGTACTTAACACTCTGCGGTCCGCATATATTTAGAGATAAGTTTACCATGTAACCGGTGTTTATTTGTTTAAAACCACCTCAGCGTGTGGTACCTAGTGGTAGCGAAATTTAAGATACTTTTAGCTTGGTATTTTTCCTTATAAGTAATTTTTTCACCACTAAATATCAAAAATTATAAGTATGATATAAAATGCAACGTTAAAGCATCAAACTTCTGGTTACTATATTAAAAAGTAGGCGTAACTATCTTTCTTTAACGAATTTTACTATATAATTTGCTACCACTTTATTAAAACTATTCCAGAAAGCGGAGCAGTTGGCATCCCTATACTCTATTGTCCCTTGACAAAGTATCACAGTAGAATATCAGGTTGCAACGCGCGACATCTATGTGTTGTCACCGGCCAGTAACGTTTGGCTTGGACATGGCACCAACGTGTTGTCACCGGCAGCTAACGTTTGGTTTTCACATGAAAACACGTTGGTGTCACCGCACATGAAAGTGTTAATGTAGTTTAATTAATGAATTTATTTTTTAATCGTCTTTTCTATATTCCAATTGCACTAAATCACATTTTTAATTAATTCATTGATAATTCTGCTAGTTTAAACCCTTGACTGCTGATCTGTTTTCTGTCAGATAATGCTACTTTATTAAAAATCCGGTAATAGTTAAAAATATGGTAATAGTAATTGAGGGGTCCCTCTCATTTTTGGCTATTTGCAAATAAACGAATACATATTTAAATAAATCAAGAACCAATCAAGAACCAAGAACAAAGTCAAACAGAAGTTACGATAACCCGAAGGTGGCGTCATTGAAAGCAAAGATTGCAAAGTATATCATGGTAGCCAGAAATGGGATTTCAGCTAAATTGAACGAAAATTATCGCCAAACGAAGGGGCCCTCTATTCTACACTAGAGCCAAAAGTATTAACTATTTAATATTCTGACTAATAAATTTCACCGACTTTTTTAATATTATATAGGAGTTAGGGGTCGTATTATGATTGCCCTTGCAGTGAGTGAATTTGCACGCAACACTTGCATTCGATTTGTACCAAGAACAAATGAAACAGATTACGTAGCTGTTTTCAGAGGAGGTGGGTAAGTACTAAATTTTTGTACGTCTAACACATGATTGAATTGCATCTTCTTTCAAGTAGTTAGCTTTTACGATTTATAAGGAATGAAATTGGAGTGTTATTTGCGAAACATGTTTATTGGTTGCATGCAAATGTGTCCGTGAATAAGATTACGAAATGGAAAAACAGTTTTATTTGATTTGTATCATTTTCAGTTGCTGGATTTTTGAGATATTGTATTGATTTTGAGATCAATATTGTTGAAACGTTGTACGTAAACATACAGACATTATAATTTTGTGAAATATGAAAGAGCAATTGTTGACAAACATTGTAGTAGATGCTATTCTAAGCAGTATATATTCTTCAACTGTAGCCAACTTTCCTTAGATTTTTGTCTCCTTCTCAGTTTTTCGTAGTTTAAATACTAATTTGGGAACCTTTAAATGCATTCATTTTTAAATAAATTATTCTAGATATATCTACAATAAATGTAGTGATTATGATATACCTTTTTTAAACTATATCGATACATTTTCACCATCTTTAACCACCGGCTATTGATGTTGAGTGTTTTTCGTATAATACATAAATAAACTTAAAATTTTATAGCAAAAAGTACCAGCTCTCAAATAGCCAGAGTATTTCATTTGAAATTCAATATTTACAGTGAAAGACGTCCTCGCCCGAAACTTTAAACAGATCCCCACCGTCACCTCTGATGACGCAAATGCTGTTGCTGAGAGCAAACATTTCAGGCATACATTCAAAATACCCTACTTTTCGGATCATTACTGTCCTAGAAACTTCTCAACCGCAATGGCAAGATTGCGGACCATTTTAAGGACATAAAGATTTCTTTAGGCAAGACCATTTTATACCCAATATGCAGACATTGCCTCCAAACCCAATTAACACTGGAACACATTTTCAATTGTCTGGCACTTCTGGATGCACTTTTTGAACTCGGCTCACCACCAGGAGACATTTTATATAGTCTCCAGGAGCCAAAACTTATCCTCCAAACGTTTGACAATATTTAGCATTGCCATAAACAAAAAAACAACAATATAATGTATTTTTTAAATATTAATAAAAAATTATGAAGTAGTTAGAATCATATAATAAAATTAATGGCCAAAAAATACATTTTATATATAAATATTGTAATATACATACTAATAAAAAATATAATGAAAGTAAGTTTCAGTTTTCTTTAGTTGTTTACTTCAAAATATTAAACAAATATTTAATTTGAAATAGTTTACGTTTATTTTTATAAAATGAACGCTCTTAAACATATTAATTAAAAAAATACTAAATAATCGTTTTTCATATTTTAGATGTTATTCTATGGTTGGGCGAATGGGTGGAAAACAAGAACTGTCATTGGCTAATCCTTGTGATCAAGTTGGAATCGTCATTCACGAATTTATGCATGCCATAGGCTTCTGGCATGAACAAAGTAGATTAGATAGAGATGACTATGTGACTATAAGATGGGAAAATATTGCTTCTGGTTTGTATACATAAGTTAGAAAGTTGCTTTACTTTACTTGATTTTCATACAGTATCGATCAAGCAGTAAAGTTACTTTTGTTTAATTAACAAAAAAAAAAAAAAAAAAAAAAATTTTCAATTAATTAAAGATTAATAATTAATTAATAAATTTGACCCATATCAAATAATTAATGAAATTATCTTTCTTGGACATAAATTTGTCATTAGAAAAATAAATCCTAAATAAATTTAGTTTTTGAATATATTGTAAAAAATTCCAGTTCAAACTACCGTAAAAAAAAAAAAAAAACCGGTACAGAGAGTACCGGTACTTTTTATCGTAAAATTCATTTTTATGGGAGCATGTTAAGGAACAATAAAAAAAAAAATCTGATATATAGTAATTTTTTACTGCTATAATTACCGTAAAATCACTGAATCACTCTAATGAAATAAATATCACGGTATATTATTTTAAGGTAAAAATGGATTTTGCGAATACTGGATTTTACGGATGATGCACCCAAAGTGCCAGTACTTTAACCGTAAGTTGATCCGGAATTTTCTACAGGGTAGGAAGTTTTATAAGATTTGAATACATTATTCAAAATGTGTCTAGTAAAATACATTGGGGGCAAAGTAAGGATGGATTTTGTTTTGATTTCCATTATAGATAGCAGATAGTTAGGCTAAAATTTTTTTTTATAAGATATGCATGGATTATAGATTTATTCAAAACGGATAAACTTTTGTAAAAAAGAAATATCCATTATAGATTTTTCTCTGATTTCGTTTAAAGATAGAGGATATTTCGGAAAAAAAAAATGTTTCAAGATATTTCTGTACAATCAATGCAATTTTAACGTATAGTTTGTTCACATATGCTTACACCATTATTATTATTATTTTCCTTTTAGTCTTAAAATATATGCTAAGAAAATAAATTCTATTGAGAATTGAAAATTTTGCATTATCGTGAAATATAATATTCATGAAATATAATATTTATTGATATAATCATAAAAGGAAATGTTTGAACTAATATCCTGGCTATAATTTCAGGTACCGAAGGAAATTTCCAAAAGTATGACTCTTACATTCAGCAAACGTTAGATGAAGATTATGATTATTCATCAGTCTTGCATTACAGCCGGAGAGCATTCAGTAAGAATGGAAGAAATACTATAGAACCAAAGAATATAGTTGGGAGTTTTATGATTGGGCAAAGATTTGGATTCAGCCAAACTGATGTACGCAAAATAAATAAGCTCTATAACTGTACAAACTATTTGTAAATTGGTTTGGTTGAGGGAGTTCAGATGTTCTATCTGTCTCCTTGTAAAAATGACTAGCTTTGACTTTTCCTCGAAAAATACTCAATTAATTATTAAAATAATACTGTTTATTTTTCTTCTTGTTGTAGTTACTCTTCAAATGCCATGTTGAAAAATAACTATCCTTTAAAAGCAAATTGTTATTTTTATAGATTATAACAGTTAACAGCCTATTCACCACTGTTAAATTAAGTTTTATTCATCTACAGTTGGTGTTAGAAATTTTACAAAATTGTTAAAATGCAGAAAAGTCACATGTTTTTCAAAGAAAATTATTACCATTTAGAATTTTTTTCTTACCTAAACACTTGAAAAACTGCAACCTCTAAAAAATGGGAAAATATAGAATTTGTTATTGATTTTTAATGACTTTCATTTAGGTGAAATAAACTCCTCAAAGTAGCAATATTTTTTTTTTATTTTTTAAAATGTTTGGTCGCAAGTTGAAACAGGAAGGTACTAAAACAGTAATTTAGTAGATTTGGAAAGCGCTATTGTATTTTCATCTCACAAATCTCCCATTCCTCTAAAAAATCCTTCAAAAATTCCAATGCTTACGGTTTTATTTTCTTTTTTTGATAGAATTCTGGATTTTTAGTTTAAGAGTAGTCATTAAGAAGAACCCTATATATTTAAAAACGAAAGTTTGGCTTTGAGATTCAGTATCTTTTTTTTTTAATTTCCTATGAGCTACACAATCAGTCTTCCCGATGAGCAGACCTAGTGCGTTCTCCAGAAGTGGTATTCACTCTTTCAGGACCACCACAAAGGGTGAGATACCGTTGGCCATGTTAATTTGGACGTCTAGTTTCTGTCACACTTGATGGCAGCACCGAGACTCTATTTGGATGCTATAGTGCAACCCAGCCACGATTCAGTAACTTAAACAATGGCTTTTTTCATTTTCCATTAGTAAATGTTCGTAATGTTTAGTAAATGTTAGTAGTTTCCTTTAGTTCGGAAGTTGAAGTAATTTTAACAATTAAAAGTGTTTATAGCATATATTTGCTTACGTATAATAATTACTTTTGCTTGTGTGTAAATGATAATTTCTTAAGGTTTCTAAAAATTACGCAAACTCGGGATATTTAATAATTGCATTTAGTCAAGGATTAAAATGATTTGTATTTATGACTAATTTCCAAGCTGCACAAATAATTTCAAGAACTTAAAAAAAATCACATAGTTACGTTTATAAACGTTTTAAAAGTTCTTAAAAATTCTAGAAGAGGTTTTATTTTGTTGATAAAATGTAAAAGGTGATAAATTTATAAAATATATGCAATATAAGAGATAAAACCAAAAAAGTTTTATTAAGCATGTATGAGTAACAAATTTTATAAATAAAGAAGTATTTGAATTATATCAGAAAATTTGCTGTGTTCTAAATTTAAATAACATCAAGTAATTTTGAATTTGGCTTCAAATTAGGAGGCAGTATGTCAAACTGTTACTCAAAGTTGTCAGCTGTATGAAGTCAATGTTTTGCCAAATGCTCAGATTTTCATGAGGTATACGGAATTTTTAGAAATAAATAAGTCAATAAAAACAATATTTTCACAATACGAACTAATTTCTCAAAAGCTGATGATATTTAACATTATGTTTATTGCATGGTAGTTAGTTGAATCAGAATTTAATTTGTAATTGGTCACCATTGATGTCAATAATCTGATTATTGCTAAACTGTACGCGGTTTTTTTTAAACACCATTTCTTAGAAATCATCTTGCACTATGAATTTACTTTCAACAGTAATAAACAATCATTATCATGCTAAAAATACTAATAAAAAACAATCATATTTCAAACTTCACCATTTTTTTATTTTTTGTGTACAATGCCTACATTGTATATAATTTCCGATAAAATTACGGTAAATAGTACGAGTCCCCTAAGTGTATCACTCGTAAAATTAATTGTACCGCACAATCCATTTTTAACATAAAGTTTTATACCGTATATTTTTCAGTAATTACTTTGTAACTACAGTGGTTATACAATGAATATTATTGTAAAAAGTTACAGTAAGTCAGATTCTTTGATTCCGTAAAATTGTACGGTAAAAATTGATTATACGGTAAAAATGTACCGGTATTCAGGATGTGAGTACATTTTAACGATTACATTTTAACCATTAGTTGAACCGGATCTTTTCACAATGTGTGCTGCATTACAACGATATACACTTTGGGATTTCCGTTACAGTAAACTAATCAAATTATGCTTATTGTAATCTAGTCATATTAATTTTCTGACAGAAGTTTCAGGAGTTTTTCTGACATAATTAAAAATGGAATCTCTAAAGGAGCCATAATGGCACATATAAAATATTAAAATGGTCTCAGTTGATTACTTTAAATCAATTTTAATGTCCGGGTTTTAGAACTGCTATGAATTGGGCACAGCTCGCCCAAATGGAAATCAAAAAATTTTTTTTCGATCCCTTACTAGGAAGGATAGAATGCGTGGTGGTTTTAATTCGTTGTATTTTAACTTCGGTAACGAGTAATTGAAGAATAAACTTGAAGTATAAATAATGCTTGCTTAATCTAATTTCTATTTTAACGAAAGTGGTTTTTCATTTAGATGCACATTTAATAGCTCCAGTTTGAGATATCAGAATAGTTAAATGGCTGTAGCTGATGTCAGTTTTAGAATCTGAATTTTAATACTGCTGTTAAAGATGGAAAGCAAAAATATTTTTAACACTGTGTGAGATTAACAGATTAACTTAAAAGGTAAAAGATTTAATAAAAAAATTTATATAAAGAAAAGAAAATGTTTCTCACTGTTTATTTACGCTGTTTTTTTTTTAAATATATAGTTATTTATGTAACATAAATATAATATTTTGCATACATCAGTAATACTGAAAACTTATATCCTAAACCAACTGTTAATGTATGTATTAGTTGATACTAATTTATAGCCAGGAAATAATAAATCGCTAATATTATAAACCAAGAAATAATAAATCGATATTTATCAACACTACACAATTATAGACAAAACTGAGAAATATAATTAAACTGCAAACATGACATTTTCTTTAAAAATTTGTTGTTATTTGCTGACCTTCCCAGCAACTTTACGGTATTAGATTAATTAAACTTGTTTTTAGTTGCTCATAACATTAAAAAAAAAAAAAAAAAAAAAAAAAAAAAAAAAAAAGGATTGACCATATTCAGTATCATTTGGCATGATGCAATTCCCTTAAATGAATTAGTACCATTTCTAAATTAATTTTGATTTTTAATGTATATTTTATTTTTTTCAATTCATTCAGTATTTATTCCTAAAATTTAGTCATCATTAGTGTCAATAGTAGTATAGCAAATGTTACGTTTTTCTAAACGAATTAGTATCATTTTTCCATTGATTTTGCTCTTTGGTACACAGTTTTTTATTTTATTTAATTAGTACTTATTACCAAGATTATCAAGGGATTATTATATTAAAAAATAGTAAAGTTATTTACTATGTTTCATTCAAACGAATTATTACCATCCCTCTATAAGTTGTGTTCTTTGGAACTAAATTTATTTTGCTTAAATCAGTACCTATAACCAAAATTACTCAAGTATCATTGGCGTCAATATTTTTCATGTAGTTTGGCGAATTTTTAGGCTAATTTTCATGATATTTTCATGATAGTTTAGTTTTATAAAAACACGTTTAAAACGCCCAACTATAATAAAAATAAGTAAATGGTTTCAGATATTTTCAGAAATATCCTAAATAATAAATGGTAATTTGGTGACATAGTTCGCCTATGCTACCACGTTCACGTTGATCATTAAGTTTATCTAACATAACTAATACAAATAATTTAATATTAAAGAATGGGAAATAAACTCCTTTTTTTTTAAATAAGGAGAGCTATAAGCTAGCAAGCAACAAGGCCACCTTTAAAATATTTGATAAAACAGAATCATCTGTAGTTTAATTGTAAGGAATAAATAGTTTGAACCAATGAGAAGATTCAATTTTTTCAACGACCCTCTAGAGTGAAATTTTGAGCGATTTTAAAGATCGGCGGCTAAAATTTCATCTCTCATCCACTGTCCAAAATTTAGGACGCTAATTAAAGTATTACCGGACTTATAAGAGAAAAACACACCTACATCCACAAAGTCTTACTTTTATTTTTAAATGATATAAAGGTATTATGGTATCAAAAATGCTACATTTTCCAGTTGAATGCCATTTTAATTTGATTTTTATTTTTTATGAATTTATGATACATATTTTTATAAGATAATAGGAAACGAAAGCATTTACTTTGAAAAAAGTTCCTTGTAAAGAACTATTTATCAAGTTTTCTTTATCAGATAATTCATTTATTAAATTTCTTTTCAACTCACAAAAAAGATAAACACAATGACAAAATTTCAATTAGAATTATTTGCATATTTTCCTTTATTCTTTTGAAATGTTTATCACTTTCATCATTCTATTCTTAAGTTAATTGATGTTTGGTACCAGTTGCAAATAAATCACGAAATATATGCTGACTATTTTATAATATTTTAATTTCCTTATTATTAGAAATAACAATAGATTGTTTCTGTTTTTTTACCGAAGTACTTTTTTATCTTTACATGTTTTAAGACATAAGGTAAAATTATTTCTAACATTATAAGCGTGCACTAACATGTACTTACTTACATCTGAGCAAAAAAAAGATATATAAAATATTGAATAATTTTTCTTCCAATTCTCAGATTTTAATACACTCAGTGCCAATAATAGTATAAAGCTCTTTCATTTAAAAGCAATTCCTTGCAAAAATTAATTTTCCTACATTACTGTTTAATTATTTGATTAAAATATATTCATGAAATATTTGAATTTATATATGCAAATTTTTACATCACGTCAAACTATGTAATATCCGTGCCTGTAAGCAAATTGAATCGAGAAATCAGAAATGACATTTTAAAAAATAAAAATTCAGAAAACTAAATAATTTAGAGTAAAAACCTAATAAGGTAAATTATCCAGTTGAATAATAGTTATTTTTTAACAACTCTAATTATGGTTACAGATATTTTAAAGAAGGAACTCACTTATCACTGAAAAACATATGATTCATCTATCGAACTTAGAACATTAAAAACGGCTGCTTATATGTATATATGGTTTCTAAATAGCTTTAATGACGAAAGAAGAATTGTCATGTAATAATTCCACTTGTGTTATTACGAAAATGGAGATTCAATTATGGTAACAAACTTGAACCTAATCTGCTGATAGTAGTACTTATGAATGTATTATTAAACTATATTTAACATCACAAATAATCATTTTAATATGTATTATGTAAATAAAAACTAAGAACAAGGAACAAAAAAAAGGAAAAAAAGTCAGTGACTCATGTGACTTATTTTCTATACCTTCCGCTCCTCTAATATAGTCTCTGAAGCACTTAGCACTGTGAAAAATTTCGGTATAAAGTACCGACACTTTGGATGCATCATCTGTAAAATTCTTTTAACGGTAAAATATTTTACTGTAAGTTTTACAGTAATATTTCTTTAATTAGAGTTATTTAAGGATTTTTCGGTTATTATTACACTATCTCTGATTTTTCGTTCCGTATCATGTTCTGTTCAAAATTTATTTAACAGTAAAAAATACCGCTACCCTGAGTGTCGTTAGTTTTCACGGAAATTTGAATAAAATGTCTCAACAGTGCAACTGCGGGACCAAACGAGTATGTAAATTTTCTCTGTGAATGAAAATTTTTTAAAAGCGGTTCGAGTCCCCAATTTCTCTAGGTGTTGAGAAGAAAAAGAATTTTCGATAAATGCTTACTCGCACTAAATAATGTATTACTACGCGTTAGTCCTAAAATTAATTATCACTTAGTCCATCAGGTATAAAATATGACTAAGTAGAATTTCTGAGTAATTCTGAGAAAAATATGTTAGGTTTTATGTTTAGGGCAATTGTAATTTTTTCTCTCCCAACTAATTTTTTTTTCTATAACAGCATTTTCTTAAAAAATGTAACACAATTTTATGTTTTTTGAAATTGCTCATTTTACGAATAAAAACCATATTTCCTAACAATGTCAAAACAAAAAAATAAATCATGTGATTCATTAATCAGAGGTTTTTTTCCGAACAAATCTTCTCTTACATAGAGTATGACTTCATAAATAAGGAATATATCGAACCAGTGCTGCGTCCAATCAATGCCTTAATTCGGATAACAGGAACTACTAACTATTAAAGAGGTTACATAAGTGAAAAGATCATGCAAGGAATGGTCATTAATTCATAAATTTATTATTCAATTGATTCATAATTAAGGAAATAGTTTTGGTTTAGGAATATTCTTTATTAAAGGCTGGTGGTTTTAATTTTTTTTAAATTCATGAATTGAGTTATCTTTTTAAAAAAAGTAATAAACCGAATGTTGAATTTCATATATATACAAATTCTAAGTTTTATTCTAAGTAAGTTTAATTTAAGTCCTATTTCTGAGTTTAAAATTAGTAATTTGGTTTAGATTTAAACTAAAAGAAAAATTTGAGTTTATTTTTTAACTAATTTTTAAAGTGAATTTTTTTTACAATACGGTGCACTTAAAGGAAACTTAGCTTTAAGAGGGAGGGATTTGAAATTTTTTAATTGATTTTTTACATGATTTTTTTCCACTTCAATGAAACTTAGCATAGAGAGGTTTTTGATTTAAGCTGTAAGAGAAACTTCACATCCAACTTTTTCTAATTATTTTAACTGACCATACTGTTTAGAAAAATTAACATACACGTTTTTACAAAAGAAAGCAAGTGGATGTTGCTAAATCGGAAAAAAAAATATTCGAAACAAGTTCATCAGAAAACACCTGCGTTTTAGAGCTATTTATGCTTTTTTACGCGTAAACACCTGCTTTGAACTGAATTAATCAATGGGAAAAATAAAGTGTGCTTTGCACGAGCACTTTACTCGTTTATAATCCATGAAAAGTGTGCAAAAAAAGGAAATGAATAAATTAAAAAAAAAAAGGAATGTGAAAAAAAGGAATATGAATAAATTTTGAACTCCTGATTCGATTAATACATTCTGGGACAAAATTGTTTGATTGATTAATTTGCACCTTAAATATGTTGATTAATTAGAGTAGACGATATTTTAAGTTACAAATTCTGACAAAAAACGTACTTTTATTTTTAATAAATAAAATTTTTTTTCGGTAGATCATTAAAATTTGATCAATAAAATTTGAGCTCATCTGCAATTTTTAAATATTCAGCTGGGACAGGAGAGTGGAAGAAAATGTTTTGTGTTAATATTACTTTTTTTCTGCATTTCGACATATCTCCAGAACTTTTAAGTAAATCGAAAAATTTTTTGCACCCAGTTTTAAAATTCATTTATTTCAAGATCATTTAAGACAAGTTCTTGAAAAATTAAATTTTAATTTCAAGCTTAATTTATCTGGATCTATTCTGCCAATTTCGTTCGAAATATGCATTTTTCGATTTAAAATTACATTCTTTCAAATGATGTAAAAATCTACACACCTTAACGTTTACATTTTTTCAACTAATATTAAAAATAATAAGAAGATAATAAATAACTATTAAAAATTAATTTTATAAGGAATTAGCTTTGAATAAACTTTCTAATTGCGTGCAAAAATTTCTCCTTTCGTTTTAAAAGATCTCGGGAGATGGCAAAGTAAGCAAAAAATTAAACTTATATTGAAAAAATTGTGGTAAAATTACCGTGCAGGAGGGTAATGACAAACAAGAAAAAAAAAAAAAAAGAACAAAAAAGAAGATGGTATTTAAACCATTCATTTGGTAATTTTTTCGTTCATATACTAACGATTCATCGGAAGTTTTGATTTTCAAAATCAACACACATATAGTATAATGTGTATAGCTAGAAAATGTGAAAATAAATTTAACTGAAATTTGCGGTTTTTATACCATGCTATAAGATATCGTGATAAAATTTTCAAATTTTTCCACTATAATGAAATTTTATCACAGATTATAAAACTAAATATCTTTGTTAATTTTATTAAATCAGGATCAAAGCGCTTTAATCAACCAATCAAGCATGCTTCACTTCGAGATTGAAGTATGCTTCACTTATTTTGTTGTGGATTACAATATTCAGTTTAAAACGTACATAATTTTAAGATTTAAAAATAAGCAACCATAAATGATATATATATATATATATATATATATATATATATATATATATATATATATATATATGTAATAGGATGCCTTTAAAGGCTAGTTTTTCTGTGTCTTCTGAGTGGATTTGTAAATGCCAATAACCACTAATGAGGTCCACAGAAGAATAATACGAACTTTGGGCTAATTTATCAATTAAAGATTCCACGAGGGGTAACGGTTCAGCATCCGACTTCGTCACCTGATTTAATTTTCTAAAATCTACACATAAACGAGTTTTTTTATTTTCCTCCTTTTTAAATACTAATGTAAACTGGTGCAGAATATGGAGAAGAACTTTCTTTTATTATATTATGTTTTAATAACTCCTGAATTTAGTTATCGATTTCTTCCTGTTGTTTCGGAGATGTTTTATATGGTCTTAAAGAGATCGGTAAATCCGAAGTCAACCTCACCCGTTGTGGTTCTATTCTAACTTTCCCTACATCATATTTATTTTTCGCAAATATGTCCTCATATTCCTTTAGAATTCTTAGTGAATCCGAATTTTTCACACTTTCTATCGATTCCGTTTTATCAATTGAATGACGTTTCATTGAGATAAGAAGATCCTTGCAACCACTCCCTCTCAGACCCTCACTTTAAAACCTTGGACCGCCAAAAAATGTGTGTCTTTTCCATATTTCTCATGGCTAGATAAATCTGGGCCAAATCCATACATCCCAGCAATGGGGAAACCATTATTGTACATCGCCAACAAACACTGTTTTCAATACTTCATATAACGTAATAAAATGTCTTTTCTTTACTGAATATATATATATATATATATATATATATATATATATATATATATATATATATATATATATATATATATATATATATATATATATATATGATTTATGTATATTCCAGTAATTGTAATTCACTGAATTTGAGTAACGTAATCAGCATAATTAAAAACTAAAAGTACAGAACTAATTTTAAAATAAACAAAATATAGAACAGTAAGTTACATGAATTGATCTCTATTAGCTTCTCATTTCTGTTCATTTTATATTCCAGTTCCTTTCAGCTTTTATTGATCATATGAAAAAAAAAGTAATTTCAAAAGCATGTGAGGTTATTAATCCTGTGATATTTCAGTTTTCAGTGTTTTGTTTCCTACTCAAAAAATAAGTTATTTAACAATCTACCTAAATACATACTCTTTTGGGTTTATAATAATACGTACGCTACGTAGTTACGTATCTTTATCAAATTGAAAGAACTGTTTCAACACGTGATATTAGTAACGTAATCTCATGACAATATATATATATATATATATATATATATATATATACACACAACGTTATATCCAATAGTTTTAGTTAATTTTCGCTCCGTGTCTGCAAGCATATTATGAGAGTATAACCTGTTCTACGTCATAAGAGAAAATTCTTACGTTAAATCTGTCTAAACAATAGTATCTTAACAAATCTTAAGAAACTATTTCTGTTCATGATGCTTGTAAATAAATTTCTCCATTGCGTGAGATTAAATATTTACCGAGAACGATTTTGTACAGATTTAACCTTCCACGACAATTTGTTTCTATCATGATAACAACAACCATTGAGCCAAATAAATCAGATCCAGCCGTTTCTATGTTGCCTTAAGATAAGAAGAGATTTTATCGGCTTCTCAAGGAAAACTTTTGTAAAACCTGTATATTGTCAAATGTAGTTTTTTTGAAACGTAATGTTTTGTTGTGTATAGAGTTGTTGTGTATATATCAAAAAGACTACGATATTTAAGGGGAAATAGTTTTAGGAAAACATTAGATTCTTAAGTGAAATTGTTCTGTTAGTTTTTTATTTATTTATATTTGAGATTGCTCTTTAAAGAAAAATAATTTACCATTTCTTTTTAATTAAAACAAATAATAGTTTTTATACTGAAAACTTCAATGCTAGAGATTCTATCAGGAAAATTTTAATTTATATATTCTATAAAATAATAAAGAAAAAACTACCTAATATTACTATTATATCTAAAATACTGCAATACTAAAACTTTGAAAGCAATTTAAAAACCCAGTTTAGCTATCATTGCTTCCTTTTCTTCAGAACAGAAGTGTGTTATGATATTTGAGCATAAAAAATATAAAATCGTAGTGCGCGGATACAGACAAGCTATGGCATTACAAAGCTTGCAATGACAAATTTCAACAAATTTCACTTTTGTCAGAAATGCAAATCTAAATAAAATATTTAATCAATTTGTGTATATAGTTATTAAAAAAGCTACCAAATTTGGAATATCTAGGAAATTAGTACACGTAAAAATCAATTCTGGTAAAACATCGTACTGTATGGTTATAACATTCATGGTTAAAGCAACCCTCATTCTGGTTAATAAAACCAAAATATATGGTATTTAAACCATTCACTTGGTTTAGTTTCTATTGATATGGTAACGGTAAACCAGAAATTCTAATTTTCAAAATTATAGTTCTTATTACCACACATTTAGTAACTAACACAAAACTGAAAAGTAAAAAAATAATTCAATAAATGGTTATGCCATGTTTTAAGATATCAGGAAATAATTACCAAATTTTACTAAATTTATCATATATTATAAAATTATATTTTATTGTTAATTGTTTAAAATTAATTACCAAAGCGCTTTGATAAAAGTCGCCAAGGTTTTTGGCATTCTCATTGAGACGGATACACGGTAAATTTTACCATATTCTGTTAGTTTAGTTCATACTTTTTTCAGTGTATAATAAGTTAAATAAAGATGATATTGAGGCTTTTGTCAATAATAGAATAATATAGAAATTTTTTTTTAAATTGAAGCATTTGTAAATACATTTCCAAAACAACATTTTAAAATTATCATATTTAAATTTTCTAATTAATACTCATTGTTTGAAAACAATGCAATTTCTCATAGTTTGATGATATTGAAAAAAAACTAAAACTAAATAGGAATTTTAGGATTTCCAAAATTTATTATGTAATATGAAACAAACATAAGTTTAAAATTGAATCGTACCAATCACTTTTGTGTTTGAACAATAAGAAACAAGACAATTTTTCGTAATCTTGCCAGTATTAAACGTAGATAAATGATTAGGAAATAGATTCAAGTAAACAACTTTATTGTTCGTATTGTAAGAAGTATTCTGAAAAATATTCAATATTTTAATCTCTTTTACATTAAATTCAACTATAAGTAAGTGCATGAGATATTCAAATTTTAAGAAATAAAAAGGTGCATTATTATTTCGAAAAGTGAATTGAAAACAAGAATTTATTTATGGCATGTTTACAGAAAATGGCTTATTTTGACTTAACGGAAAGGAAATTCCAAAGAGGGTTCTGAATAATAGTCCTGGAGGAGGAAATTGTTGTAAGTTTAAAATGCATTTTACAAAGAAATGCTTTGAAATTAAAAAAAAAATGTATGTATCATGCGGATGAAAAATGTTTTTCGCCTTCAAATATTTTTCTTAAAAATAATTGGAGCAGATAAAATTCTTAAATCTTGTTTTTATAATTTTAAAGTGTGTATTGCTTTCTGTCTCCAACAGCAAGCTCTAAAGATTTTTTTAAAATTTGTTTCAGAGTCTCTTAAGTAAATCGCTATATAATGGAAAACGCAAATACCCTTTTTTATCGATCTTGTTCCATGTACTTTTGTAATTGACTTATTTTTCTTAAATTTTATGTTTTAATTCAAATGCTAAATAATACTTTTTTTTGAAAGTGTAATTGAGTATTGAAATTTGGATGAGTACTGAAAGTGTCATTACATATCAAGGTTGGAAATGTGCTAGAAAGTGTGACTGTTTAATAATATGGCTTTGAATAAGAAATTTTGATATGATATCGAACATGAGTTTGTCCTGAAAAGTGTGATTGAGTATTGAAATTGAATGAGCACTGTAAGCATCATTGAATATTAGAAATAAATGCGTACTAGACAGTTTGACTGAATATTGAATATGGATAAGTACTGGAAAGAGGGATTGAATATGAAATAGATGATTACTCAAAAAAGGGATACTAATACCGAAATTGATTTGTACAAAAAATTGTGATTAGATATAGGAAATGAAATAGGTAATTGAATATTGAAGAAGGATGATTATTAAAAAATTAATGAATATATATAAAAAAAAACATGAGTACTGAAGAGTGAATATGGATGAGTACTGGAAAGTGAGATTGAATATTGAAATGGATTTGTACAGGGAATTGTGATTGGATTTCGAAAATGAAGTGTATGATTGAATAATGAAAATGAATGATTACTGAAAAAAGTGATTGAATATCAAAAATAAATGACTACTAAAGAGCGAAAATGGATGAGTACTGGAAAGTGTGATTGAATAATGAATTTGATTTGTACAGGAAATTGTAATTGGATATCAAAAATGAAATGTGTGATTGAATATTGGAACGGATTTGTACAGGAAATCATGATTGGATGTAGAAAAAGAAATGTAAATTAAATATTAAAAATAAATGATTACTAGAGGGCGAGATTGAATATCAAAAATGGATGAGTACTAGAAAGTGTGACTGAATATGGATCAGTACTGAAAAATTTTGATTGAATATTGAAAAGGGATGAATACTCTGGAAGTGTGATTGGATATTTAAAAGTCATATGTGCTGTACGATACTCCGCTTTGTATTGGTTATTTCAGTTCCAGAAATCTTATCTCTTACTTTGGAAGATTTAGTAATTAATGCTGAAATTTATAATTTCACATTTTAATTTTTAAAATTGTAATGAAATATTAAAAAAAAGATGAGTACTGAAATAACTGATTGAATTTGGAAAGAGGATGAGCACTGCAAAATGTAATTGGATATTTAAATTATTAAATTTCTGGATTATTTTCTCTGGATTTATTCTGCGATTGAATGATTTTATTGACTTTAATTTTGTTACAATTATTGTTTCCAATATTGTATTATTGTTTTATAATTTACTTGATAAATAATATTTTGAAACGGTATATTTTATTTAATTCTAATATTAATTAATAGTCAATACTTCAAATAACTAAGCCTATATCGAAAGTAAATTTTTTTTAAAGTAAATTTAAAAATATGGTATTCTGTTTGTCCCGCAATTAAAGTAATTTCTTTTTCATTGCTATATACGCAAAAACTTTTATGATTTTCTGCTTCATATTTTTTTGTTGTTTTATTTCAGCTATTCTCACCATATTCAAAAAACAAATTTTGTTTTTGAAAAACAGAAGAGTCAGAGAAAGAATATTCAAAATTTTGATTTAAGCAAACCGGAATCTTTTTATTTTATTTTATTACATAATTTTGCTCGATAAATAAAATGAGATCCAAAAATAAATTATAAATTATATAGTTATTAATTCTTCATGAATTATTATGTACACATTAGAGTTAAAAATTGTTCTCGCTCTAATGGGCAAGTAAGCTTATTTTAACCTTTCATAATTTATTTCTGTCTGTGAGAATAATGTCTAGTATGAATTCTGAATCCTTTAAGGACATTTATTTGATCCATAACATATTACAACATTAAAGGAAAATGACACACGATAAGCATTGAATGATTAGAATCATTTGTCCAATCCTGTCCCATAATTCGATGTTTGGTCAATCTGCATTTAATTTGAAATTAATTTAAACCTCACATTAAAACAACATCGGTAGAAGTTATGTGGTTTTCCTACGTATTCATGAAGACAGCATAAATTAAAATATAATATATACAAATTCGATTTAATTTGTATTGTACATCTTATATAAAATTTTAGATACACCATACGTTTTCGGAGAGAGATTATTAGCTAAGTAATTGCTTTTTTATTGCTTTTTCTAATTTGTAAAATAAAGTATGTTTTATAGAAACCACTGTATTAAATATTGATAAAGAAGAGTACAAAATGTTTTATTAAATCTCTCGAGAAGCGTTCCTTTTCTGATATTTGGTGTTTTTACATTTGGAAGACTTGGAGCAATATAGTGATAAGTAACAAGTTTTTCAAAGATTAAATTTTCATATCAAAAAGCTTTCATATCCTCAAGAAGAAAGCACAATACACGGAGACGTATAGTTATTGGAAATTTTATTTTTATATAGCTATGATTTTCTTGTAATTTTTTAGGTTGCTAATCTGTCAATCTAACGAATGGGGGTTCGATTCCTAGCATTGACACCACATATTATTTCATTTTCCCATCAACACATAAAGAGTTTCGAATGTCCTGCTCTCTCAACTCCAATGTTTGTACCTAACAAAAACCCTATCTCCACTGTGCAGTTAAAAAACAGTTATCATTTATACAAGTACCATACCAGTTGTAAACGGTTTGTTAAACGTCATGTTAAAAATATTTTTTACCGTAAACTTTGAGGTTAATTTGATATTCAGACGGTTATTTTATCATAATTTTAGAATGAAAAATTTTAATAGTGTGAAAAACGAAAGGTAACATAGATTTGAAAAATAATCAACTGTATTCAGAAAAAAAGTGTTTAAATATAGGAATATAGAATGTGGGCACAATAGTAATTTTACTTTTAATAATGTGTAACAATAACCATATACCTTATAAAAATTCAAATGGAAATGAGATTTTAACATTCTTCGGTTTTTTTATTTTTACTTAAAATTTTATATAAATGCAAAAATTAAGATCTTGAGAGAGAGAAAGAGAGAGAGAAATTCTTCTAATAAAATGGATAAATATTCATTATTCAAAGCAAAAAATGTATAAAATATTAGTGGAAAAGCACAAAAAATTGCAATAACTTTCAAACAAACTAGAATTTCTAAAAAAAGAAAAAAATCTCACTCGTCTTAAGTTTCTAGATGGAATTCGTAAGATGCTTTCAGCACGTGAAATTCCAACTCTGTTGTTGAATTTCGGGGGAATGACATGACATTTTTTAAGCAAAGTTTAAAAAAAAAAAAAGAAAAAAGAAAGAAAGAAAAATTCACATAAAAGCATAATAAATTATGTTAAGTTTTGTTTATGATCTCGTTATGGAAAGATAAATAAAATTGGCTTTTTTAGCACATCATATTTCAACTTCGTAGTTACGTGCATTTTAGCGGCTTGTAGATTAAACTTCAAGTAATTTTTTTTTATTATAAATTTAACAGTTTTATTCTCGAATCACTTATCGAATGTGATTTTTTTATTCCCTCATACTTAGTTTAGTAATACATACTTTCGTAAATTCAAGTATCTGAGTGATATAGATTTTGCGCAGAAAAACATAATTTAACTAAATGCTGACTATCCAAAACAGTTGTAGTGATTAGGCTCTTACGATGTTTTAATGTAGAGAAATGTTTCATTAATAATTTATAAATATGATTATTTTTTAAATAAGATAAAAAAAGCTAAACGTTTATAATAAATTTCCACTTAATTAGTCTCATATTAGTTTTATTTGTCGCCATAGCTCGGTGGTTAAAGACAGTGAGTTGTCATTGCAAGTACCAGCATTTTGTTAAAGCTAATTAATCTGAAGCTGATTAAAGCTTTTTCAACATCAGATGGTAGCATGTCTAGGAAGTATGGAGATGATATTGTGTGCAAGGATGGCCTCATCTACTCAACGAATCTACATGGATCCTCTGGCTAACTACGGGCTGTTGAGGGAAGTCCTTACTATTATGCTGGGGTGTTCAAATTCAAAAAAGAATTTTAAGAAAGTAGTCAGATATCACCAAAATTACAAGATAAATGTATTTGAATGTATTTTGATGCAATAGAAAAAAAGGTAAAATATAGTGTGATAAAAACACAGGCATACGGGGTGAGAAAAAAAAATCAAACTAAGAAGGTATGAAAATCTTTGACACCCTCCCTGTCTTCTAAGAACACACCGAGACTTGTGTGAGGGGCAAACGAATGATGTTTTAAAGTCTTGTGTTTAGGGAAACAGTTAGCCATGATCATTTAATTTCTATGGAACACAATACGCAACTACCTAACTATTATTTGGTTTTAATACAATAATCCTATATAGCATGTTTTGGACGCTCTATTAAATGCAATTGCAGCTCGTTAAATCAAAATTTAAAGCTCCAGGGCTTGTTGCAGAAGCACATAAATTGTTTCATTATTGCATAAAATGAAATCATATAATTGGCCAGTATTGGAAGAGAATTATATATGCTATAATAATACTGGATGATTTGTGAAGACTACCTTTAATATGTATTGTTAGATTCCTTCTCAAAAATGAAAACAAAAAAGTTTACATATTGGGATTGCAGTTTAATGTTAATCCGTCTACAAAACAAAATTTCTAATGAAATCTGACAAATCATACTAAAGGAAGGCTAACTTAGTAATAAACTCAACATATTTGATTGTGGAAAGAAATCACGGAATTAAAAGTCGATCATTAGAGCAACTTCCAAATTTTTTTCTCTAAACCTGTTTTGATGTTAATCACATTCGACTTCTTCTACTATAATTTGTCAAAATTTAACACAGTTTTTTTTTCATTGTTCAAATATTAATTTGTAACTCTATGTGACTTTATATTTTTGACTCTTTTTTTATGTGGATTTTTCCTTAAAGAACACTCAGTGTGTATATTTTTTGTTTGATTTCTCAACTGCAATTTCTTTTTCTCAAACACCGATAACTGTCACGCACTTCCATGCACATGTATTAAAACAGCTAAGATGTTAGTTTGATTCAATTGCATAAATCTATCTTTATTCCAAATTTTATTTTAATTGGATAAATGGCTCTGGAGAAAACCAGCAAAATCACACAATTTTCTTGCTTTAAACACCCGAGAATGTAAATGATGACGATTTTAAGTTTTTTTAGTGTTTATTTTATTAATACTTCTGGAGAAATAAATGTAATAAAGTTAATTTGCCAACTTATTATATATCACCAAAACTAAAATTTCCTTATATAGAATATGCTTTATTCGAATTTAATTTATCCTAAGTCTTTAATAGGCGTGAAGTACCGTCATTCTATCACGCCTCTAACTCTTCTTTACCCTCTTTAAAAATAAATAAATCTGACTGAAATATCTGATATAATCCAAATTGGTTTAAGTTTGTAATCTCCTTATAATATTGTGTAGCCAAATTAAATCGACAACTTCGTCCAACTTTACCCATAAATGACCAATTTACTCAGTCTTTGTTTATATTTGACTTAATCTTATCTTTGAAACTTTTACAATTTGGAAAACTTCAAAAATAAAATCCTTACAATAATATTCTTAGAATTCAAATGATTAAAGTTTGCATGATTGATAGAGTTTATAATCTTTAGTTACTATTTCTGTGGTTAATATACTTTTCAACTTTTTGTTATTATAGTTTTCGTAATTTTAAGTTATTAAAGTTTACATAATCAATAAAATTTATAATATTTATATATTTAAATTTATATAATCGATTTGATTTAATAATCTTTATTTGTTAAAGTTTCTGTAATCTGTAGTCTTATAATATTCAATAATAAAAGTTTCCATAATCGATAGTTTGCATAATTAGTAATGAAATATTATAAAACTTTCGAGCTTTAAGATCTTTAGTTATTGAAGTTCTTGTCAATAATAACTCCAACATATTAGGTAAAGAAAGCGGGGCACATAACATAAATACAGTAACTACAGTATATTTGCATTACAGTAACATTACCGTACAGTAACTACAGTATAATACATAAATTCGATCTGATACTTAGATTAATAACCTCTTTCTTCCAGAATAAAAATAAATACCCAATAAATCATAAATACCAACGTCATTACTGTAAATTGCTTTAATCTTTCTCATATTTGATTCAGCGATTCCCTGTAAGTACAGATGGTTTAATTCCAAGCAATGATTGTACTCAAATGTACAAACAACAATGCAATGATTGTACTCAAAGTGACATGTATATTTACATTTAAATTGATTACTTTGGGATGTTTAATATAGCACTTATTTTTCAAAAAACTTCTTTATTAAATAAGTTAATTTACAATTTCATAACATTTCTAAAATATTTGTCGACATAAGTTGCCTTGCAGCATATGTTTATTAAACTATTTTTAACTTTATATACACATGTTAAGTCGATATCGATCCAGAAATACAAAATAATGACAAATTGACAAAATAATAACAAATGATTTTAAATTAAAATATAAATTCTATGAAAAATGTGTTCTCATTTATGTATTCTAATTTTCGAAATAATGTTAGGATATAAAAATCTGCGTATGTCACGCTTTTTTTTGGATGCTCTTACGATTCGTCTTAATAATTGTATATTAATTGTATATTAAAGTTACTTGGCAAAAGTACTCTGCTTAAATCAGTACAGAACGTTCTTACGAAAATATTATTATAATGATGCCTGCTTGATAGTTGATTCTTCCCAACTTTATCAAACCGTTCTTTTTTCGGCAAAAATTGGTAGGTAAACATATGACGCATGAAAAGTAATGTGTTGCAAAATTTTTAATTCAGAACCTGTTTTTTCGTGTCTTGGTTATATTATGTGTTTTCTAAAATCTAAACCAGTTTTGGCTAAATATAAAACCAGTTTTTGAAACAATATGTTTATGGCATTTTTTTAAGTCATAAATACGCGAAGCGTCAACACTGCCAATTAATTTAGCTACTCTCCTAACTACAATAGAATTATTTTAAAAGCCAGACTAAAATAAAATTAAAAAACTTCCTTTAAAGTTTTGCTCGAAAAGTCAAGAACTACTGGAATTGACGATTTGTGCTGAATTCTCCCCTCACCCCCCAAGTAACATTTAACTTTTGTGTGTAGCTGTTGTCTCAGAAAAAAACATAAATAAATATTACTATGTGCATTCATGTCTGCATTAAGACAATCATATCGAATACAATATAATAAATTTTCTACTAATTATCAGCGAAGTATGTATCATGTTTTATTAAATTTTTTCGCAAAAAAGAATGATAAAAAGATTCACATAGTTGATCAATAAATATCCAACGTCTAAGATTTAGTGACAGATATTTTTGATTACACTGTAAAACAAAATCTGCTAAATTTACATAAAACAAAAACTACCAGCTGGTGTGTCAGCATAAAACCGTTTATTTCCCAGAAAACTACTGTTATTTAAAAACATACGTCTGGTCTTCAAGCAGATAAATACTGTTATTTTAACAAAAAAAAAAAAACAAAACAAAACTGTGCTATTTTAACAAAATAACCTGTAAAATAATTATGTCAACATTGTTGTCCATAAGAGCTAAAAGCAGAATTTGTACCAACAGTCAACACTGGGTGCCGACCCTGCGTCGCCTTATTGAGAGTCAAGTGCTCCGTCCCCTGAGCAACCGCAAATGTAGAGACTCAGTATGAAGAACAATTTTAAACTGTTTTTTTTTATCATGTAAGTCTTACTAATTACAATAATATTTAAGTGTAAAAAAATTTAAAACTACAGTTGGCCACCCGTATAAAAATGTTTTGAAACTTAAATTAACAAAATATTAGATCCTAAGAAGTATAATAATCAGGTAGAGTATCGATTTGACAATTGAATCGCAGTTTTACTCATAATGTTCAAAAAAATAATATTGATAGCTAAATAATAAGAGCAAGTAAAGAAAATAATCGTAAAACATTTTGCAAAAAAAGATCGAGTTATCGTACGGTAAGCAAAACTGCATGGAGAAAACTATAATTTGAGCTGAAAGTTTTAATCCGTTTACGATCCGTTTTGTCAACAAAACAACTTCAAATATACAAAGAAATATATAAAAACAACAGTTGACAACAAATTAATTATATACTGATTAATTTTTGCCAGAATCTTGCAATTACAAATAAAAAAGTAATTAAGTATCCTTTCATAGAATTTATTTTTGCGACCTGAAACAGATTTGATATTTAGAAATACATAAATTCCTTTTTAAATAAGAAATGCGTTCTTTTCTCCTCTCACTTACTGAAGATTTTCAACAACCACACACACTAAAGGTTAACAGCTGGTCTGAGCCAAATCATTAGAGTGATTTATGAGCAGCTTTAAAAGTGATGTGGGTGATAAATACGCGACAAATTTTATGACGAGGTAACCAATTTGTAGATAGCGCTAGCTTATTTTGCTTAAGGCTAAGTATAAATAATTTGTCTTCAACCTCATAGATTATGATAAGATATTCATGAGGTTATAAATTTGAAAGTATGATTATTTCTAGATGAGTCTCGTTAAAAGTTGAGGATATCAAAAGTTTAAGCTGCAATATTTATTTTCATTACGTGAAGGATAGCTTAGAAAATATTTTCTTTGAAAGTAAGATGGTGCATCAAATCATTAATACCGTGCATGAATATTGCAGTTTTAAAACGAGAAATATTTAATTTATTGGTTTTAAATGTTTATGAATAGGAACATTGTCATGTTGTTGTAAAGGAATTTCTTGGGATACCTAATAAGTTTTGCCAATATGGTTTGCTTTGGATTTAAATATCGTGCAGCTTTTGTTTGATATTTTAATTCAGTGAGTTGTAAAAGACTAATATTTAGATGCATGTAATTGTTATTAGAATATTTAATGTTCTGCTATTATTAGATCCATCGCAGAGAAAGTTTAATAAATATTATATTCTTTTAAACAAACAAATTCATCAAACATTAATTTATGTCTTGTAAACATGTTTAACTATTCATAAATCCTTTCATAAATACTTGTTTCGTTATTTTTTAGATTCTTTAAAATAAATAAATGAAATCAGTACACCAAAGAAAAAGTACGGTCAAAACTACCAGAATATGGTACAATTTAGCATGTTTATTGCTTTATGGGATTTTAAAAAAGCTCAGTAATTTTTTACAAAGCCCTTTGATAATGATTTTGGTAAAACTAGCAATAAAATATAATTTTTAAGCATGTGATAAATTTAATAAATGTGGTAAAGTTTGGAAATTTTATCACGATACCTTAGAACATAAAAACATTTTCTTCGCTTGAATTTATTTTTCAGTTCGGTACATTTGTAACTAAATGTGTGGTAACAAGAACAACAATTATGAAAACCAGAATTTTCAGTAAACTGTTACCATATAACCGGAAAAATTACCAAATGAATGCTTTAAATACTGAATATTCTGGTTTTTATTAAGAAATATTTTTTTTTTGCTTACCAGTAATGTCATGAATAATACTTGTTATTCAACATCGTTTTTAAATTATTAGCATAGGTAAGTTCTCATTTTAGGATCATTAAATTTGAATTAAATTATATAAAAACCTGATCATTAGAAGGATTGTTATTTAGGATGTACCTTTTTCTATTATGTGCAATTCATTTTTCATTAATTTCACTTAGTACACTTCACTCTTAAAAAAAGGTCATTCAGCTGAAAAAATATTCATATAAATTCTCGGCACATTCTTAAGATTACGCAAAACTTCTCTGTTGGAAAAAAATATGTTCAAGAGTTTTGTCTGTTATCTAAGATGATATTATTTATAGTAATCTTTTATGTTTAATCTTGCCTACTTATTTTATAAAGGGTACAAAATAAATAACTTCGAGAGTGATTCGCCTAAAGCTTCACGAACTTGGCGAGAAAAATAGAAAGGAGGATTTAGATTGATTTTCGATGGTAGAGGATTTACCAAGGATTAAAGAGAGACGGTGTTTAAAGAAGATGTATTGAGAGTATTTGACTATTTTCTGAAATATTATTTTCGTGTTTTAATCATTGTGAATTTCATGTAATGAAATTAAAGAAAATATTATTTAAAGAATTTTTAAATGGTGTTTTTCCTTAAAGTACTATTTAATGTTTCTATGAATATTGTAATAATGAATGATAAGCAATTTCAACAAAATAGATCCAAATATTTTTTTATGTTTTGTATTAAGGAAATCGCAATGTTTAGCACATAATTTAGAGAATATAAATACATTTATATTCACTAAATTAGTGATAAAGCATTGCATAAAAGATGTGGTGAGGATTCGATATTCTGGTTCGTTTTATTTGAGTTTCAATTATTTTTATCTTTTACTAGGGGGCTAAACCCCCTGTTCGCTGCCGCTCACCAACCCCGATGATTGCTTCGCAATAATTGTCTTTTCTTGGCAGAAAACAGTTTTTCTACATAAGTTAAAATTATTCACTTAACATATATGTACTAAAAGGAATTCTGTTTGCTTACTTTTGTGCCTCTACTTCCCAAGTCCAAATATTACTATTTATTGGTATTATAAACATTTGGATCTCTTGATGAACGGAAGTGATTTTTCGAAGTAATCATTTTTTAAAATAACATTTATATTCTTATAACATTATATTGTTCAAACAAATTTGATGAGTTCACAACCATAATTTAATATTCTCGCTAATAATAGCAGTACTGGAAAATAAGTTTAAATTAGGGATGCAAAAATATTTAAAGAAAAACAATACCTTTACGACTATTATTAATTTTATGCTGATGACAACCAAAACAATATTTAAATGAATGAGGAAAAACTGGATCCTATCACGTGATTTCGCGGCCATTAAAAACTCACGAAATTGCGACACCATCATTAGATTCTTATATATAGTAAGAAAAGTACCAGCAAGCATTTTTTTTAGAAAAGTAGTTAGTATTTAATTTAGTCATCGCAAATTTTTTTTAAGCAAAGCGAAAATAAGGTTACTACTTTATAACTATAAGTTAAACTTTTATTTAAGTTAGGATATAATGAAATTTTTACGAACATACCAATTTTCACAAATGCTGTATGGTAAACAAATATTGCATTACAATTGATCTATTTGGTTTGAAAAATGTATTAGAGAGCAATTGACTGAAGAAATACATGAACAAATCAGCAACCGATGTTTGATCAAGTAAACATTTCAATTATGAATGAATAATTTAATTGGTTTACATTCTATTTCTTATTCTTCACAATTTACTTCTAAAAATATTGATTAAACTCTTTTTGCTATCTTCTATTGTCAATAAAAAATCTAAATACTGAGAATTAATAATAAAATTGAGTCTACTTGGTCAAAACATCTAATGGTCCCCAAATTCGACAACGAGACTGAGAAACACATGGTAAATAAAATTTTACGAAAAAGTTTGGAGAACGTTAGTATCAAGGTTGCTACTTGGCTTGAATTTATTTTTTAATAATTCTAGAATTGATTTAGGAAAAAGGTGACTTAAATTTCCATATTTTAACAAATCTAACATTACAAGATTAGACGGTGTAAAATGTTCAAACGGATTCAACCAATAGCGCTTTATTTTCCACTATGACGATGTCCGTAAACAGTGTCATATAATATATATTCCATAATTGTAGTTCAGTAGCAAAACCTTACGCTCCAGACCATATTTCAAATTTTTATTTTTAAAATTTAATCATGTGTTTTAGAGCCATCTGTAATAATTACAATGAATAAGGGTTTCTGTATTTATTTTGTATAAAATATGAATATCATTTTCAACACATGACATGTAATATATACTATAGTAATAAAGTGTTAATGTAATATAACAAATAAAAACAATAGTATTTAAAAGTTTGGAAACATTTCTTAACGCTTTGCTTCAAATCTTATCTTTATAATCATCTATAAATCTTTATTATCCGTATTATCTTTCATTCTTATCATTAAAATCATCTTTATAAACAATGAGATTACTAAAGAAAATCATAAAAAGAGAAAAACAAGCATTTTCAGCATTAATAACAAATAAAAAAATAACAAATAATGAAAATAAATAATAATATAAATAATGAAATTAAATCAGAAAAAGGAATAACAAAAATATGTATATTGATGATTAGACTGTAATATGAAACGATAATATAGATGATAATAAGAATCTTTAATTGGTTCATTCGAAATTTTTTCATTTCGATTTGTTGTTTTAGATTCGAAATTTTTTTTCTTCCATTTATCACTTTAGTTTCTTCATGAAAAGAAGTGGATATAGTTTTATTTTTCGATCACGAGACGTACGCTTTTGATCTGGCTCAGTTTAATTATATGTAACATAAACTGGCATATATAGCACGTGCTAGTACTAATAATACACTTGAGTATTAAGATTACTCGTGGCTATATCAATAGCATTTCAGATGCAAATTTGGACAAAATACAAAGATGCTTTGTTCTGAGTTGATTTACAATAGAAATCCCTGATATAAAGAAGAAAAACAAATATGAAGCAAAACCAATCTCAATAGTAAGGATCTCTATTCAGCATTCCTTCCCATTCTTTTGTTAAATATAAATCAACTGAAACTGCTGAGATTGCGGTTTAAATTCCCTAGATACAGATTAAATTCCTTTCATTCGTTGTATTAGTATACAAGACCTTTATCAGATTTTGTTTGCACACACATTCAATAACATTACCATTGAGAAGTATTAGTTGGAATTCAAGCATTTAACAAATGCAAATAAATTTTGAATATTTCATATTAGCTTTGAATTGTATTGATTAACTCTTCCGGCTGGAAATATTAAAAATTATTCTATAAAATCAGATAAAATTTTCAGTTTATTTTGAATGACAAATATCAATTCGCAAAAATATTTATATATATTTCAAGAAAAAGAACTATTAACCAATATGATCTAAGGATGTACCATATAGATTCAAAAACTAACCCAAATTTTAATGTTCAGGTCATTAATGTTGAGTCATATATTTTCATCTTTTTGCATTATTTTTAGACCTGAAAATAAATTCAACAAATGACATGAATGTAACTAAATAACTATAATTGAATTGAAATATTGCAAAAACTTTTTTTTCTTTTAGCCTATGTTGTAAACAAGGTGAAAGCCCATACGTTGTTCATAAAATTATGAAACTTATTTACTGCTAGATGTTGCAATTGAATCGAAAATGGATTTAATTAATATGTAATAAAATTATTAGGTTAATTATTAATTAAAACATTTAATATATATTGACTTATGTATTTAATTTCAATATAAAATACAAGGATTAGAGTATTTTGTTTCAACATTGAATATACATTGATGACTGATAAAATGTTTAAATTTAATAAATTCTATTAAACTATTAAATGAGTTGATTTATGTATATTATTTGAATATTAAATATTTTTATTGATATGTTTTATTTTAATACTAAAAAATAATTTTTATATATGTTTTCAACATTAAATATTATGATTTATATAGAATATTTAAATTGTAAATGTTTTGATTAATTTATTTTATTACCATTTTAAATGCATTGATTTATGTTTACGATTTAAATATCTAAGAAACAATTATTAGTGTAAATTGAACATTTGTAAGAATAGTTCAAGATTGCATTAATGCACCATATAGGTAACGTTGCGCAATAATAATTTTTAAGAAGATATTCTATTAAACCAATTTAGTGGTAACGTTGAACTACAGTATTGTGTAATCAAATTAGAAATATTGAATGAATAATCCCAAGAAACTGATGCTGTGAGATATTACCTGATTATAAACTTAGTTTTCCTTTAAAAATATATAAATTGGAAGTAATAATTGACATATTTCGAGCTTTCAAAAAAAAGGCGCCCATTTTTCAAGATTTGACAGATATCAATGGGAAAAAACAATAACAATTTGAAATAAAAAAAAAAGTTGCCAAGGAAAAATGCAAAAATAACACAGTGACCGAGAGGGGCCAGACAATGATTTGCATCCCTTGGCCACTGTGTTTTTTTGTATTATTTTTTTTTATCTAGTCAACCTCGCAGAAAGGCTTCATGTTGCGTATCTAAAATGTTTCACTTTCGAAATCCTACATGAAAACTTGGAAAAAAACAGATTCAGTTAAAAATGAGTTTTAAAAATTTCCAAAGTTTTTATTTTTATTTTATTTTATAACCGTTGTTGAACAGCCGACCCAACTTAATGGGTTTACGGCTACTAATGTTCAACTCCGTAGCCTTGTAATTTTGAACCCAATCCAGAAGACAAGGAACTCCTGGATCGAGTATTGGGAGAAATTTGCCTTCGTGGAGGACTTTTTGATGGAGCTAACCCGCATTTGCGTTACATGGAGAGGAAGACCACGAGAACCTCCCACGGTTAGCCTGACGGCAAGGGGACTCTAACCCATGATCCGTCTACCACTGAGGATATTTCACGTCAGCACTGTGGTCAGTGCAAGCCGGATGCGGAATTCGTATCGACAGGGATTCGAACCCGGTTCGCCTCATTGGAAGGCGAACGCTCTATCCCCTGAGCCATCGCGGCTCCAAAGTTTTTATTGTGAAGTTCAAAGACTCGACACTAGTAGGGCACTAGTTCGAATTCAGAATAAATGGTGACTTGTGCACGTTAAATCTATTGGGTCGCAAAGTCCTTCATGTTTCAACAACAATTATAACTCTGGGGTACTGGATTTGGGATTGGTGGTTCTATGATTCAGGTCAAAATTACGATTTCTGGATGAATGGTCTTCCCTATAAACAAGTGTGACGTATGGTTGAGACGAATTTCGTCAAATTCTTAGCCATAGATGGCGCCACTGAAAAACAAGAACAAAAGTATTCCCAGTGCCTTAATGGCCTACGACAGTGTTTCCCAAACTTATGGTTTTTGTGTACCTTTTCTAAATTTTCCGTAGCGCTTAGTACCACTAATAAGAAAATGAATGAAAAAAGTTAAAGATTACAACTGGCTGTTGATACCACTAATTATTAACTGTTAACTCTGCAAAAAATAGCCAATAGAAAGTACGTAATCGTAAATTTTCATGGCTGGCTTTGTTTTCAAATAAAGTTTTTTTGAAATTTTCGTTAGTTGCAAGATATTTTGCATAAGAACGCGTACCCCCGCTAAACTGTTCCCCTTACCCCTGGGGGTACGCGTACCACACTTTGGGAAACACTGGCCTACGACAACAACAATATCAATAAAAAGAGAAATACATTAACTTCTCATTTTTTTTGTTCAATCGTTTTGTTTATCGTTTGTTTTCGTTTTGTTATTTTTTCTGAAATAATTGAAATAATGAAAAATTATGTTAGTATATCTATAAAAGGCATGCTGGAAAATAACTCCATTAATGAAATTGATAAGAATAACATTTCGAATAATACTCATTTTGGTTTTGCGCATACAAAATTGCTTTTCATTTCTAGGTAACAAATAATGTAGCCAAAATTTGCTAATATTTTAAGTAGCTTTATGTTAAAAAGAAATACAAAAACAAAGTACGTTTTTTTCGTTAAAAAATATGTAAGTGCCATGTAGTATGGAGTGCAATATGTTCAATTTATTGTGGTATTCAACATTGCTGGAAGATTATGAAGTAAACATATTAACGAAAGGTAATCTAGCGAAATATAGAAAAAAAAAAGTAAAAATAATTTAAGGAAAAATTATAACTATATTAAGGGAAACTCTAAACCGTTTCAAGGAATAAATTATTAAGACTGTATATCTAGAAAATTCGAATTCAGATATCCACCATATTTTCAAGGTTCAAAAATTGTTTGTCCTAAAAAAATGTTTTTTATATGATATAGTAACTAAAATCGTTATCTTCTGTAATTAATGACATATGAGAGTTTTATAACTTAAACCAGTCATATTTCTTCTATTTAAAAGATTCAATAAGATTGCTTCTGATTAAATGATTTAATTAAGATTGCTTCTGATTATGACATTCGATTAAGATTGCTTTTGATAATGAGGTTCGATTAAGAATGCTTCTGTGAAAATACGATCATCAGATAAAATGTTAACAAATTTCTAAGAGATGTTCAGTTTTCATAATGCACGCTACTTTGTTTTGAAAAAGTACGTTTTATACGAAAGTACAAAAGTTAGTATTTGTACGTTTTTTAGAAATGTCCAGTATCACCTGCTTGGATTAATCAGCATGTATATAAGCTTCTTCACATGAAGCTCTCAAAATTGCGCTTTAATACGACACAATAAAGTCAAAGAACTATTAAGGGTTTTTCGTTTTATATTTTTATACCGCAATGTTTTAAGGCTATGTTCATGATACTTGAATGATATTTTTTTTTTGCGAAATGGTGACCCAACAAAACATGTAATTACTTAAAAATGTTGAGACGATACCTCGACGAGAAACGTTGACTTGTACAGAAATGGATTTTACGGTAAACTTTTATGGATGAAAAGTTTTTTTTACTAAAATTTGGTTAAAGAATTTTTTGCACTTAATTGTAAAATTCCTCTATCCAAAGATAATTTCATGAAAAAAAAAATGATAAATATATATCAAGTTTTAATATTTTATTCAAGTCGAAAAATTTTTTAATTGTGAAGTATGCAGATTTTTTTGTGCTTTTAAAGCATATAAATGGTAAAATAAAAAATATGAACGAAATCGGTTGAAAAGTTTCTGAGTTATCAAATTTTAAAAAAAGTCGGATTTTTATAGTTTGATTACTGACTGGTTTCTTTAAAAATTCAATATTTTTCCATAAAAAAATGCGCCCTTTAAAATAGTGTAAAGATTTGTATACCGTAATATTAATTACGATTATTATTAGACAAAATAAATAAAATAATCATAATTCTAAAAAAAAAAAAAAAAAAACTATTTTTATCGCGAAATTATCGTTGAATAAATGAATTTCATAATTGTTTTAAAATTCTTTCGATTCTCTTAAAAAGTTCTTGAGTTATAGCGAAATGCATAAAAGGTAAAATTAACATTAAGGGGTCTAAACTTTTGGACTTCTCTCCACACCAAAATATCGGGACCAAATGTCCCGAATTATGTCTGTCCACCATAATGTAAGGGTATGAAATCCAAATCCGTTGATAAATATGCACATTTATTCAAAGAAACTAGATTTTTGTGTCTGGTCTGCTCAGATTAATTAGCAAATTTATGTTTAGACCTTCGAGCCTGTAGGATTGACTCTTAATTCGTGAAAGTCTAATAATTCAAGGTGCTCCGTTTCATTTTTTTTTATATTTGCGCACTGTACATTTTGAAAGGGTTCGTAGAATTCGGGATAAAGTTTTAAATTCAAGTCAATGTCCTAGTGAATCAGACACATAAACATTTACACCGAAGAGCCATTACATTATGACCACCCTGCTAATAACATATAGGACCACCTTTAGCCCTCAAAACTGCTAGCACCCGCCGTGGCATTGATTCCACAAGGTGCTGATACGTAGTCTGAGGTATCTGGTACCAAGCGCTCACCAACTGGTCCTGCAATTCCCTCACATTGCGAGGGGGTAGAGTGGCAGCACGAATTCGGTTTTCCAAATAAGACCACAAATGCTCTATTGGAATAAGGTCAGGTGAATTTGGGGGCCAAGACATGACTTGAAAGTCACTGGAATGTTCCTCGAACCAATCCATGACGATTCGACCCTTATGACGTGGTGGGTAAACACCATCCCCCGCAGGAAAAACTGTTGCCATGAATGGGTGAATCTGGTCTGCAACTATTTTTAAGTAGCTTACAGACTTCAGGGATTGCTCTATGAGGATTATGGGTCCTAATTTGCCCCATGAAAACATTGTTCCTGGACGAGAAACCATGAAAACCTGGGCGAGCCCATTGTTGTAAATGGAGGGTGGTCATAATGTAATGGCTCTTCGGTGTATATTAAATTACAGGATTAGTATAATTAAATGATTTTATATCTAGTCTAAGGTTGATTTTTAAAAGACTAGAATAAAAATTCTTATAATATTTTTATCTTAAGGATATGACAGCGTCTTGGCAAGGATAGTTGAGAGAGATTTTATTATCTGATAAAAAAAATTACAAATTCTGTCATTCACATTCTAAGTTATTGAGATATAGTTTTATAGTTTTTCAGATGCATTAAAAATATATTACTCCCATTGAGAAATAATGTAGCGAAAAGGAACTATTATTATAAAAATAGTATCTCAATGTTTCTTAGAATAAATATACAAAGCTTAAAAAAATTATTGACGCAATGTAATCAAATATGGTATAACAAAATATCTACGCTTCTATTGTTTAAAATTGTTTATTGCAAATTCAAGCCATTCCGTATGCTGGCGACAAAGTAATTGAATTTTATGAAAGAATGAACGAATGGCGTCATATTCATTTTTTTCGCACCAAAGGTATCGCAAGAATATTAATATTTCTTTTTAAATGTATCATTTACTAAGTAAATATTTTGCTTTTATAAACAAATATTCTTTCTTGCAAAGCAGCAGCAATCAATTTTTTAAAGAATATATTGCTTTCATTTTTTTTTTCATGTCATGAGAATAGACGAGTTGCATTCTTTTCACTTTTGTTCAATTTCTCTGATATCAAACGGTGAGAAAAATGAAATTAAGTTTGTTCAGTTAACAGAAAAAGAAAATTTTAAAAAAGTTTTTAGAGAACAAAGTCTACACATAAAAAGGGAGAATGCATACGCTAGACTATGTAGATGTAATAGTGAAAGTAAAAGAAGAAAAGAGAAAAAAAAAGGTATGAATAAAATTGTCAGAATATGGAAAATTTTATCGTGGTTCTGGCTTCATGGGAGATCCAAATGTTTGGTAATTTTTACTAAAGGGCTTTGGTTATGATTTTGGTAAAATTAACAATAAAATATAGTTTTATAATAGGATATAAAATTTAGTAAAAAGGCAAAATTTGGTAATTTTTATATGATACCTTAGGAACGTGGATATAGTTTAGTTTTATATAGTTTTATAATAGGATATAAAATTTAGTAAAAAGGCAAAATTTGGTAATTTTTATATGATACCTTAGGAACGTGGATATAGTTTAGTTTTATATAGTTTTATAATAGGATATAAAATTTAGTAAAAAGGCAAAATTTGGTAATTTTTATATGATACCTTAGGAACGTGGATATAGTTTAGTTTTATATAGTTTTATAATAGGATATAAAATTTAGTAAAAAGGCAAAATTTGGTAATTTTTATATGATACCTTAGGAACGTGGAATAATAAAACCATTTCTAAAGATGAACTTACTTTTCTATTCTGTAATATTTACTCAATATGTGGTAATATAAAGTATAATTTGGAAATCAAATTTTCCAGTAAACTGTTTTTAGATAATCTGAAGAACTATCAAATGAATGGTATAAACACCATTCGTTGTATTTATTAACCATAATTGCATTTTTCTTTCTTTTTTAACGAGATATGCAGTAGGACATACAGTTACCATACAATACAATACGGTAGGATAATTTTACCAGTTTTTTTTCCTCCATAAAGTATAATTGTCCTGAATAGTAACCAATAGTTAATAATACTTACGCAGTAACTAGTATTAATAATAATTATTTCAATAAATGTTTTTAATAATGGATGGTAATTTATAGATAGTAACAAGAATTTCATAATAATAAATAGTAATTAATTATACAAGTACAATAATTATAAAAAATTATCATAGCTCTCTGAAATATAAATATATCACATTACGTTACCTTAGTTTTCAGAAATATAATGATATTATTTATCTGAAAAGTTAGTTTTCAGAAATATAATTATATTATTTACAGTTTATAATTAATTATTATTAATAATAAACTATAATAATAAACTATAGATAATATTAATAACATGTAATTGTTAATAATAACCGGTTTTAATTGATAATTGCTACCACGTTAATCATTTTTATTATACATTTTAACAAATATTATAAAAATCAACTACTATTAATAAGAGCCAAACTTCATTACAAATTATTAATAATGTTAAATTAAACCGAAATTCCCCAAATTCAAATAAATGGTTAGTTTTGTTGATGCTAATGATTACTTGTTATCAGCAACTGATTAATGACTCTGATCTTTAAATATTCGATATTTTAAAAGTATAAATTTAAAAAAACTAAAGTATAAAAGCAGTTTTAAATTATTTTATTTTGATCAATTTTTTTCTCTATTAAATTTGAAAACACTATGTTTAAATTGAAGGAAAAATCTACTTGTTTTAAAAAATACAATTTTCTTCGTTACATTCTTCGTTTCATAGCTTAGAAAGTTTTAAACTTTCATTTTCATTTATTGTTAAGTTATTTTGGTTTAATTTTTTTTAAATTAACTGTAAACCTTTTTTTTATGGAAAATACACAAAAAGCTATTATATTTTAAATTTTCGGAAATACTCGAACTTTTATTTATTTTTAACATTTAGAAAAAAATATTTGAATAAATTATAACTTTCTTTATACTTTTGAAAAGGAAAGTATCTTTAAAATTATCGTCTTTACGGCTTGATAAGCTTTCAATACAGTTGATGATACTTGAATTTTTTATTTGGTCTTTTTAAACGAAAATAAATGGTTTTTTTTTTTTTTTTTTTTTTTTTGTTGTTTTTTACCTTTTTGCTGAACTTTTATTTTTTTTTAGGAAGTAAAAGCAAAGTTTATTATTTGAAGCTCTCTACTTAACACGCGTCATACTTCAATTCTAAAAATCAATTCTGGCTTTTTTTTTTTAACTAATAATATAGGAAACAAAACAGCTTTTCTATTATTGTGTAGGCAAAAATGTTTATTACAGAGAAATTTTAAAGCTATGTGTCTAAACATTATAGTATAAGATCTTTCCCATTTTTGTCTTTTAAGGAATTTTAAAATTGTACACTGTAAGAATTTTAATTCTAAAATTATGGTAAAATATCACTGATAGCAGTATAACCAAATAATTGCAAAAGTTACAGGTAATAGCATTTTTTAACTTTACTATTTTGAAACCCTATACAACTATTATAATTCGAAATCAGTGAATACAAAATTATTCGGTTCTTTAACGATTTATAACCAGCATTGTCCAGTAAAACCGTAAAAATAAATCTAGCAGGACATTGGAGATAATTTAGCACCTTTTTGGTGCTGCCATCTATGCGTGAATGAGAGCATCGCATTGTAATTGCCCAGGGTCACAAATTGAACAGGGCAGGAGACTGGAAATTCTTCATGAGTTGAAAAAAATGGAGGAGGAAATATTGACACTGACACCACTGGGACACGTTCTGTCAGACATGAGATAGACAAATTAGTTCTTTCGGTTACAATATGTACTCATCTGAGAAAACACTAAGTGGCCTTATTAGGTGAGTCTAGTTGGTGCGATAGAATTCTGTTGGTTTAACTGTACTAGGTGAAAGTAATTAATAAACGGTTTTTCTCATAATTAACAGTTTCAATATCATCTTATTTATGGTTTTTTGACCGTTTTGTTTAAATATGGTAAAAAAACAATTAAATAAGTTGTTATTTAGTCATTTTTTTTTCGAAAATTTTTTTAACAGTGTAGTATTCATAGTTTATGTGTTGAAGAAATTTCATTGCGACAATTTATTGTCAGTTAATATATTGTAATTTTGTTTAATATTTGCTTTGAATTTGGTTTGTTTCGAAACTTTTTTTCTTAACACTTTTTTTTTTATTTCCATATAATTAGTTTAATTAATTAAAGTATACTGATAAAATACTAATTACAATAAAAGCCTTATTGACTCAAGTTAACAGAAAAAAAAAATATTTATCATAATCAAAGCATCGTTTTATTTATATCAATCATATTTATTTAAATTATTTGAATCACTCTTTCGAATCAGCGTCTTAATCGAGGATTCAAACTAACGTAAAATGTTATTAATTAATTATTCATTAGTTAGAATTATTATTTGTCTTTCAACAAATATTCATCATTCTATATATATATAACGAACAATATAATTAATTTGAATAGCAGATTGTCTATTTATATATATATATATATATATATATATATATATATATATATATATATATATATATATATATATATATATATATATATATATCCGCTATTTAAATTAAAAAATAACGAAATGATTTCACTCTACTTATTGTAATTCTATATATAGTTGAACAAAATAGTATGTGATATGACTTTATTAAACTTTAACTATTAAAAATCGATTTATTAGCAGTTATAAGTATTTCTTTACGGGTAAATGATTCACCAGAAAACAATTTCGGTTAAAATTACGGAATTAATTACGGTAAAAAGTATTGACACTTAGAGTGCAGCATCCAATAAATCGAATTTACTGTAGAATTTCATACCGTAATTTTTACAGTAATAATTATTTAATTACAGTGATTCAGTGATTTATAGTATATATTAGAGTGAAAATTACAGTGAATCTGATTTTTTATTCCATAAACTTGGACGATAAATACTGATTTTGCTGTGCATAATATCGACAATCATTGCGCCAGTACCTGTTATCATAATTTAATACGCAATTTTTTAAAGTATATAAGTATAATACAAATAATTTCATTGCCTAATTTTAATGACTATCAATAGTTTGATAATAAAAAAAAACTTCTTACTAGGAAGCGATATTATTAGCAAAACATAATAAAAATATCACATAATATATTTGATATTATTAAGTTAACAATTAAAAAAAAATATTTGTGCTTGCTTAAAAATATTTTGCATTTGAGTCTTAAATTCTAAATTTAAGTTTAATTTACTGCTTCTTGCTCATTACATTGTTTCCTATCACATAAAAGCTACTGGTAGATTTCTTTTCGATTTTCAGTTATCTTTTAACCCCTAATACCCAATTTAGTATAATATATTTGATATTAATAAGTTAGCAATTAAAAAAAAAATATTTGTTTTTGGTTAAAAATATTTTGCATTTGAGTCTTAAATTCTAAATTTAAGTTTAAATCACTACTTCGTATTCATTACATTGTTTCCTTTCATATAAGGGCTACTAGTAGATTTATTTGGATTGATTCTTTTCGGTTTTTAGTTCTCCTTTAACCCCTGAAACCCAATTTAGTACTGAAATTTCTGGTTAGTTTAGTGTCTGTTTCGTTTGATGCAATGAAAGCTAAACTTATTTGAATAATTTATTCTTTAGAACCATCGAAATTTATCAAAAGATCAAATAGAAAACACAGTATCCGTAATTTCTTTCAAATGACCTTCTGACTTTTCAAATTGGCAGAAGTTTTTTTTAGCGAAGGATTTGTGGTATTTTAGTCCTTGTTATAGTCTTAGGATGAAGAACTTAAAGTTAGAAAAGTTTAAATCCCTTGGCTTATTGTTCATTGCTCAGAATATTTATTGTACTTTTTGAAAAAGTAAAACCACGCTATAGTTGAAAGTAGAAATGCCTGTTAAAGGGGATTCAGGACGCATTTTCGTATTTTGAGACATTTTTATCTCTTTTTCCTCTTTCTTTTTACTGTTGAATGAGCTTACATAACTTGTTAAAAAGACCTTCTTTAAGATATTTTTTAATTGAAATATCTAAATGATTTAATATTTTTTTGTAATCTTTTAATAATTTATTTAAGTTTAAATTTGCTTTCATATTTTGCTATTAGAAGTATACTTAATTATGAAACAGTATGTTTTTTTTTGCTCTATAAACTAACTTTTTTATTACCCATTGGCAAAATGGGTCTTGTTTTGGGTTTTATGACGAGCGCACTTTTCAAATATGTTCAAGAGTAATAGTAAATTGTGCGCATGCGTCGCCATTGCATGCGTTGCTATGGCGACCGCTACTGTTTGATAATTTTTTTTAGAATTCTTTTTTTCTTTTAAATTTTCACCAGCAGTCATTCTTAATGTATTTACATCATGATGATTTAAAGTATTTTTATATTCTTTTCACAATTATTAACTTATTACTGCATTGACAGTGATTTTACTATAAATATGAATACTGAAGAAGGAAAAGTATTTTGTGACTTCTTGAAACACGCATATAGCCAGAATTTGAAAACCAATCCGACCACAAACATCAATTGAGACAGTTTTTGCAACCCATGATCTAAAATGTTGTGGCGTTTTTATCGGAGTTAAACTAGAAAGGAAAGTATTTGACCAATGAGTAACCAGAGATCGTAATAAAGCGATAATTTTTTTTTTGAAACTTTCATTTAATTACTTACCCATGTTTTCTATATTATTTCATATATTCTATATTCTATATTTCCTTCATTAAATAACGCATTTATTGAACTTTTTATTATTTGTTCTATACAACAGTGGGCCAGCATCCAAGGTTTCGTGGCCAAAATTAATATTTCGATAAAATTTGTCTCAAAATTTGGGGTTTTTTTGTGCAGGTAAATTGAATTCATAGTTGAAATTTTGAAATACACTAAAAATACCATGAAAAAAAAATGGCGGCTGAAATATGGCGAGCAAAAAAAAAAAAAATAAATAAATAATATAGTATGTTTAAATAATTGAATATAGCAATGAAAATATAATAATTTTCGTAATTTTATATTAAAATAAAAAGCAAATTATATGTCCGAAGAAATATTTCAAAATAACGCGAAAACATGAAAAAAAGCATAATTTTTGTTTTTCGGTATATTTAGTCCACCTTTGCAATATGGGCAAAATGGGGCAGGTTTTTTCGAAAGAAGAAAACAAAAAAAAAAGTTTAGCTAATGACCTCGTGGAACTTTTTGAGATATGTTTCGAAAGTGATTCAAACATTGTAAAATGTCAAATGATAAGATATAAACTATAAGTTTGTCAAGAGTATTAACAAATCCCACAAATTTAAAAATTGTACTATAATTTCAGACTAAATACTCCGATAAAAATGCAACAGTAAAGTGAAATTCTTATATATATTTCTGAAATATAATTTTAAAAGTTACATTAAAAAAATATTTATAAACATATTTTTCACTTTATTGTATTCTTGTCGGTCAAAAAAGTAAATTATAATGTTTGGAATGATTATGAATACTTAATTTGGGCGATATTAAAACTGCCTACACATATTTTAGTTGAAAATTTAATTTTGACTTTTGGCCAAAGATCATGGTCTTCTGGCCCACTCTGCATACATATAAAAACTTAAAACAAAAAATTTAATTCCCTGACAATGAATTAGAGTAAATATTAAATATATGATGATTGAAATGACATTCTAGAGTAATTCAGTAAATGAGTTTCAAAGAAATGAAACAGCAAGAAATGAATTCGACATTTTGCATATCGTGGTATCTATAAGTTCCTAACTTTCTTTTAAGCTGTTTGCGACATTTTATATCTTGGATTTATAATTTATTGCTGAAGAATTGGTTTTACATGGCTACTAGTCTTCCTTTTATTGCCAAATGCACTTGAACCTTTTTTTAACTCTAAAACCTTTTGGAGACTGCTACTCCTTTGAGATCTTTTGAATTAAAGGACTTATCAGATTAAATTAATGTTTCTGGGAAAAAAAACTAATATATGAAATTTTCCTGATCTATGGAGTTTCATTTTCTTTTCAAAAACTATTTTTATACACTTAATCCACTAATCTCTTTATACATATCAAATTTCATGAATTTATCTATTTTTTTCTATTTTTGAGGTATATCGGTTCAAAATCAAAAAGATGAGAAAAAATTAATCATGGTTTAAAAACAATACATTCAAAACTTCTGTACCACGTGATCTTCAATGGTAGAAAAAGTTGGACTATTACAATTTAGATACATAATGTCTCTCTTTGTAATTATATTTAATAGCAAATTTTTAAATAATAAAAATATTCCGAAGTTTTCGAAAACATTTTGCTTTTCCACTAACTCAAATTTATTTGAATAAAGACGAATTGAAATAGTCTTTTTTGAATACATGAAATTTAGCAATCAATTGTGCTAAATGCACTCAACTTAAATTAAGCTTTTTAAAATGCGTGCCATAGTTATTACATTCAGATCTAAAGACTTTGAAAATAACTTGATGATAGACAAAACCAAATATAGGGTTACATATCTGATCAGATTCTGAAGAACGCGAGGGTGAACCCCAGAGGAAGAACGAAATATATTTTGACTCACTAAACTCTCTTTTTTTTTAATATCCAAATTTACTATATTCCAAGCTTTTGTAGATCTTAATTGAATTGTCCTAATTGATGGAGGAATGGTGTATGAATGTGTCCTCCCTGTAAAACTGGCTGTGTGTGTGACAGAAGTCGAATTCTTGGCCAAGAAGAAGAGCAACCACTCTGCCTAAATGAAGGCTTGTCAGTATTGACAAGTTTCATAAAACAACAACAACAACAAATGAAATTTTGCTGTAGTTGAGCTTATTACTAATTGGAACATTTTTAATGGTCGGGATAGCCTGGTTGGTAGGGCACTGAACCCATGTCCAAGAGTTTGTGAGTTTGTTCCCCGGGGATGAAGACTGATGGTGACTGGTGCACGTTAAATCTGTCGAGTCGCAAAGTCCTCCATGTTCTCATAACAAATCAATAACTCTTTGAGTACTAATCCAGGAGTTTCCTTGTCTCCTGGATTGGCTCAGTATTACAGGGCTACGGAGTTGAACATTAGTAGTCGTAAACCCAAAAAATTGGGTCGGCTGCTCAACGAAAGATATAAAATAAAAAATAATTGAAGCACTTCGTTAATTTTTAGGACTACACTTTTATGCACAGTCTAAAAAACTTGTATATTATTTAAATGACGTGATCAGTTAAAAAAAATTAAAAAATTAGATGAAGCATCGTAGATCTTAACGATGAATCGCCGCAGAAAATTTGAACAAACTTGTTTTGTTAATTTTATACTAAAAACTGTAAAAAATTATTTTAATTAGAACCATCGAAGAGTCATATTGAGTGCGCATTTTTCTCATAATGAAAAACAAAAGACGGTAATGTCAATGATTTTGGCAAAACTAATAGTAAAAGCTAGTTTTATAATATGCGATAAAATTTGTTAATAGCGATAAATTTGGCAATTTAATCATGTCATCTTAGCAAGACATGAAAACCACTTATTTAGTTTAACATTTTCTTTGGTGTCATATTTCTTAAGTTAAATTGTTTTGATAAAGTGTTTTTATAAGAAATCTACATTTTGGTTAATCTTTACTATATGAAAAGTAAAATTGCAAAATGAATGGTTTAAATAACGTATATTTTGGTTTTAGTAACCCAACTTATGTTTTTTTTTTTTTTTTTTTACGCGAAATGTCATTACCGTACAATACGGTAATTTTACCAGAATAATATATTTACGGTATATATATATTTATAGAATAATATATTTTACCAGAATAATATAAATACGGTAATTTATCTTTCTCCGTGAATTAAGTCTAAGTTTCGACTTTCTGGAGAAAAAAAATTTGTAACTCAACAAAAAGTGATTCAAACTGTTTCATTAGAATTATCCATTTTTTATTTATTACCAAAGTTTAACATTAGCGTATTATTATATAATTATGGAGAATATAGATAAAATGGACTTAATGCTTCAATTAGTGATTTTTTTAGCCATACTATTGTAAATTTATAAAAAAATATTACAATGCATGGAATAAATCACTCATGGGCTGCAATAGCGGCGCAACTCAAAAAATCATGTTTTCAGATAAGTGAGTTTAAATTTTTTATTGCTAATGAAAATGCATAGAAAATGCTTTAGTTTGCTAAAACGAAGATTACCTTTAAGAGGAATTATGAGTAGGCTAGTATTGCTGCTGAGAGGAATGTGTATTTTCTAATTTACACATGTTCTTAGTCCAAAAAACGTGTTTGAGTTGTGCCATTATTGCAGCCCGTGAGCGAAATAATCAAAATAATAAGAACAGCATTGAAATTTGGTCTGAAATGAAATATTCTGCTCATGCTTGCGTGCCATAAAAGCCTGTGTATATTGTATTTTAAGAAAACAGATAGTAATCGAGAAATTGCAAAAATAAACGAAACTCCATAGGCAGCATTAAGAAAAAAACAGAAACTCTAGTTTGCTAGATATTACGAAAAATAAAATTTTTTATTTACGTTACATTTAAGTCTCTGTGTAAAATATATTTTCGTCTTAAAAACTTGTTCACGAGAACTAAATTGAACGATAATTTATGCTTCATTTCTAATAAATAAATATTTTTTGCGAATAATCCTAAAAAGTTTTTAAAAGTTTATCTGGCATAATTTTCTTAAAAAAACATCTATGTCAACCAGCAATTGTAAATGTGTGTGTCTTGAAAAGTTAAAAAAATGTTTTCATGATCATTAAAGTAAATCATTCTAGCATGCATCAAAGACTTAACATTTGCGTGTAGATTTTTTCGCAAGAACGTAAGCCATGTACAATAAGGATGACTAAAATAGATGCAGCAAATATAATCCAAGATAGTTATTTTAACTTACTACTATAACTATTCGAATTTTTTTCATCTTTTAACGAGAGGATTTAACATACTCGAGCTTAATAATAAGTACTTATAATCAGTCTACAATGATTTCAGTAAAATTTGCGGATGTTGGAAATAGTTCAGATTTTTGGTATTTTTTGTTTTAAAAAACTATGTGATTTCATATGTTGATGACAAATGCCTTTAAAATGTTTCTGCAAAGAAATATTTAAAATTCAATTTACAAGGGTTGCCAACATTGGATATAAAAATTACAAGTATAAAAATTATACATTTTTTGAAAATTTCATTTATTCAGTTAAATGTAATTTTGAGTTTTTTATTTTTCTAAATGTTTGATAATAACTATAATTTTGAAAATCAGATATTTTGGTAAACCCTAGTTTTCAAAATTATAGTTTTTTTTTCAAACTTATAGAAAACCAGAATGCTCCTATCTGATATATTACGAAAGCTATGGTTTGGATACCAAATATTTTGGTTCTTGTTACCAGATTTTCCTTAATTAGAAATATTCATTAACATGCAGTGATATGGTGATGCAGTTGGTTAAGACATTTTATTTAACATTATTAATTTATTTTATTTTTTTAAACGGTCGACCAAAGTTTGGGCTTATGACTAATAATGTTTAACTTTGCAGCCTTGTAATTTTGAACCAAATCCAGAAAACAAAGGAGCTTCTAGATCAAGTATTGGGAGAAATTTTGCCTTCGTAGAGGGCTTTTTTTATATCTAACTTAGCTGTATTTGCGTTACAAGGAGTAAAACCAAGAAAATCTCTCACGGTTAGCCCGGAGACAAGGGGGCTCTAACCCATGATCCGTCGATCACTGAGGATTTTTTACGTCAGATATGTGGTCAGTGCGAGCCGGGAGCAGAATTCATATCCACCAGCTATCGAGGGGATTCGAACCTGGTTCATCTTACCGCTAGTCGAAGAGCTGGAGGTAGTGAGTTCGATCCCGGTGGTCACTAAATCAATCATCGTGTATATGCGACAAGGTGCCTGCTAAATAGGTCAAGGATGAAAGCTCTTTCGTAAATGAAAGTTTGAAGAGGGAGATGCAAGCTTAATATCAGTGTCTGAATAAGGTCAAACCTTCTGACCAAGGTTATTAAAAGATGAAATCCTAAAAATGGGACTAAAGGCTTGTCCATAGGTGGGCGATTAAGTTATTACGATACAAATAGTGTAATTTTTTCTTAGTGTAGAAGTTACTCCCAACAAAATAAAAATTTACCATAAATACTATCAGTGTCAAGGTGATATAAGAAAACAGTGAGATCTAAAAGATGAAATCACGCCGCTGTTGCTCAGTGGTTAAAGAGACAGATCTGCCGTTGTGAAGGATTGAGGTTCAGTCCTTAGAAGCATTTGATGACCGTACAACTTCGAATTGATGGGTGTCAGCTTAATCGTGAAGTAAAAACGGTCTGTAAGCATTGTTTACAATGTTTCCGCTAATGCTATTAGTCACGAAATTGGAGAACTTCATTGCTTATAACACCACTAGCTCACAACTTTCTGTAGTGAGAATGCTTTACTTCACGTAAAAAAAATTTAAACTATTCAGATTTGGATCCTCTCACAGTGATGAAATCAGATTTTAGAAAATTATAGAATTATATATTAAAGTATTATATATAGTTTTAGTTTGTCGTAATTTTTTTTTAAAGCAGCTCAATTGACAATTTTGATTTAAGAATATAATATTTTCAAGGTTCACTGGTTTTTTATTTTATTTTTTCAACATGTTTTCCATCAAATTATTTATTTTAGAATTATATATGGAATTATATATTATAGAATAATTATATAATTATGTTCACATACAAATAACAAGAATATTGTTATTTTCCCATGTAAAAATTATTAACGGATCTTTTATGCTTAATTTTGCTTTGTAATGCGGAAGAAAATACAATTTTGATACGATTTCATTTAAAAAAGAGAAGCTTGATTAAAAAATGAGAGTTTTCTACAGTTTGTTCCGGCTGCAGGTTAACTAAAAATTACTCGTTAATCTTTTTAAATATTTTTAGAATTTATGCTCCTAGACTCTCTTTTTTAAAAAAATGTTATCGATTTTCACATCTCATTAAAACTATGTTTTTTTTGCGAAACTCTCCTTATAATAAAGTCTAAACTTTTACCAAGATACCGAAATTTGCCTTGTTTTAATTTGCTGAACTTGGAATTATTTGAAGGAAGTCAAGGTGAAGAGTGTATAAGCCAAGTTAAACTTTAGTTTTTTCATTTTTGGTTTTTTTAATTTTTAAAATGTCATGATTTTGTGAGCAAACTGAAAGTACTTATTTCGAAGTTTCAGTGAAAATGTTTTGTAAATGCTGGAGAATTGTTTTAAAAGAAAAAAAAAGTTCTTTTAAGTTGAGATGAAAACGTTTTGAGTGTCAGAGTTACTTACGTTTTAATCTTTTATTCGGTATAATTTGTGACAGTTATAGTATTTAAAATGATTGTTTTAAAAAAAAAAAATTTGCAAGTTATTTTATTTTTTAAAATCTAAAAATCTACTTATTTGCAGGAAATTTTTTTGGGGGCATAATTTTTGATCGAAAATTAATTCAGATCTACTTTAAAAATCCTTTTTTTTAAAGATTGGATGGCTTGAATGCTTGTATATTGTACAAATTTGCCTTGGATATTTTAGATATTATTATTTATGCTTTGTTTTTTCTTGCATCTTAATTATTTATTGAAATTATTAAATTAAAAATAATAACTACTTAATGTCATTTTAAGAAAAGAAAAAAAAAATCTTTTGCACTTTTTTTTTCATTTTATAGCCTGCTGCCTTCTCAAATTTGGTTCTACGTTTTAAATGCTTCAAGTTTTTGTGAGCGTAGTTTAAGATTATATTAAAACTATGATGTTATGGGATATTTACTAGGTATTTCTTACCGATACTTGAATGGCATACGAAATTAATTATTCGTAAATTTCCTGATGTATGAATAGCTAAGTTACACGAATATTCTTTTTATTTTTCCTCCCTAGTATATACTTGGTTAAAAAAATCAAACAAAATTACATCAATGTATAGTAATGACACAACTGATAATTAAACTATAATTCTGGTTAATAAAACCAAAATGTCCACTACTTTAATCATTCATTTGGCAATTGTCTTTTAAAACTCAAAAACCAGTTGGTAATTTTCTTTCTTTGGAAATTCTGGTTTTCAAAACTATGATACTTATTACCACAGACTTAGAAAAAATACAAAACTGATAAGTAAATTTAATCAAATAAAAAGTTTTTATTCCATGTTCTAATTCAAAATATAAAAAAGTTACTTCATTGTATCACATATTATAAAACCATATCTTATGGTTAATTTTTCCAAAAACATTACCAAAGTGTTTCGGTAAAAAATTACCAAGATTTTTGGTGTTATCTTATAGCCATAAACCCAGTTTATTTTAATTCTGGTAGCTTTGACCATACTTTTTTTTCTCACTCTATGATGGTATGGTATATTTATTTGAAATTTCTTATCAATATTTGATTAAAATACAGAAATAATTATTTTTGAAATTAATTTTTTAAAGTTCATTATTTATATTTAACGGAATTACAAGAATTTTTATTTTCCCTTTTTCTTCCTAGTTTATATGAAATGTTTAAGGATCATACCAAAACATATGCGACTTTTGAAAAAAAAAAACATTATAATTTTACACCGTATGTTCACTGTTGTTTTCAGCTTTTTAAATTTATTTCTTCGACAAAATACAAATATATTCCTTTTTAATCGAAATTGCTTACATTTAATGTCCAACTTGTAACTTTATTTTCAAAGATCCTTGATCAACCCTTGAAGAGGTAAATTTGTTTATTGCATAAATCTGGCAGTTTATATCCGAAACTCAACTGAATAAATACTTAGTTGTTACTTCAGTAACAATAAAGGCATTTATTTAAATTATATTTGTTTTCCTTAATCTCAAAAGAAGAAGTAGAGAGTTGTTTTTGTAAGTTTAGATCACAACAAGGACAATAGAACAAGATTAGAAATGGAGTTTTTTTGTTCTGTTCGTTTGCATAACACATTCATCCTTTTGCTCATTCCTTTCATATGTAGATATCTTTAGCTTGTTGAAAAAGAGTAATGTGAAATGTTATTTTTTAAAATTTATTTATTTAACAAAATACCAAATTATTCCATTTTAATCAAAATTGTTTAAATTTAATACCTAATCGTCATTTTATTTTCCCGAAATAAACCCTTGAAGCCTGTTTACTTCTGGCTGATTAAATCATCAACTCAACTTAATAGATGCTTAGTTGTTATTTCAGTAGCAATAAAAAAATGTTTCACTTTAATTCAATTATATTCTTTTCCCTTACCCCCAAAAGAATTTTGTTCAGGTACTAAAAAGCTGTTTTTGTAAGATTAGATGGCAACAAGGGCAATACAACAATAGTAAAAAGGGAGTTCAAATGTTCCACTTACTAACATAGCATATTTCTCCTTTTAATCTTTCCTTTCATATGTAGATATCTGTTACTTGTTGAAAAATATTAATGTAAAATATTATTTTATGAGAATTTATCAATAAAATACACGTGTTTTCCTGTGAATAAAATAGTTAATAGTCTTTGAATTTCTTTAGTTAAAACGAATTTTTTTTAAAAATTATTAGGAAACATGTTTTGTACCACTTCCGGACGAGGAATTTTTTAATATCTCATTTGGATATCTTTTTTTATATCTTGGGATATCATTGAATTTAGACATTTTTGGATTTTCTTACCTTTGGATTCGGATGTCTTTGGATTTAGAGATCTTTTTAATTTGAATATCCATTGTTTTCACTAACAATATCGAATATACCCTATTTGGTATATTTATAGTAGATTTAGATTAGTTTAAGATTGTGCACAAATTATACAGGGTGGGAAATATAATGTTTAGTTTTACTGTTAAATTTATAGGAAAAATACTATGCGGGCCGCTCTGCAGGCTACCGGAATGCAATTACAAAGTTAAAATTCGACATGGGAAATTTAGCTTGACATTTTTGTGTATAAACACAAAATATTTTCTTTTAAATTCTAATTTATTTGAAAATTATAGAAATTTTAAGTTCTCTGTACACACATGTGTACAGAGAAGTACATACATCTATGCAAACGATGCTACATATAAAAGTAGGTAGATTGTATGTACATTTTTATATACATTGCATTTCTTACATTAGATAAATTGTATGTACTTATACTCTTTTTTTGGGGGAGCAAACCAAAATGTTACGTATACGTTTACGCCCAAAACCGGAGAGATGTTCACGATGTTTTAAAAAAGAGGAAATTTATCTAAAATTATTAAAAATTAATTTCGAATGCATCATTATTATGCTGTCTTATTTTAAATCAAATATAAAACTCTCTTGAAGTTATAACACGATATGAAGTTATACACGATATAAATGAATCAGAAGTTTTTTAAAAAACAAATTTTCTATTCAAAAGCTTAACATTTTTACCATTATAAACATCATTGATTGTGAATAATAAGTTACAAAATTTTAGATCTTATGAAGATGAGATTTTCTACAAGAATCAATTTCAGAGCTTTCACTGGTTATAAAAGCTTTATTGTACTCGCAAACTTCTAAAGATCTCATTTTTATGGCAGAAATTACTGTAGTAGCCTTTGCTCTTTTATAAACATCAATAAAAGCTAAGTGTTTCTTCTCCCATCATAAAAACGCCAATGCTGCATTCACAATATGATGTTATGTTAACGACATTGTGTTATATTAATTATGTCATATAAATTCACGAAAAAAAAAGTACGTTAATGTAAAAATAAAAAAAAAAGATTTCTTTTAAATAAACAACTTATGTTAAATAAACAATTTTGTGTAAAATAAAAAAAATAAAAATGCTTTTTCCTTTTTAAATTTTTGTATTTTAATTTTAATTATATTCATTAAAAAAATATCCAAATATTTATAATTTTTTCACATTTAATATAATAATTATATTTTCGTTATATTCACATATAGTTTATACATATTATTTAGCTTAAGTAGAATAGTTCCATTAGGAGTCGTGATGGCTACGTTGTTTAGGCACTGGCATGACATTGTGAGGGACCAGAACTCAATACACAATGGTAGCTTGACTTATGAAATGAAAATAAAAATCTCAAAATGCGTTTTTGGCCCCTTCAAGTATTATGCGCGAAATTTAAACTGTAATATTGAATAATTATTTTGCGAACTCTTAAAATCGGATTTTTAAAATTATTATAAAAAATTAGTTTACTGTGAAAAAAGTATATGCAAAAATATTAGAATATAATGAAATTTGAATAATGAAATTCTAGCACAATGGGAACATAATAAAACTCCGTGATTATTATGATAATGTTTCTTTGGTAATGATTTTGGTAAAATCCATAGTAATAAAATAGGGTTTAATAATATTTGATAAAGTTGGTAAATAGTGTAAAATTTAGTATTTTTACCATGATACTTAAGAACATGGCATAAGAAGCTTTTAATTGGTTAAATGTCTTTTTCAGTTTTTTTACTAAATGTGTGGTAATAAGAACTATAATTCTAAAAACTAGAATTTTTGGTAAGCCGTTATAAATACGAGCGATATATATATGAACAACCAGGCACCTGAATCAAAGTATTTTTACTGGGAATGTCCTTACCATACAGTAAATTAATTCTTATTAAAACCAGAATTAAATTTCTTTGTGTAATTTTAATTCTATTTAATTTCCTTAAATAAGTTTTATAAAGGTTTTTTTCTAAATACAATGCAAAGTTTTTTATCAAATATAAAAATATAAGTATAATAAAAATTTTTAATACAGAAAAGAAAAAAACAAACTGAAATAACTTCGGAATTCTACGTCAGTAATTTATTTCATTATAAAGCGGTTATAAATGGCTATTTGATTCGCTAAATTAGTGACCTGAATATAATACAATTACCTCTAACGTTTATGAAATATCTTTGTAAAGAGAAATTTAAATCTAATATTTTGTAAACTTCACGCATTAAAAAAACATTCTCCTAAACATAAGAAATTCTAAATTGACGACAGATTTTAAAAGTTTATACATAATACTTTTAAAACGTCTTTAGCCTTAAAAGTTTTCAAGGATGAAAAAGTCTACAAGTTGATAGGGCGTAAAATCAGGCGCCCATTCTCAAGACTCTCCAGATGCTAATAAAGAAAACAAAGTAGATATGAAAAAGAAAATGTAAGGCTCTCGACCAAAAAATATGTATAATAAAATGGGACAAAACAAGGTTCCTCTGGTGTTGTTTTTAACATTGAGTTTTCTTTTTCAAATCTGTTTTGCTTTCCTTATGCATATCTGGTGAGTCTTGAAAACTAGATAATGTATCAAACGCTTGCGTAACAAATTCGCAATTACCACTTTGATAATTTTTAAATCCAGTGAAGTTTTTGGTTAGTCTTCACGCATATAAAAAATATCAGTAAATAATAAAAACAAACATATAAAATTCTAAATTGACGACATATTTTAAAAGTTTATACATAATACTAATAATAAAGTTTTCAAGGATGAAAAAGTCTAGAAGTTGATAGGGCTTAAAATCAGAGATCAATTCGTAAGACTCACCAAATGTTAATAAGGAAATCAAATCATACATGAAAAAGACAAATGTTAGGCGCTTAAATAAAAAATTATGCATAAAAAAATGGGACAAGAAAAAGTATCTCTGGTGTTATTTTTCGTCTTTTTATTATCATTGAGTTTTCTTTTTCAAATCTGTTTTGCCTTCCTCATGCAAGTCTAGCAAATCATGGAAAATTCAGCCTGTATCGAACGCTTGCGTAATAAATTCACAATTACCGCTTTAATAATTTTTTAAATCCAGTGAAGTTTTTGCATTATCAAGTATATCATTCCACTTTAGTTTGTTGAGATTATTCATTTCTTTCTAAGAGTTTAATTGATGCTGTTTGTGCAGAAAAGAAAATGCTAAACAAAATATTGAAAAATATGTTTATTTTATTCCAAATGACATAAAACTTTCATTAATTGCTATGAGAACATCGAAGTTTAAAACGATGATAGAAATAGATGATATCATCAAGTTAAAACAAAGTTTAAACTTGATGATAGAAACGAAAGGAAGAAAAATTGAAAGCCGAATATAAAATTATGTTTTTCCTTTGTTTAAAAAAAGTTTTATAATGGTTTTTACAGTAAACAATAGGACTTTTTTCTTTTAAATTTTTACTGACATCAATATCATAGCGTTATTTTTATCATAGAAAATAAGGATTTGCTAGATAATGAAATTTTCTATATTTAAATAGTAGTAGTTTCACAATTTGAGAAATAAAAGCGTTAGTTTTATTCTTTTTTTTATTGAAAACACTTAATGTACAACAATTTAATGAAAACATTTTTAAAAACACTTTATCGTCTTTTTGAGGAAGACCGTTGTTTAGAAAGGATATTTTCTCTTGCTGTTTTTGGTAGAGTATATGTCTATAAGCACATTGTGGAGCAATTATCAATGTTATGAAATATGTTCATATCTATATCAGAATTGTCAACAAAGTGTTTTTACTAATATTTTGAAGTTAAATATTTTGATTAACTTTCCATGTGATTCTTAATATTAAAATTTTAAGGAAAAATATTTAATATAAGAATTGCCAGTTTTTAAACTCTACGTCAACGCAATTTTTAAACTCGGCAGCAACGCCTAAATTTCATAGCTTTTAAATTTCAGCTCTAAATTTCAACGTAATTTTCATAGCTTTTACTAAAAATCATAAAAGAAATCTTAAACAGTCTGTGCTTGTTTATTACTATTTTTTTAAGTCACAAGAGTTTGTGAGACAAATAACATATTTTACCCGGGGGAAACATATTTCACTTCTTAGAAAGCAATAAAGTGAGGATTTCTCCCTATATTGTTACAAGTTTTAGTAAAATGAATTGTTCCAATTTTAAAAAAGACTACTTTTTTTCAACGACTAAATGCAAATATTTAAGTTCTTGGGAAAAACAAAAAGATTTAAAGGTAGAATAATCAAAGAAAATCGCTATGTGGAAAACTTATTTCTAACTACATCATTTGTTTCGTTTAAATCTTTTTTATATTTTTTTTAGATGAAATAATGAAAGTATCTTTTGAACCAATGGTATAGAGCTCGAGAAAAATAGCTAAAAATCTTAGCTATTTGGGAAGTCTAAGTTTAAATATATTTTACTTATTCGGTGCGTTCAGATTTACTGAGACCTTTTCAGTTTTATTCTTGTTGTTGTTCTGTTGCTGTTAAGCAACATTTCATTATTTTTTTAGAAAGCCCCACTCCCTGCTCACAGCACTTCTCAACCCCCGAAACTGCTTCCGCTGCTCTTTTCGGATTTCTGCACGCTTTGTTCACTGATTAGAAACTTCTTCAATTTAGTCTAGCATATACTTTTTCAAAATGATGTTCTGAAATATATGCAATATATTTTTTATAACTTTCATTTGATTTGTATAAATAATGATTTGATTTCTATACATTGCAAAGATTATTTGCGAATTACTTTTGAAGAAAAAATAACACTAGATATTTTTTTTTTGTGCTTGTTTTCGGTCGCATGATATTTTTAAACTGGTTCTTAAATATTTTTAAATATCTTAAATATTTCAAATCTGCAAAAGGTTTCTTGCTACAGGGCTATAGTTTTTATGCAAAACAATGATTTACTCCTAACCAGAAATTATGAAAACTCAATTTATTAAATACTAGGCGTCCCCACTTCCTTGTTACCTAAGGCGTAGTAGGAAAGAGGTGATTATACATTTCAGTTAACGATGTGTCACTTGCAAACGAGCAAAGAAGTGTATATACATGTATACAGCATGTATACATGTATACATCATGTATAAAAATACGTGTTCTTATAAAGTTATTCTTTCAGTCAAGGAGTAAACTGAAGTAAAAATATCATTTAAAAAGAAATTTTTAGTTTTTTGAAAAAAGCTTATTTCAGATTTGAAATCCTCACACAACAATTACGTAGGATCAAGTACTTGCATAAATATAAAAAAATAAAAAAAATTCTTAGTGAAATTCATAGACTTTATTTTATAAATTTATTTAATTTGGAAGAGCATAAGAGTTCCTAGGATTTTTTTAGAATATATATTAGGTAACACTAGATGTAATATAATCAGAGTTACAATAAAAATTTAAGTCAAATGAATGCGCAATATATTTCAGCCTTTTTTATTAATAAAACATATTTTTCTCTCTTTCGTTATTTATTAAGCGTAATAAAAACAAAAATACAATTCTAGATTATTACATCAACTGCGTAAATAAATAAGCATGATTAAAGAAAATAAGAACATGATGTTTGGGATGATTTTTGCTGAATATTTACTACTAGCCAAATTATATCTCCGTTTGTTTCATTTCTTTGTTATGAATGTGAGAATAGACATTTTAATTTGTTTTGTGGCAATATATGTATCACAAAGAAATATATAAAGAGTTTCCACTCTAATGGTAAATCATAAGAAACGACGTGTTTTTTTTTCCATTGATGCATGCCAAAATAACAACAGTCTGCCCAATTTATCTTAGCGCCACGCTACGACAAAAATCTTAACTATAAGTTAGATTGATGACTTAATGAGTTAATAGTTTTCTTTCATTATTTTAACTTGAATTTATTTAGTTCTACGTAATCGTTTGGTCATTGTTTTATTTTAACTGTATACTATGCTAAAATCTTAATTCTTTAAGGATATCGTTCGTTAATGAAGTCAAAAATACATTTTGTGAAGTAAATTACGATTTATTTTAAATATTTTAACTTGTCGCAATTTTTCTTGTTCTTAAATTCTTTTCATTGTTGAGTAAAATACATATTCAAGTGAATGACTTGCACTATTACTCCTTTCAAACTAAAAATAAATTGCGAAAAGTGTAGTTAATGTAGATTTTTTTTCTCTGTTTATAGACGAATTCAGTATATGTGGGATTGAAAAGAATAGCAGTAAATAAATAAGCACATTTTATGTATTTAGGAAATAAATGGTAACATGAAAAATTGGAGATGTTAAAAAAATATATACTTCTACATAAATGCGCAATAAAAATAAAATTAAAAAAAAAACTTACATAAATTAATGAAATTCATTCAGCATCTTAAATCAATCTTAATTCTGTGATTTTTATTGGATTGAAGCATAAAAACATATACATATATATATATATATATATATATATATATATATATATATATATATATATATATATATATATATATATATATATATATATATATATATATATATATATATATTATTGATAGGAAATTAAATATAAATTAAAAACTAATAGCTGAATAGGTTTCAATTTTTAACACTATTGTTGAAATAAAATTTAATAAATGATAATAATATTAATAAGAAAAATTAGAATTCACTTTTAAATTAAGTAGAAATAAATCGCATTATAGCCTCATCACTCAAAACGATATATTTTTAAGTTGTTTGTTTTTGAATATTAAATTTGTTTTCAATGGTAATTTTTGAGATGCTCGGGTGATGAAAATGATTTCTCAGTTGGAAAGATAAGGTTTATTGGTTCGTTGCTAACACACAAATAAATTTCCGATGAGTATAAGAGGTCTACAGATATATCAATATTAAATTAACAGCTAAATAACTGTTGCGAACTGACTTTCGTGGGGCGAAAGAATCTTCAAAAACAGGCCTAAACATGCACTTGTGACAGTTGCAATATATTTGTAATATATTTGTAACGTATTTGAATTCATTGAAAATACCCAAAATAAGCTAATAACAAAGAAATGGATCCATACAGTAAAGCATATTTTATATTAGAACTAAAATAATAAAGAAATATATTACATGTTTATTGACAGCACAAACAAAACAACCATTTTCAATATACTCGTTATACGTGTATCTAAAATAAGGCATACATCATCTAATTTCAGCTTATGATATTTTAATGCCAAGGAGAGTTACTCCTTGTAAGCAAAGTTTTCTAAGAAAATTTTATCTTACGTTTTTAATGGAAGTTTTATGAATCTTCCTCAAGTGTTTCAGAATCGATATGAATAATATATACATATTAATAACATATAACTTATTCAATGTAAATAAGGTTTTCCTGTAGTTTAAAAACACTTCAGGTATTTGCATTTAGGTGGAAAATTTTTCAACGTTATTACTTTCAGCAAGTTATTTGATTAACACTTTAAAGCATCTGATTTCAATGAAATATTACATTTTATGATTATATTAATTTTAGAAGTGTTCTTTTGTTAGTATTAAAAACTAATTAAATTTAAAATGGATAAATATAAACTTGTATGCCAGTATTGTCCATTATTTACTAATATTGTTAGTAATTACATTTAAAATTGTTTGTAATTTTATTTAAAACTACAAATAATAACAATAATATTGATAATTAAAACTAAACCAGAATTCACGTTAAGCCGTTACCTTATAAGTTGAAAAATTGTCAAATTTTTCAACTTATAAGGTAACGGCTATATATATATATATATATATATATATATATATATATATATCATTACGCTAATTTTACCAGAACTTTTTTCGCCGTGTGAAAATTCATTATTGTGTTTTGTAATGTTTGAAAACTAAATTGCGTTTGTGTAAATAGAAGTCAAATCTTCAATTGTGTACTTGCAACTAATCACTTGGTTGTGTTTAATAACTTGTTTTTGCAAAGCGTGTTAACGTTGCAGAGTTAAGGTTTGGTTTCATAATAACGCTGAATCAAATTTCGGATTAAATTTAATCCGATACCTGAAAGTGACGTTACATGTGTGCGTCGGGGCTGATTGTAACCCACGAGTGACGTCGCTGGCAAATATCCAATAAGAGCAGTACTTGTTCACTATTGAATTGCTTCCAAGAGCTTGAGGTATTGAAATAAGCCAATAATCGGTGGTTTAGCCAGAAAAAGCTTTAATATTCAGAATAAGGCTTTAACATTAAATAAGGCTTTAACATTAACATTAACATTAACATTAAGGCTTTAACATTAAATAAGGCTTTAACATTAACATTAACATTAACATTAAGGCTTTAACATTAACATATAAGGTTAACCGAAATTTTTTTTCCAAAAAAAGTAATGATTTTTTGCATTGTTTTTCTTAAGTTGAGTGAAAAATAAAATTATCTCCTTCCGATCCGCAAATATGGGAAAAATTGCTTTCTGTACCTTTATCATTACAACTTTAACCACTTTTTTAACAAAATATCGTATTTTTAGAAAAAAAGTGAAAAGTACCTTTTTAAAGATTGGCATAAGTAGAAAGGTTTATCTAATGAAATAAAATGATCATTCGATGCAAATGTGAAAAAAATATATAATTTCAATGTCTCATTACGGTTTATATTACCTTTTTCTACATTAATAATTCTCTAAAGCTTAGCGTGATTGATAAGCTGTGTAAACTAGCGTAGTTAAAATTAACATTGCTTCAAGTTTGCATTATCTATTTGCTGACCATTTATAAACCTCAATAGGCTTTATGATAAATGTTGCTGCTTACATAAAAATCAACCTTATACTGATGTCTAAGCTTGTTGCTGATAGTCTAAGAAATAGTTAACGAAACATGAAAATAGTCCAACGATAATGAAACAGTAACAAATAGATAAATGTTAAGAGTAAGGAATAAATCAGCGTTTCTAATTCTGCATGGGAAAAAATCCTGATATAAAGAATCACGATGACAAATATTTATTGGTCCAATCCGATTAAATTCCATCAATTTGAAAACATATTATATGTTTCATCCCTCTTGGCTATTGCGGTTTTTTAGTTATGTTTTCCTCTCTATTTTACTTTTTTCGTTGGCAGCTTTGCGTTTTATATTTCAAATCACTTCTGTTTCCCCTTATTCAAGTTCCGCAAGTCATGAGAATGGATGTCCATTTTTGAACGTTTGAAACAAGACGATTTTTATTTTAATCTGCATATTTTTGAAGTCAATGATTTGTTTTAATCAAATAACATATTCTACGTTTTTAAAATAATTTGGAGCAATACATACAATCATAATCTCTATTTTTAGTTTCAGAATATTAAGAAAAAGTATACGTAAAGAAATATTACTTTTTCATAGATATTTGATATTAAAGCAAGTTTATAATTTTACTTGCCAATTTTTTTCATGAACACTTTTAATTGCTAAGAATTTCTCTTTAAACTCTCAAGAATATAGAGGAACTTTCTGTCGAGTTAATACCTTTAGGCTGTTGCTTGCTTTATCGGACAAGCTATTGAATTTTTTATTCCAAACAATGCTTTAAATTGCTCTTTAGTAACTAAGGAAAGTCGTAAAAGTCTCATTTTATTGGTTAGAGAACTGTAATTTGTTCTTTTATTTTTGCCAATGAGCTTTATATACATCCTCTTCTGACGTAAAATTTTATGGGTTTAACTTTAGTGTTAGAAAATTCCTTATAAATAAATTTAATTGATTTTTAAGTAATAACGCATATTATAAACGTCCAATTTGATAGTTTTAAAGCAGTGTTAAAAATTTAATGATAATTATTTAATAAAACTCGAACTGTTAGTGTAAGTATAAAGAGTTTCAATTCGAGAAAAATTACTCGCGTGTCTCGTATAACGAATTGGAAAAACTTTAGCAACTGAACAATTAGTCTGCTAAACTTTTATACCCATTTTATGTTAGTGAGAATTTTATTGACTCTTATTACTTATTGTGAAGACTTTAGAAATTCACAATAAGAACGGCTAGCTTGCTCCAAATGAAATTCTCAAAATTTAATTTTTCAAATATTCTTCCAGATGTAATAAACTAATAAAAATAATACAACTGGTAAATTTGATGAACGATTTTGAAGTGGATGTTTTCCTTAAACGTTTCTTTTTCTTGAAAATAATCGAAAATATCTTCCCGCCATTTTCGTAATTTCTTCGTAATTTAATTCCTATTTTATGTGTCCACCTAAAATTGTATTTCTGTTTCTAAGAATAAATTCATAATTGTGTGGTAGTTCTACACAGTAAAAACTGTGGTGTAATATCCATCCGAATTTATCGTTCGAAAACTATTAAAATTATGCGCATGATTCCTTTATTTTAAGTTAATTCCGAATCGAGCAGTTTTGCATACTTCAAAAGCTGTAGTTAAATCTTAACACTAGTAATTAATAAATCTTACACCGAAGTACAACTCGTTTATAAGAAAGTTGTGTTTTTCGGAGCTCTGTAAATTTGGCGAATAATTAGCGTATATTTGAACTATTGAACTAAGTTCTTGTATGCTATGATGATAGAGCATACTCCAAAAGTATAAAAAACGCTTTTGGACCATCATTAGAAGTTTTAGGGCAAATAATTGTGAAATTTCTAGGTAGTGGCAATATGGCGGTTAAGATGGCGATTTGTTTACATGAAGGTTATACTGATTAAATTTAAATTTCTCTTGTCAGATTTAATTGACAAAGTGGTCAAGTAAATTTCAATGATTTCCGAGTAGTTTCAATCTTCTTATCGAATCGATTAGACAAAAGTTTCATATAAACTGTTATAAAATGCATACATGCTTTCAGTTATACAATAAAGACATTTATGTTTTCATAGATTTATGTAACTCTGTCAATTATATAAAATTTTATAATATTTAAGTTCTATTCACTTCGAGATTTTTTTTAAAAATCTCGTATTAATATTCTATCTGTGCTGTGTGTATGCTTGATTAACAAACTAATTTTGTTTTAAGATATATTTTATAGGCATTCTCGATTTTTTCATTATTGCTTTAGATGGCATAGCAAAAGTAAAACGATTTTATGTGCATCACGTCATACTGTGATCTTAAATTTTAGTGTTACAGAATAATGAACGAGATGTCGACTAATTTACGTCAAGTTGTGTAAAAGAACATTCTAGATGTTTGCCTACACCAGGAGCTATGCATGATTTTCGAGCAGTGAAAACACCACTTTCGTCAAAAGTAACTGCAACCTTTTTTGGGTGTTCATAGTCATGAAATATTTTTACCGGGTAGGAACAATTACATTCTCTTATTGAAAGCTGTAAGTAAAATTTCTTGTTTGTATTATTAGTTAAAGAAAATATTATTAATTATTATTTTAAGGATATCCATAAAAAATGAATGTGCGCTTGATATTTACATTAAACTTGATTTAATTTAATATTAATTTACCCTAATGAGAAAAATTGATTTCTTTTTCAAAAACACAACTTTAAAATGCTATCTTCACTTATTATACAAAAACACATATGTATTTGACATTGAAAGCGATAGTTTCTACATTGCTATTTAGAATAATTTTTTGTGTATTCCCTTTTTGTTAAATAATCTTTGTTCCATTGAAAGCTCTGAATAAATCTACCATTTAATTTAATAAATAGAGGAGTATTTTAACAATAGTTTTACTGCAAAAATATTATAATCATACTCCCCTTCAAAAGAATAAGTGTGCATCTCTGAAAGAAACATTGAATTTATTTCTCTAACAATTTTTATTTTAAGGAGATTTTTAATAAGTGTTTGTCTATATTTTTCGAAATTTTTTTTTGTAAAACAAAAGAGTTTTTTTTAAATAATATGAACGAAAAGTTACGAAACATTTGTCCTCAAATGTATCAATATTTATTAACATAAACTAGACAAATTTAAAATAAAAATCGATCATAAATTTTATGAAACACTAAGAAAAACTCTAAGTATGAGTTCAAATGTATATATTTATCTTGTCAAATATCTAGTATATTTACTTAAGATCAACGAATAATATGTTAAATAAAAATGATAAAAGGGAGATTTTTATGGATAATTCGTAACAAAATAACATCAAGTTTTTTGGATGTCAAAGTATTTTATCCAAGGAAATAAAATTTCCCCACTTCTAATTTGGAAATGGATATTTCCGTTACAGTTTGAAAGAAGATACTGCAATCGGAAAATTCATCGTTTTCTTCCATGTCGTGGGGTATTTGCATTTATAATGCATGGGGATAATATGGTGTGTTTCTCAAAAGCTTATTTGTATTGGAAGAAAAAGAAAATATAAGTTTACCATTGAAAAAAATGCTATGATATTAAAACATGAATACTAGATCACCCCTTCAATTTTTTTACGTGAAATATATTCTTTGTGAAATATATTTGTTTAGAAATAATTTTGATAAATATTTTACAAAATAATAATTACGCAATTTTAATAAATATTTTACATTCAGCGAATACTTTACAAAACCATGAGCATAAAACTTTTATTGTTGTTTATACAACTTGAATACTTGTAAGTGACGTCAAGCGTGTTTCAGCCAATTAGCTTTGACACACACACGTGATGCATTACTTGCTGATATACAAATAAATCATGTCAGAACCAGCTCAATAATAGAGCCTTAATACTTTAAAACTTTGTTAACATGCCACTGACAACCACTTCATCAGACTAAGACATATGATTAGTTGCAAGTACCCAATTATATCAACAAACAAATTGGTTAATATGTTTTTTTTAGATGAACTAAATTAAGGAAAAATATTCATATCTGCTTCAATCATTTCCTTGAACGACAATTATATCGACATCACTTAGATGGTAGGAAAGCTTCGACGACAGAGTCATTGTGTCATTACCTTCGTTTTTTCGACAATATTCAATTTTCATTGACATTGACCTGGTAATTAAAAAATATTTTTTTTGTGATAAATAAGTAAATTTAAATTGACTAGATCATTTTACTTTTCGTGATAAATGCGTAATTTTAAATTAGCTATTCTTTAAATTAGTTATTCTTTAAATTATCATTTTGAGCATAATTACTATAATGGATTATAATCCATACAGTTGTTTTAGCGGACTTTCAAATAAGTAATCCTAAGGCACATAATCCTATCTTTAAGTATATATTTTTACTAATGTATATAATCCTCAGGGAAGCTTTAAAGTGCTATAAAATTATTAAATTGTTTCTCCGCAACAATAAGAAGATAGTATAGCAAAAAAATCAACTATAGATACTTTTACAACACTCTAATCAAGAAACAGTAGTTATCTTCAACTGGTAAGGAAATACTCAATATGTTTATGGTCCACCCATCATGTTATTACCAAACATTTATCTGGTCAAGGAGACAACTTGAGTAATTGCCCAATGTTAGAAAGACTTGTTCCAAACATTTTTTCGTTTGTTTGAAATTTTGAATTTCGAAAACCAAACGTGTATTGGAAACGTGGAAAAATATATGTATTGTTTATAATTCCTCAAAATTCCGTAGAAATTGCTGCTTTTAATTTTACGTTCTCAGTAAAACTATCATATTTGTCTTGATTCTAATCTTTGAGCAATATTTCGTTATTTTCTGTAATCAATTCGTTTGATTTTAAAATCATGTCCACTGTATAGCAAGTCTGTGAATAAATTAGTGCGATTTCTAATCAGCAAGTTCCGCAGGTTCGATTCCTAGAAATAACTGAGGAATTACTTTCTCACTATTTTTTAATTTATGTCGTTGCGTTTTTTCACTTCCTATTCAAATTTTCTAATTGAGGAGTTGTGATATTAAAACTAATACTTTTTAAAAAATCGCTTCCTCTATCAATGGAAGCTATTTATTGACAATGTATTCATTGGAAGGTATGTTTGCTCAAAGCACTACCCAGGAAATTGTTTGGTGATAATATCAACAAACAATTGTGAAAAATGTGATGGGTTTGAATTGTGATGAATTCACAATCAATAATTGTGAATTTTTAGGATTCATTTTATACAGTGTTATTGTGTGCAAATTAATATTATTAAAAAATTATCTAAAAACGATTTTATATCGTAAACATTAAAATTATTCTGCATTATAAATAATTAGTTCCATTGTTCCTTCTTTCTGAGTCAGAAACGCAATAACCCACCAAATTTTATTTTTCAGTAATTTTCTCTGATCAAATTATCTTTTAATAATTAGGAAGCCACTATACTTCAATGAAAAAATAACGAAATCATTAAAACTTATGCAAGTATTTTGATGACTTTTGTTGGTTGCAATGTTTTATGTAATATCGACTGATCATTAAGGTCAAGTAAAAAGAATAAAAATTACTTTTTTCCAGAAACTGGTTAAAGTAACAGCTTGTATATAATTATCAACATTTAGGTAAGAAAAACAAAGAATAGTTCATTTAATTCAAACTTTTGTCATCCACACGATAAAGATTTAATTAGTTTTTTTTTTTTCAAATATGATGTATAATCCAGAGGCAGTTTTCATCATAATGAAAAATTATAGTTTCTTTTTTCATAATTCTAATTGTTTTGTCGGAGAAAATAGAATAAATTTGGAATATTGAATAGTTCACTTCAAGAAGCTGCGCAAATAAAATCGAATCTATTTGAATGATTATTCCTAAATAGTACAAAAAATTTATATATTTGAAAATTACCAAAAATATAAATTTGGAAGGTAAATTATTATATTTTATTAAGTATGTAAAATACCAGATTTTATCCAACCTAGTTTCATATTGTATAATTTGATATACTAAAAATTTCATTTTTTAATGAACTTCTTTGTATACAACATTACATTTATAAAATAATGTGCCTTCTCTAAAAAACATACATACGTTTTTATAACAATGATATTTAGCAAAATATATAATTATAATATTTATATTAAATATAAATAAAGGTATTTATATTTAATATAAATATCTTTCAATAAAGATAAAAATTCCGAGTTATTTCTATGTTCCCATAAAGCCTGAAATACTGTAAATTTACCATATTTCAGCAAACTGTAAAAACTTCTGAATCTAGTTATGCTTTACCGTAAAATCCATTTTTATTGAAAAATGCTATGGAACAAAAGAAGCTAATGTCCAGTAATTTTTACAGTAATAATTGCCGTAAAATCCCTGGATCACTAAAATTAAATAAATATTAATGTAAAAATTACAGTATAAAATATACAGGTGATACTCCCTAAGTGCTAGTTCGAAATACCGTAATTTGATCCGGAGTTTTTTACGGTATAGTTTTGACCATACTTTTTTCACAGCAAATTCTAAGAAATATTTCGGATACAAATGTCAGTTATGATTATTATCATATTATCAATAACTGTTGTTTTCAGGCTTCAGTAACTCTACGGTTAAAATTGTTATTATATTTTTCAGTGCTTTCATTGTGAAAGTTTTTTCAATACTTTAATCGTACAACCCAACCATATTTGAAGACCTAGTCCTATTATTCAGGCTCCATCTTTTAATCGTCACGGCAGGATTGATACAGATTTCCACTCTGTCAGACGATGTGGAACGCCCCCAAACTTGCACCTTTCTCCCCAAACTTTCACATCATACACTGTTAGAAATTTCTTAGAGAAAATGGTTAAATAACAATTTATTTGATTGTTATTTAACCCTATTCAAACAAAACAGTCAAATAACCTTAAATAAGATAACTAAACTGTTAACTGTAAAAAACCTCAGCTTATTAACTGCTTTCACTTAATACTGTTAATCGAGCCAGAATTTTATCGCACCAACTAAGCTCACTTAATAAAGGGACTTAGTTCCTTGCAGCTTCTTACATGTTACAGTCGAGTGGACTAATCTGCTATTCTCTAATCTGCTACACAGAACAAGAGTTCGAATCCCGGCGTTGTTTGCATCATTCCCTTCAAAACATAAAGAGTTTCCAGTCACCTGAACTCCACAGCTTTCAATTTGCACTCTCCAATGACAATTACCTAACGAAAAACCTTGTTCCTATGTTCAGTTAGATTTCTTTTTTATAGTTTTTAAAATATATGGTTATAAATGGTCAAAAACCCGTATAGCTTTAAATTCATGGTCTTGCAGCCACACAAGTTGTAAACAGTTTGAAAAACGTAAAGGTAAAAATTTTTTTTTCTTTAGATTAAACTTTACTGTTAATGGGATGGACAGACTGCTGCTTGTTATTTTACCATAATTTTAGAATGGAAGTTCTAAACGTGCAACCAGTGAAAGGACTTACAGCTCTGGCAGATTTAACATGCACTTTGCTGTATATATACGGTGATTGTTTAGTCTTTAGTCCAGCAGTGAGAGCAACAGCACCATCGGAGTGATGCAACAATATACTACCCTATATTCTCGTATTCAATTTCTACCATATATAATTCAAAAACTATGTATTTATGAAAAAAAATAATTTCATTACATTGCATGTATTGAATAACTGATTTCTATGATTCAGATGGAGCTGTTTTAATTCATGATATAATTGAGAATTAATTGGAAAAAATTGAAAATTAATATTACTTTTACTTATAATCTCAAATTTTTAATAAAAACATTTGAACCTATCCCAAAAAATTTTAATGGAATACTGTATTCTCCCAAATAAGTTGTAAAAGTGAAGTCATAGATTTTCTTTTATTCTAAAAATTATGTTCTTTATCTTCTTTTCTTTTAAAAAAAATATATATAAACAAATACCGAATAAGTATTAGCAGGCAGCAAATTGAAGTAACTTTTCTAAAAATAACAATTAGATCCAATATTTCATTTTATTACTTTTTTGTTTAAAACATATGAAAATAGAATTAGCATTTTTTGACTAAGCGATTTGCATTGCTTACTTCAGTAAAAGTAAGCAATGGTAAAAAGTACTAAAAAGAAGTACTTTGTGAGCAATATTTTTAAGTTTTAGAATGGAAATTATTTAAAAATTTCTAAATACAACAAAATAAGTTTTTGTTCAACATAATTACTGAAAACAAGGTTATTTCCAAAATACTATTAGTATGTGCAAACTTTATCTATAAGTAGAACAAAGTTTTGCAAACTTTGTTCTACTTATAGATGAATTGCTATGAAATGAACAATTTATTATTTGCAACGAATAAAGCAGCATACATATTTTTAAGGCATTATTTTACTTTCTATATCTAAATTTTTTTAAAAGACAACTTAATAAAATGTATGTTGATAAGTGTTGTTGATTTTATTCTTGTTAAAATCTATTATTTTCAGGACTTTAAAGTATAAGATTTAGCGTGGCTGGCATAAGTGAGATAAAAAATGAAGAAAACAAAATAAAATTTAATGCCGATATCAAAAAAGTCACGTGTAAATTTAATTCTATTTTAATTTATCTTAGAATATAACACGGCAGGCTTTTATTTTTGACGGATGAAAATTGTTTTATAAGCATTTCAAATGCAGATTAATAAATCATTTTTTTTTCTATAAGTTTAATGCTTGTTGCAGAAACTCACATTTGTTATCATTTCATTAGGACTTCGGCGAACATTGAATCAGAGGCTCTGAGCTATTCGCTGAAGTGAATTTCTAATGAATTAATTAAAAATGTATTGCATAGTATTTGTAACACATTATACGTCAACAAAAAAAAAACATCCTCATTCAAAATGCTGATTAAAAATTCCTTTCTTCAAAACTTAAAGTCAGTCTTGTTCTGTTCTAAAGTAAAATAAAACAAAGCAAAATTCACTTGTTTTCTTTCTTCATTATCTATCTTGTTTTTGCGAGCCTCGTTAAGTCTTATTCTTCAATAAGATATATAAGATATATTGTTATATTGATCAAAAATACTCTTAAATTCTTTCAAAGGATAATTGTAATGCTTAAAAAAAATTTAAAGTAAGATTTTGAAATAAATGAGTAGATTTATTTCGCGATTTAAAGGTTTCTGTTACAACAAATGGACGCAAGTAATTTAGTTTAAAACAATATGAAGAATCATTAGTTGCAGTGCTTGTAAATAAATGTTCTCTTCCATGGGAGTAGATACGTAGTTACGTTATATCGATTCAAAATGTTTTTTTTCAAAAACTGCATGAAACTTAGATTTTAGTTCATTTAGTTTACAAGTAAGATGAAATTTAATTTCTATCATCTTGGCAATTATACGATAATTGGAAGAAGCTATTACGTGTGTGAATGCTTATAAATCACGAATTCAATTAGGAAAGCATACTGAACAAAAGAATAATTTCCGATTTTCTTCTTTTTTTTGAAAATCGAATCACAAGATGCAGAAGATAAGCGAAATGAAACTCAGCCTGTTAGATTATGCCACACTATACAAAATTTTTGAAAGGCTAATTAGTTTCTGTAAATCCATTTGGTGCCTGTTTATCTGAGTAAACAAAAAAAAAAAAAAAAAAAAAAACAGAAATATACTAAAAATAAGTTTTCGTGTTTCTAGTTTAGCAACAGAACACTATTTATTTAAAATATTTTTACACGATTATTTTTTTGCATAATAAAACTAAAACAACTAAATGATACTTTTATATACAGTAAAATGAAACTAAAACAACTATCATTATTTACAATAAAAAGTATTTGAATAACAAACTAAGCAAATAAAAAGTCAGCAAAAAGAATTTTTTTTTCAATTCAGATAAAACAATGCCATTTTTTTAAATTATTTTTTTTAAAATCTTTTTCTTTATATTTTCTGTTTGAAATTTTAAAAATATAGGAAACGAAAATAGAAAACGATTTTTGATTATCATTAATCGTATCTTGTGTTTTTAAATAAGTTGTTTAAAGTATATAATAATCGTCTGATATTTTGTTCAACACAATATGATAAAGATGACGATAGAATGTGATAGAATTTATATTATTATTCATCCTCTGACTGTTTGATAGTAAGGGGACTTTCCACTTTCTTATATGTAGTATTAAAATCAAATATTCACTAGTTCGTGACAGGTATAACTTTATTCTCATACACACTATTTAAATTTTCTTGATAATTTAACCAAAATATAACTTTAACAAATGAACTAAAAATGTAAGATAAGTTGTATATAATACCAATAGAACTCTTAAACAATTTACCTGTAAATGGGGAACTTTAATAGTTAATAACTGAATTTTTTTTAATTTTAATTAGATGATTCATAATTATAAAAATTAGGGGAAAATAGGCGTTTTCTGAATAAATTTTTTTTATCTTTAAACATTACATTAATGCGATTGATATTGTGCACTTTCGGATAGGTTTCGTAGATTTTGTTTGAAAAATCAAATTTTTATGAGGAGTCATTCTGCATTCCAGAAAGAAGACAATTTATAGTAAAGAGGATAAATTGGAGACAAAATAGAAAATTCTCTGAGTTGTGTATGTTTTGTGTACTGATGTGCTATTTGAGATCACGCCTAAATTGGTGATTTCGGAGAAATTAGTTGCAATTTTATTGCCTACCTTAAATGCGCAAACATTATTAAACCCTTAACATAATGCAAATTATTTTTCTTAGATCCTAATTTTATATAAATTATTACATTTTTAGGCCAAAATTATAGACAATACTTAATATTGCCTACATTTTGAAATAAAATCGCAAATGGTAATAGACTAAAAATGGTCAAAATTTAATTTATTCAACATCAGGTATAAATTATAAAAGTGATGATGCCACTAAATCCTTTTGCATGTTGTTTTGTTAACTAAATAATAATTCACAAAAGCTTATTCCGGTTATAATCATTATTAATTTATTATCGAAAGTTAAATATTTCTAAAGAACTAATATCATGTAAATAATTTTATCTGTTGTTATAATACCTGAATTCGATGATAAGTGTCTGAGGTTGTTTTCCTTGAAAACAGTCATAATTTTATTTTATATAAACGCGTAAAAATTATCAATGATTTATTCCGTTATATTTTACTCGCTACAACAAAAAATTCTAAAAATATATTTGATGTATTGTGATAACATATAAAACAAACAATTAAATGCTATTAAAAGAGTTTTCTTATTACTGTTTTCCAAAAACTGTTTCCTCCACAATATCTTCCTAGAATAGTCAAAGATACCTAGGATTTCTCAAGAATTATAGAAAGCCGGAAAGAGAAAAACAATACTTTTATTATTTTGTTCGCTGTAACAAGCAATTATTTTGACTTGTAAGCTTTGACTTGTATTTACTCTATACTGTGGTCAAAAATTAAATATTGTTTTCTTTGTCTGCTAATTTTTTAATATCTGTAACTTTCCTTATTTAATTAAATTAATCAATTGGAATTAAAAATAATAATGATAATAATTTTAAATTGTTATTCAACAATTTTATATATTCTTTATGTAAAGACTTTGAAACAATATTTTAAATTTTTATTGTTACACTTTTTGGAAAAATGTTTATTTAACTACGATTATTTTATGTTTTGCATATGTTATGCACATATGGCATGTTATGCATATATGTTCATGGGGGTTCAGACCAATTCAATTCGGAGACTTTTCACTGAGTAAATAAAAACTTAGGTATTTGCTTTAACCTCAATCTTCTGAAAAACCAAATTGAGCATCTGAGGCTCATTAAATATCTATAAAATCAACACCTTTAACCTTATACAAAAATGGCGTTTCCTTTATAGAAATGGTATATCATTTATGAAATTTTATTATGTTGTATTTATTATGAAATTTAACGGCTTATACCGCGTCGCATTATCTTATTGAATGCAAATCTGTTAATGGCTGACCAGCCATGATTTTACCAAGTTAGGAGCCTTATTCAATTTAGAAGTTTTTCACTATGTAAATAAAAACTTAGGTATTGTCTCACCCAATAACCTTACCCATAAGTAAATAAAACGTTAGTTATTTTTTTCAAAGTGTAATAAACCTTAGGTACCATACGAAACAGCTCCTAAGGGTCCTTAAAAAGATTTAAAATTATCAGTTTTAACCTTACACAAAGTTGGTAAATATTTTAAAAACTCATTGTTTATTAATCAATCAATGGTGCAGTACCTTCTACATACGTCTTTTGTGTCATTATAACGTTTTCAATTTTAGCCTTAATTAAGAGTTAAAGGCTTTAAATTAAAAATGACGTTACTAAAATATCAAGGAATCACTTGGTATTATCTTATTGTGCAGCAATCTATTGCAATATAACAAACAATCATTATATTTTCCTTCATTCTTACTTTAAAGTGTAGTTCATATTTTCTTTAAATATGGTTGAAAAAGGATCAGAACATAACTTTTGAAAAGTATCAAGTCTCAGAAGAGGAAGACTAAAATGGTATCAACCTCAGTAAGTCCCATTAGAAGAACGATTTGTAACTTGAATGTGATACTCCTTGACAGTTGTTTGAAAAACAAGTCTGATACTGTAAAAAAGAAAAGGAAAAAAAAAAGAAAAGAAAATTGATTAAATAAGACGAGAAGAATTTTAGTTGAAAGAAATAGCTCTAAAGGAAACTTCAATCTATTATTGATAGGGAATTAAATATAAGTTAATAACTAATAGCTTCAGGTAATAGGTTTCAACTTTTAACACCATTGTTGAAATAAAATTTAGTAAATGATAATAATATTAATAAGAAAAATTATAATTCACTTTTAAATTAAGTAGAAATCAATCGCATTATAGCCTCATCACTCAAAATGATATATTTTTAAATTGTTATTTGTTTCTTGTATATTAAATTTGTTTTCTTTTTGTTGAATATATATATATATATATATATATTAAATATCGATGTTCCAATATTGATGCATTGTGAGTTTTGAAATATGGATGACCAGTTCAGTTTTATACCATATCACTTGATTGAGATCCTAATAACGTGACATTACTACATAACTACCTCAGAGTTAAAATCATGAAAAAAGGAACTTGACCACTATTGAGTTTTACCAATGTTTTATTAGTGAGTAACTTTAATAATTCATCCAATGCAATAGCTAAAAACATAAAATTTTTCATGCTTTCTCTAGAAAATTAAAAATTTTGATAAGCTTTTGGTTCAAGGAGGGTTTCTTTAAAATAGTTATTTCATATTTATTTCGGTTACGATTATAATTTTTTCCACTTTTTTACAAGTAAGAAAAAAAAGTATCATTTTGATGAAAATTTAAAAAAAATAATGTAAAACACATCATAATATCATGATTTAAGGCAACTGCTACGTCAATAGCTCCAAAAAATCTTAATTTACTCAAATAACCTACTGTCATAATTCACGGTTGAAGATTTTAGGCTGTTTTAAAAAACAGTCATGGAATCATAGAAAAAACAATCATAGAATCATCATAGGTTATCATAGAAAGGCAAAAGTCAAATGTGCGTTGCGTTTTTAAGTGCTTGAGAAAATTTTATTGATGAGAAGTAGCTTTTTGAATCAAGAAAAAAAAAATGTATTAAAATTCAACTTCTTAGAAATTTAAAAAGGGGATAGATTTCAAGTTAATGCTAAGCATTTGAGTCATAACAGCCTACAGCTTGCAATTGTTAACATCTATATGCTAATATTATTCTGCAGATTTAATTTTACACAGATAGCAATCAATTTTATCTTGCAAAGTTTTTTCGATCAAAACTGACAACAAATAAGTTTATTCTGGCCAATAACAGCGTTTTACACGCAATTATAAAGTTACTTATTTTTTTTATTTTTTCCGAATTTAATTTTTTTTTCTTTGACATACAAAATATAATATATCCCAGTTTCTTTCTTTCTAAGCTAAAATCACCAATGAACTTATAAAAAATAAGATCTTAATGCGTCTGTTAGGGCACACATTTTCGATAGCACTAAAAATCCGAAGACAAAGCGACTTGCATCATTTACTACACAGGAATTGGCCGTTAAAAGCATATTAAATGGCATAAAAGGGCATTTTTAAAATTTTTTATTTAATTTACTAGAAAAAATGCTTTGGAAAAAATATCTTTGGTATAAATTTAAATTAGGTTTTTTAAAATAAAGTATTTTACTCCCGATTTCTTTTTTCTTTTCTTTTTGTACACGAAATTTATCCCTTTTCATTTCTTTCTAAGCTGCAATGATTAATAAATTAATAAAAAAAGATTTTGTATGCACCCTCTCAAGCACAAATTTGATAGCACCATAAATCGACGACAAAAAGGCGTGTTCCATTTACTATACAGAACTTGTCGGTCAAAAGCATATTAAATGATATAAAATGGCATAAAAGTCTTTTTTTTTGTAAAATTTATAAGAAAAGTCGGAATAAGCTTTAAAATAAATTTAAATTTCGTTTTTATAACCATTTTTTTACTTCATTTTTTTTCTTTCTTTCTTTTATTGCGAGCTAAGTAAAACCTATTTTCTCTCCATATATCCAAGCTATGATCCTCAATAAATTCATAAAAAAATAAGATCTTTTATGCGTCCTGTCAAGCACACAATTTCGATAACACGATGATCCGTTGACAAGAAGATATGTACCTGAAAATTCGGCTTTCTCTTAGATGACTATTTTATGAACTTGATATTGACGCAGCATGTCAGATTCTAGTAGGCAGTACTGATACCAGTGTCAACACAAATCTCCGAGTTCTACTTTGTATTCTTCTTCGATATTATTTTGCTTTATAATAAAGGAGTTATTCCTTCATAAGGAAGGCAAGTGCTAAAATAAATCACTGTACTACCGTGAAGATCAAATAGAAAATTGTCAGGAAAAAAATTTTATACAAAAATACTATTGTCCTATTTCAATCAATTTTCCAGTAGATGAAAATTATATTGTAGTTCCTAAATTATGTAGTTGTTCCGCGGAATATTAGGGTTACGACATTTATTTTTTCCATAATGGTTTTTTAAAATTATATTTATAATCAATAATTAGAATGCCATTATATAGAGAATCAATTTCCTAAGAGATTTTAAGAGAATACTAACGTAAAATTTTGTTGATTGAAGTAATTGATGATTACTATTAGTTTGAAGTAGTTGGAGGAAAAGCAATATAAATAGAACATTTATCCAGAAAATGATGATTAATACCAGTCGAAGAATCTTGGTTGTTCGTATTAGTCTTGTATTCTTATATATTAGTCTTGATTTTATACTTTTGTATTTGCTTTATGTATTTAATATTTTGTATTGTATTCTCTTCCTGGACTTCGGAAAAAACCTTTAGGGTACAGAGAGAGAGCAATTTAGACATTTGTCGTGCTCTTTCGACAGAAAAGGTTTTGCATTTATGGCTTCCGGAGGTGTTACCCCTGAAGACGTCAGCTTCCGTTGTCGTATTTTTTCATAATTTTCATTTTTTCTCTTTTAATTGTTTATTTGGTTTTAATTCCTTTTGGAGTTTCAGCTGCATAGTGCATTTTTCCACTGGATGTATTGTTTTTAATTGCTTTAATTATTTTGAATTCTTTTCTTAATCTTATAAAACAGAGCACATTTTTTCAAGTTACCTTAGAGCATCACATGATGGCATGAAAAGCATTTATCAGTAAAGTTTAATTGTCAATTTTGTATTTTTTACTTAATGTGTGGTAACAAGAATTAAATTTTTAAAATTCAATATTTTCAGTAAACCGTTATCATGTAAACGAAAAAATTACCAAATAAATGGTTTAAATATCATATATTTTAGTTTTATTAGCCAGAATTATGGTTTAATTTACCGAAAATGTCATTACAATACCGAACAGTAATTTTAGAAAAAAAAAAATTTCTCCAGGTATAATTATATATCCTCTCAATATTCCAATATTTCTTTAATATTTTAATTATTTTCATAAAATCATTTCATGATAATTTATTTTTTTTGCAACGACTAAGGAAGAATATTGATCTTTTAAGTAAATTGACATCAACTTTTCTGCCAATTCAACTTTTTAAACCAATCCAACTTTTTAAACCACAGATCACAAACGAAGTGCTCTGAATAGCGGGGAAAATAAGCATTTCCTTTGGTATGAAAACTTTAACTTAAAAAAATAATATCTAATTAGAAACAAGCTTTTTCGAGTTATATTGTATTTGTTTCACGGAAAAAGTGGATTTTTAAAACTAAGTTGTAGACTGAGTTTCTTTCTCCTTTAACGGAATGCTTTTGAAATTTAACAGTGTTTCCTTCCTTTTCTACTTTTTTCAATTATGTTGCTGTTTTTATTTACATATACACATAAAAATATACATTTTTGAATTTTTACTTTTTAACAAGGTTTTAAAATAGTTTTTAAATAACATAGTTTAAAATAGTTTAAGTATGTTTACTTTAAACAATCAGATAAAATTACGCTATAAACTACCGGCCTTTTGGATGCATTAGATATTTTTTAATGTAAAATCCTATCTAAAGTAAAATAATTTTTTACCGTAAAATATTGTTCCGTAATTTTTGCATTAATAGGGAAACGCTGCTTTAAACCAACTTGAAAGGTCGCGTGCCTTTTTTTCTAGACAATCAAGTGAGTAATTATTCCCGATAAATTTTTTACGCTAAATTGAATAAGAGCAGCCAAGAAGCAGTCGCATTAATATTTTTAGAAGTTTAAAGTATGTATATAAGAAAAGTACAGATTTATACTTTACTTTTTTACGCATCCAATGTTTCTACCTAAACAATTAAGACATAGTTTATATGCATTTTCTACGCTGAAATGACTGAGATTATACACAAATTGAGCGAATAGTTCAATTGTTGCAAGAGGTTTTAGTTTTAAAAAAATACAATTTTTGATGTGTACTATGTCTGTACACTTTATGTTGCTATCTGGAGCAGCAGTTCCACCTAGGACTGATTAAAAGGGTTCCAAGAGTTAGATTTTTTTTTTAAACCAGCAATGGTTTTCGAAATCTATGTTTATATTTTGATCCAATGAATAATCTATTTATTTAATATTTTGATTGTATTTATGAAATTATTTAGAGTAAAATATCAAAAGAAAATGGAGAAATTTGTTTGAAAAAATTTAATTTTTTTAACGTCTGAAATAAATTATAAAAAGCACATACCGTCAGATGGGGTGACTTTGTGCAGGAATTTTCAGTTTTCCAACTTTGACCTAATAAAAAAATAGTTAAAAAATGCTGATTTGTGCAGCATCTAATCTAAAATTTGTTGTTAGCCCTCTAGGAAGTAGTTGCACGTAGTTAAGAACTTATTTGAAATGTTTATTATTTGTAAACAATCAATTAGTCGAATGCACAAAGTCACCCCGGGATGGGGTGATTTTGTGCAATGCAATAAAATAGTGACTTTGTTCAGTTGTTTTCATTCACTTAGACTTAAAATCATTTAATAAGTAATATTTAACATTGTTAACGTACAATACAAGTATATTACATATAAATATGTACTAGGCATTAACAAATATACTTAAGATAAACATAAAAACTTTAATTTTCAGATTTTTTAACATTTTTAGATTTTTTTTATTAATTAAATCTTAGATAATTCTTTTTATGATTTTCAGGTACATTCAAACATTTTATATGAATTGACATGAATGAACAGTTGAATGAATTCCTTCAGTTAACGCCCCCAAATTGCCTCCTACTCTGCAACTCGGAATGATCTTCTCTTATTAACAGTCTCTTATTAAATGTCTTAAACAATTAACATATGGAAATTGAAATGAAAAATAACAATATGAAAATGAAAAATAATATTCACTGTGAGATTTCAAATGCTTCACATGAATTTTGTTCGAAATAGTGTTTCGGTTAGTAATGAACTTTCTTAACGCTTTCGAAACAGATAAACCATTTTTTACTTCTGCCAAACAGTTTTCTAACGCTTCTTTGGTGTAGTAATCACAATAATTTCTTGCTCCAGGCTTTCTTTTCTAAGTCCTTGGCATGCTTTTCACTGAAAAAAAAATTGCACAAAGTCACCCAGGGTGCATTTTTTTATTAATTATTAAATAATTAAAATTATAATAAATAAAAACAAAAAAATATGCATGATTTGTTACCTCAATTAATAAGACTTTTAAAGTATAACCTACCTTCCTGGCCAGGATAACTAGAACTTCTTCAACCGAGCAGATTTTCCAGCCTTTAATTTTGCGACGTTAAAAATTTGAAACTGTTTGTAACTTGAGCTCACAATTTTCCTAGAACGATGATGTTTACATTGTCAGTTCTTGGTAAACCATTAGTTCGTTTTGTTGACAACTCAAATCAGTTGATACCGAGCTTTAAAAAAATACCCCTAGATGGCACGACGCAAAATTTGAAAAAATGACAGTTTGAACAAAGTCACCCCTCGTTGCACAAAGTCACCCCATCTGAGGGTACATTTATGAAAGCATTAGTATTTCCCATCGTGCTTCTCAAATCAAAATAAAATGCCTAAATTCACTGATAAAGAAACATGCTTCTCCAATAATTATTTTTGGCAGTCCTTTTCAGCTTTTGATTCAATGGAAACCGTTATTCAGCTTATGTACATACCTTAGACTACAAACGATGCGAATTCAACTATCGGATATAAAACACAATTTAAGATTACAAAAATGATAAAACGATGAAAAACACTATTCCTCTTATTAGTGAAAATAATTTAATTTGTTATAGATTAATACACTAAAAAATTTCTTAATAATATATTATTTTTATCATAGGGGTTCCGCTCGAAGAAGATCAATCTTTTAGGATTCAACAGGTTGAATAAAATAGAAACCGCTGATTTAGAGACTGTTTGATATATTTTTTCAAATAAATTTTTAAACTAAGTTGAATGAGATGAGTCCCGCCATCATCGAATTAAAAATTTAGAAGTTAAAAGCCTCTTCTTCCTAATAAGTGCAATAATAAGTGCAAAATAAATGCAAGTGAAAAATTGCCCATAAAACTGCTATGACTTCCAAATCATTAATCCTGATAGTATAGATTGGTCTCATTCAATTCAGTAAAAACTACATCGAAAAATACACTTTACATCATCAGATAGACACTAATAAATGGCACTACAAAGAGTATAGATAGGTACCAGTCAAATGGAGAACTTTTTAAGCATAATAACATTTGCAATATTTGATAATATTTATACAATTCACTCTCGTTTAGACAGAAGCATCAGATGCTGTAATAAGTACAAGTAAAAAATTTTGTACGCAAACTCTTACAACTTCTAAACTATTAGTCCGATCATCTCGAGATTGGTCTCTTTGCATCAAGCTTGAATAAAAAAAAAACAAAAAAAACAACAACATCGAAATCAATGACTCACATGGCCAATTTGTTCTATTTTTCCTCTAAAATACCCTCATTTTTGGACTAGGGGAGTTTTGAACTGTATTCTGAGTTTCTCAAAGAAATTGTTTATTGATATGATATTGTTCATGCGATTCTCATAATAAGTCTTATACTTAAGAGTGTATTATGCATATCTTACTAAAATTAAACATTAGTATTTGTATATCTAAGATATACATTCGTATATCTTAGATATAACTACATAAACTGTAATATATAATGAGGGAAATTAATCGTAAAAGAAATCTTTCTTCAAACTAAATAGATTAAATTTTAGAACATACCAAACACTTAAATATTTGAAAGTTCTTCCCAATATTTAGGTAAGAACATATTTTGAAATAAAGATCAAACAATTCTCTTTCTATAGAAATATTGAAAGTAATGTTATATAATATTTTCCTGTATGTGTACATAATCTGCTATAAACAACGTAATATAACATACATATTGGTTTGTTCATAAAGCAGGTCTTACATTACAATGATACAAAATTTAAAAATTTTCATTTTAATTACATTTTTCGGTTAAATCTTTGTACATAAATGCTTAATTTCAGATTTGTGAACATTTGCAACACGAAATATTGCAACTTGAAACAATAATCGAAATTATGAATGTATTCTAATTCGAAGTTATATCAAAGTCTAACTCTTATTTTAAATTACATTTATTTAGCAACGTTTAATAATTCTTTTGAGAATTAATTAGAGTAATAGTTAGTTTGATATTTTGAACTACAGTATTTAATTAGATTCAGCAAAGTAAAAATTAAAACGTATTTAAATCAGGGATAGAAAGTCGCAATACTAATTAAATCGGGGCAGTCGGAAGATAAATATTCGAAGTTCCTATTTATTAAATGATTGTTTTGGTTCAAATTAACATAGAATGCATTTAAGTTCCGTTTGTGAAGGTAATTATGTTATATTAGACCTACTGATTCTGAACAATATCAGTGATGTTTAAGGAATTGTTTCAATAGAAAGCTAAAATTCATTTTCTGGAAATTCAAAAGAAAAACAATATAAATATGTCTCTATGTACTTAAAGTTGAGAGGGAAAATCTTCTTGAATTGTCTTAAGAAAATTTACAAAAAAAGTACAAAATTAAGTACACAATTTTTTTTTAATGATATTATTACGAAAGAGAATTAGCATGTTTCCATAGATTAGAAAAAAAGGCCACACTGATTCAAGTAAAGAAAAACGTAAAAAATAAATTAATTATTCAATGATTGAATTATGATAATTATTTTATTATAATGATTATTTATTATAATTTAAAACATAAATATTATTATGTTTAAAAAGGCGTTGCTGTTATTTTAATTTTTATCACATTGTTTACTATATTTATTAACTATGATTTTTTTTTATTGCAGTTAATATTATAATCGATTTTTTCATTAAACAGTTTAACCTACGAAATGATTATTATGTTTTAAAAGCATTTATTTCATTCAATTTTCACGAAAATGTGCCTTATTAAATTGTTAAAACGAAAGTAAAATTAAAAGAAATTAAAAAAAGTAAAAAAAATAAACAAGTAAAAAAAGAGTAAATTAAAACTAAAAGAATGTAGCTAAGTTAAAAAATAAATTAATGTAGCATTAAAAATAAAAATAAATTGGCAAATTAAAAAAAAAAATTACAAATTCAAGAAAAATAAAAAAGAATCAATTACGTGATGGGACTATTTCATTTTAAAACTGGGATGTGTAATAAAATATCACATCATTAGAAAAAAAAATTGCACATAAATTTTTTTTCTAAAACATAAAACATTATAATATCATAATTCTGGTTAATGAACTCAAAATATATGGTATTAAAACCATTCATTTGGTAATTTTCCTATTCATATGGTTAAAGTTTGCTGGAAATTCTGGTTTCAAAAATTCTAGTCTTTACTGCCACACATTCAGTAAAAAATATAAAACTAAAAAGTAAATTTAATCGATAAAATGGTTTTTTTTTCCAAGCTCTAAAGTATCATGATAATTACTAAATTTTACCACATTTAGTTAATTCCATATTAAAAAAATGTTTTTATCGTTTCTTTTACCAAAATCATTACCCATGTGTTTCGGTAAAAGTTTCCGAGCTTTTTCGTGATCCCATAGAGCCGGAAACATGGTAAATTCTATTACATTCTAGTGGGTTTCAAGTAACTAGCTTTTTCTCTTAGTGATGAAATTAACAAAAATATACTTTCACATTATTTTGCATTACCTTTGCATTGCATATAAATCATTATGTCATAAAGAAAAAAAACTTTACATACTAGACAAGCTATTTTAAACGTGATTTATCACCACATGAAGCTAAAGCGGGCATAATGAAAGGTTGTTGTTCTGCTATAAAGAGTTTTATGATAGCCATTTTACTGCTAACAGTTCATAGATCCCAAATGAATTGCTCTGAATAGCGGTCAAAAAAAGCATTTCCTTTGGTATAAAAACTTTAACTTAAAAAAAAGTCTCTAATTATAAGCAAGCTTTTCCGAGTTATATTGTATTTGCTTTACGGTGAAAGTGAATTTTTAAAACTAAGTTGCAGACTATGTTTCTTTCCCTTTTAACGTACATGCATAAAAATACTAACTACTCAGTTCTTACTTTTTTAAAACAAGATTTAGAAATTATTCTTTCTCTTAAAATAATACACTCTTAATAGTTTTGGATAAAATTACGACATCAAGTACCGCCTCTTTGGATGCATCATCTGTGAAATCCATTCTAAATCCATAAAATCAATTTTTACAGTAAAATTTTATACCGTAACTTTTACAGTAATATTTACGTAATTAGAGTGATTTAGTGATTCATGATAACTATGTCTGTAAAAATTACTGGTATAATATATTTTTTGTTCCGTAAAATATTCCGTGTAAAAGGAATTTTATGGTGAAAAGTACCGGCATTCTGAGTGATGGTACTTTACACCATTCCAAATTCATAGCCTAATTTTTTATGCACTTATTCGAAATCATAATATTTTCTGAATACTGATAACTAACACCGAAACACAACTTGCATCACTACATTTCATTTTCCAGATATTTTTTATTCGCTAGTAAATATGTATCAATCCTTAATTTGCGTTTAATTTCGTAATTAATGCTAAATACTGATAATAATTTTAAAACCCATCATATATTTAATAAGAATCAGTACTTATTATAATAATTTACAGCTATAATTTTATTAATTTTCATATTATCTGATATGAATGCAAAATCACCTGCCGGCAAAAACAAATAGCTCCCAATTACCCGGCATGACTTTTGATCTAATTAATGATCGAGTTCAATTGGATGAGTGGTTATGAAATCTTCTTGTGTATCACTTAAGATAGGGTAATTAATTCAAATTTAGATAACTTAATAATATTGATAAGATATAAATTTAATTAAGGAGAGAAATTAAAAGCGAAAAAAATTCTCTAAGTAAGAAAAGCTAATAATATTGTATTTATAAGTTTAAAATTTGAAAACATCATTAAGAAACTTTTTTTGTTGTTAATTTTTTAACGAAACTTTTTTAAGAATTATACGTTGTTTCATTAAAAAATGTAATTCATTTGTAATAATATAAAAAATCTATATAAATAAATTGTAAAAAAAAAATAATTGTATTTTTACATAAATTATATTTACTTAAATTATATAAATAAGTATTATTAAAAATTGAACTAAATTAAAATATTTCACTTAAATTATATTATAATTTTTACTTACACTGGTGCAAAATTCTACTCAAGCATGATTTTATACATCAATTTTGGCAAATGGCCAAGGTTTCTATGGCCAAGAACTGTGGCTTTTGGCAATGATTTTGTAAAATTAACAATAAAATATATTTTTATTATATGCGATAGAATTTTTTATTTTTATTAGAATTCTTTAGATGATGGCATAAAAACCATTTATACGGTTAAATTTACTTTTACGGTTAAATTAAATTTACTTTACGGTTAAATTTACTTTTACAGTTTTGTATTTTTTTACTAAATGAGTGACAATAAGAACCACAATTTTGAAACCTAGAACTTCCTTTAAATCATATAAATAGAAAAATTCCAATTGAATGTTTTAAATACCGTTTACTTTGGTTTTATTAACCAGAAATGAGTTGTTTTTTTTTAACCAGAAATGCAATTTCCATATATTAAGTTAATTTTAACAGATTTTTCTTCCTCCGTGCATTTAAACCCTGCAACTCAAAGAAATGTGTTATCAAAATGAAAAAAAAAACATTTAAATAGTTAATTGTAATCATTTTAAACTTTTCTCCAAAAACAAACAGTATGGGTTTGTATAAAACTTATCTGCATGCATTCTTTCTTGGAGAACACTGGAATAGGACCTCTCAAGAATGTTTTTGTCATTTAGCAACAGAAAAAGACGAAATAAATTACATGATTATGTCGTAGTTAATCAGAATTTTTTATGTATTATGATTATCTTTAGTTTTTATATGACTTAGTTCTATTGTCAAAAATTAGGAAAAAGTAATTTTTCTAACATTGTTAACAATATTATTCCTATATTTGCACAGTGTGCAAAAAAAACCATGACACCATGTAAAAATTTTAATTTAAGGATGATATTTTCACGTACCATATTATCTGCAAGTATTGTATGCCTTCAAGTTGGTTGGTGGTTGGTGTCGTGTCCATGGGGAGAACTATAGATATCCATGAGTGAGCAATACACAGCCGGCTAACTCCTATACCTTCCAGTGAATAACGTTTTTAAATATTACTTTTTTTCACCATATATGTTTCGTTGATTAAACATATTAACCTATATAATAGAACATTACCTATTAAAGTAATCGTTAAATAAATTCTCAGATTTCGGGTAGTTCGATTTAATTAACTTTATAATAATAATTCTGTAAGTAATTTAAAGCGTTATTTAAAGTCCAAATAGCATTTTTTTTTGTAAAATGTCTAGATTATTTGTTAAAATTTTTAGGATTTTTTTGTAAAATTTTTTTGATTTTTTGTGGATTTTTATGTTAAAAAAGTGAAGCATTCCAGGACAATCTATTGTAGATCAAAGAGTTCAAGGAGATTAATGTACTACAACACTCTCAGAAGTAAAATTTTTATATTTGACGATTCAACGAACCTTAAGCTCTATTACATTTTTTTTGAGATTCACTTTGTCACTAAATCACGTCATTAGTAAAAAGACCTGATCTCTGAAAAGTATGATAAAAATGTTTCTTCAACTCGGGAACTCATCGCAGTGCATTGTGGGAGATTTTGGACAAGAATGACGAAAGGGGAATAACAACTAGACGCTCGAAAATAAAATGACGAAACAAACCGGCCAGGCTGAATGGTGATCAAGGTGTTGGTCTTTTAGCTAAGCAGTCTGAGTCCTGCTCCAGACATGTGTGCAATTTATTTCTATGTGTTATAGGAGACACTTATACACACATATAACGCCCACGATAATTTGATTATTAGATGATTGAGATGAATTATGCCCTACATTTTTTGTTTTTGACAAAATGTTTCTTTAATTTTGGCGAAAATCATTTCCTCGAAGAAGAGGCGATAGTTGTTTCGGCACTCTGACGAATATTTAGCTCGGAGCATATCCCAGGAAACGGTTTCGTCAAAAAAGAAGTAAGTTTTCTGAAATTTGAGAATCCATTTTTGCAATGAACTTCATGAGCTACGGTATTATTGTGTTCATCATTATTAATGATCCGCTTTTACTTTCGAGACAAACTCAGTGGTTTCAAGCTGAATTCACTCCAATCCACCTCTGCGAATCGAACCCTATATCCTCACAACGACAACTCGATGACTCTAACCAATGAGATATTTATAGCCCATGGGATATAGCCTATGGGCCAGAATGGTGTTCTTTGCTAGATTCAAATGTTATTCATTATATGCTATTTTTCTCTACAGATAAATATCTGTATTGTATTTTAAAGTTTAAATAGTGATTATTTATTTCTTTAAAAAAAATTTCTTTAAAAATATTGCACGAGCAAACGCAGCTAATATTTTATTAATCTAAACAAAATAAACTAAATAATGAGAGGTATTAAAAAATCTAAAAATACTTTGCTAGAATATTTTGGGAAAAAAAATCTTTTTTCGTTTTATTAGATTGAATATCCGACATTTTTGGGACCAACGGGTTTCATTTGAATACTCAATAATTTCCCTGAAGGAGTATGAAGGAACGTGTGCCTCATATCTGTCTGGCATCTCACTTTGAATTCTCTAGTATTTTTGAATATTTTCCGAACGATTTTTTTTTTTTTATTCCAAGAGGGGTTGTTGAAATAACATTTTTTGACAGCAAAAAAATAAATATTTTCGTACTACTTTTGCCACCTGCTGATATTCAACTTTTATTTGCAACAAATGTAACTTCTGAAGTTTGAGTAAAAATAAAATGTAAAGTTACTTCTTAATCTATGTTTATCGTAATCTTTATTATATTTAACAATTTTTCCTTCTTGATAAAACAATTCAATTTAATTTTTATGTTGCAAAATAATGTTCAATGCATAATGCATTATTTTGATCGATTTTTGATTCACTTTTTTCATATTGTTACTAAATATGGTTTTAAATTCATTTTTTTAGCGAGTATCTTGAAGTTTTTTCATGATTAAGATTGCGAAAACAAATGTTAATGGAATGAATTACCACACTTGATTGGTCTGTTGCCGCGAGTTTCGCTTTTCTCTTTTGCATATAAATAATCTTCGCCATTGAGATTAATTTCCAATCGGGAGATTGGTGACCACATTTGTTGGCAAGTGAGTTTTAATTTATATTTTAACTTATATAATTTAATATTTGTAAAATATCATAAAATTTGATGTCTATATCATCAAAGGTGTTAGCAAATATAGATGTTTTTCGAATCTTGGATACGCCTCCCAAAGAAAAATTCTTGAACTTCGGATAGGAAGTACAGAAAAATTATTCTTGGAATCAAACCCAAATCTCTGTTGTAGTTGCTGTTGTTTCTATTGCGACCAGCCAAATACCATTAAGCCTGCTGGGTAAAACTAAACAAATTTATGACTAAGGGTATATTTCTTATTTTTAAATGACGGCATCTATGGTGAAGAATTCAATTTCAGCCCCACACACTCGTCACTGCCCGTTTTAAAGTGCGGATCCATTCATTCATCCACAGATCGTAATTTTTACCTGAACCAGTGAACAATCAATCTCGAACTCAGTACCCCAGGGGTATTGATTTTTTAGGGGAACTTGGAGGACATTGTGATCCGACATATTTAACGCGATTACTCGGGGGATCTTCTGCCGGCGTGAATCCAACTCATGGTACTGAACATTTGATACTGAATTCTCAAATGTCCATTAACTCTGATACTCGAGAAGAAAATTGTTCATCGAGTTTTTAAATTGATTCCGGATTGCAATATTTTCTGCATTTTCTTTTAGCTTTCAGTTTTTTTTTTAGTGCCAAAAAGTATCTTAAACTACATCTGTTAAAATTTAAAAATAACAATTGTTCACATTTAGGGTTTAAATTAATCAAGTAAAGCAATTAGTTCTTTTTTTGTTAAATATTAGTATTTTAAGAAGTGGAACTTCATGCCCTGATATAAGTTGTATGCACGTATGCATTTAAATGTTGTTTTTACTTTAACTAAGTAAAATGTTTTTTAAATTATTTAAGCAGAATTAAAACATAATATAATAAAAATTAAAATATTTTTGATTATTTTTCTTTTGAAAGGAATGTAAACATGATTTCTTTCGAAAGAAAAAATAAAGAAATGCAAAATTAAATCAGCTTAATCAATTCTAAAAACAATTAAATTAAATATGGAATTTAATCTTCATGAGAAAATCATGTTCATAAGTAAAGATAAAATTCATAAATTATTTTGATTCATACTGATTTCTGTAATCTGCGCGAACAGAAATAATTCTAACAAATTTCAAAAGTTTTTAATGTTATACATAACTATACCATTGAGGGTCACATATGGTATGATGTTAATCACTGTAATAATTAAATTCACTATTCTTGATTTTCACGTTGACAGATATTAACGAGGCATTTACTGTTTTACCCGAAACAAGAGTTCGGTAGTTAATTTCAACATGACTTTACTCTAACTACATTTGTGCGAACCATTAATCATTACGATTTTAAGTTATTAACTTAAGCTTCGGAATTAAAACTCTGAATATCCAACAAACATTTCGCGCCTAGAAAATAATTAAATGATAAATCGTTTTAAATGATCGTTTTAAATGCACAAATCTTGAAATACAAAGAAAAAGAAAAGATAAACTATTTTCAAATATGGCAAAATCAATCCTGGAAACTTTTTCGTTGGGTTTAGTGTGCTAGAATGCATAATAATTCAGATAATTGCAAATGGAATAAGTTTTGCATTCTGTTGATTGTTTTGAATAAGTCTAAGAAACATGTTAGTCATTCGCTAAATCGCAGAAAAAATTTATAAGAAAATAATTAAATAATCAACGATGACCATTAAGAAAATATTTTTTTTTTCTAATGCCCGCCTGTGTTAACATCTGTCAATTCAGGCATCTACAGGGCGATTTGTTGACCTCTCTTACAGGGGCACCATATTAAGTGGGCCAACGTCGCTCCCACAGTAAGGACAGAGAAGGAAAGAACATCCATGCCTTGTCCGGGATTCTCACCCAGAACCTTTCTGATGCAAGGACTGTTCCCTGCCCCCTACACAGGCAGGTCGGCAAAATTTTATTATGTTATTTATAATTTTGTGTTGAACAATATTATTAAATTTGCAATCGTATTTGCAAATAGTTCTGATACAATGCAGTTATTCCTGTTACCAAGTGCCAGCAGTTATTTCTATTGCTGGGTGTCTGCAATTATTTATGTTGTTAATTGTGTGTAACTATTTCCGTTTCGAAGCATTTGTAACTATTTCTGATTCTAAGTGTTTGCAATTATTTATGTTGCTAAGTGTTTGCAATTATTTCTGTGACGTGTAATCAATGTTAATTTTTTGAGAAGAGTAAGACTAGTGTTATTTTTTCTCCTTGATTAAATTCAATTTTAGTGCTAAAAAAGAAATAAAAATTATATTTTTCAAGATAATTTACCGAATTAAGATTTTATATTAAGTCACAATTTCAAATAAGTCTATCTCCGTAGTAAGCTTGTTACATAAGTCGTATCATATAATGTCACGCAGTTATTTTTAAGGTTTGGCGATTGCCAAAAATTAGTGGGTGAAACTTACTAATTATCATAAAGATGGAAAATAAACCGTTCTGTCATGATGGCACTGACAAGCTTTCGCTAGAGAGAATTTGGCAGTTAAAAAAAGTCTTCGTCGTAGATTTGAAGCTTCTGCGGCAATAAACAGACTCTGCCCGTAAAAGCACTCTAGTACGGACTCTGTTCATAAAAAACTGATAGAAAGAACTAAGTGAAGAACTAAGTAACACACTAATAACGTAAATGTATGAAACTGTATCGGTTAGCTTGCAAACTGGGCTTTGTTACATGATATAAAAATTATTAAATCAAATAAAATTATACGTGGAATGGACATTAAACTACATATCTTTTTAACAGTGGTGGGCCATCCATACATTTGCACATGTGCAACGCCTGCTTTGATTTCATAACCTCATTGACGTGCTTTTGTTTGAAAGAACTAGGCTGTAAAAAAGGCTTGGTTGTAGCTTGAACCTCATGATTTTATTTTTATTTTATAACCGTCGTTGAACAGCCGACCCAATTTCATGGGTTTACGACTACTAATGTTCAACTCCGTAGCCTTGTAATTTTGAACCAATCCAGAAGATAAGGAAAATCCTGGATCAGTACCCCCAGAGGTATTGATTTGTTATGGGAACATGGAGGAGTTTGAGACTCGACAGATTTTACGTGCATCAGTCACCATTTACTACACGGGGAGTCTTCGGCCGGCGAGGATCGAACCCACGACCTCTTGGACATGGGCTCAGCGCCCTACCGACCAGGCTATCCCGGCCTTGAACCTCATGATTGTATAAACGGACTCTTTCTGTAAAAACAATACACTGTTAACGTAAATTTACAAAGCTTTACCATTTTCCCCTCTTTTTTTTTATTTTTATTTTTTTTATTTTTTTTTATTTGAAAAATCGGGCCTTGTCAGTAAAGTTCTACAGTAAACGGACATTAAATTCATTCTCTTTTTATCAGTAGAATTATCCTCTCAATTTTTTTATCATGTGGCACGTCTGCCTTATTTTCATTAAAATTGGGCAGATATAAGTGAAAATATGATTTGTTTACATTGCAGTGTACTTTCTGTATCGCGCTTTCAATTTCAGAAAGTGCTCTTCTTAGTGTATCCCCCTTTTTTAAAATATAATCGTCCCTGAGTGGTTGATCTTGTTTTCAAAAACGAACAGTACATGACTGCCAACTAGGTATCAGTAAATTTTTAAATCTCTTTAATGTCTGTTAAGTCCCCGTTTAAATCTCTGTTCGTTATAATTGGTGTTAAGTCGGCTGCATTACACAATGAAAAAGTGATTAAAAAAAGTCTAAATGTCAAAAGTAAAAAAGAATTTTTGATTATCGAAGACTACATTACTTCCAGAAATGCGTTAGTTTATATCCTGTTACTTTTTAAAGACAAATTTGTATTAACTACTAACGTACAGATTTGTATTAACTACAGATCAATTCAGTTCTATATCACTTACAATTACAAAGACTAAAACTTGAATGAGTTAATTCAGTTAGGATTTAATTAGCTTACTGCGATGAATTTAATCAAATTTAACAGATTGTATTGCCATTGTATATAATGTTGTTATTGTGTAAATAAGCTTGCAATATGTAGCTCTATCCTAATTGTAATGTTAAATTAACAATATTTGTCATTGTAACTATGTATTAGAAACGTTTAATAAACATTTAAGGCAGTAACTCAAACCTTCACACTTACACTTGAAATGAATCTTTTGATCATTGTCTCGTCTTTGTCAGAGAATATATCCCAATCTTACTTATTATAACTATTATTAAATAAACAGTTTCTTTAATGCCTTAAAAAAATGTATTAGCATAAATGCATACTAAACAACAATATTTGTTTATAACAATTTGTATTTTAATAACATTTAAAATTGCTTTGGTTTTAGATGATATATAAGCATTACTTTTAATTAAAAGGAACAATCTTAAAATACGTTTGAATTAGAATAACATTTTGATTTTTAAAAACAATAGGAAAGCATTAAATGTTATGTTCAAAAATAAATTTCAAATTTTGCATCCTTTGACAAGTGTTTCATATATTTTTTTTATATAAAGAAATATTATTTTCTAAAATAAGTTTAGTTTTATTTAAGAGTATTTCCTTCGTTCTTTTATCTTTATTTCTTCATTTAAAAAAACAAAAAATATAAACCATTAAACGACACATCTGAAATTAAGATTATTATTTTACGGATGATACATAAGCTGAATTTTTTAACGTATCAGTAAATAAAATTGATATTTATGTTAATTATTTAAATGTTAAGACATCCTAAGTGGATAGAATATATTTTACAAATGTTTTTAAAATAAAATAAATATATGACATTTACAGCTTTTAGGAAAATTGCAATAAGTTTTTTTGCAATTTAAAAAAAATGTTTAAAACATTTTCCTGACACTCTCAAATGACTATTGTTTTTTTGGAGCAATATACAATACAGTAATTGTTTACTAATGTTACTTTAAATAGCTGATGTTGAGTTATTTAGAATTTTTAAAATTAATCTATTCTTTTTCAATTGTAAAAGAATTTTTTCGTTCGTCTAAATATTGTTGATTTTTTTAAACATTTGTTTGAACAAAAAACAAATCCTGTTGTTTTTAAAAAAATGCAATAAAAAAAATTTGTGCGAATTGTATGATCTCTTCCACTTTAATCAAATTTCGTATAATTTTTCTTTCTTTTTTCATTTTTACAAAATATATTTTATGTCGACAAATGTTACATTTAACGCAATTTCTTTTATCAGTTTTTAGACGTAAGAAATAAAAAAAAAACTTTTTGAATGGATTATGTTCAGATGTTCCTCGATGAATATAGTTTAATATTTATTAGTTGGTTCTGAAAAATACTATTACAAAAATGAGATTCCTTTCAGTCTAATTATCATTCTTTTTTGTAAATTTTATTCTTAACTAAAACTAAGTTTTTTATCTCTTAAATTTCTTTTTCTATTATTTTTTGTAATTTTTTTCTGAGTTTCTTTAATAAGTATAAAAGCAGAAGAGAAAAAAATAAATAAATTTGATATTTCTAACAAAGTTTTCTACGATTACTTCAAATGTTGACAGAGGAATCTCTTGAGATACTGAATAACTTCTTTTTTTACACAATGCTTATTTTTCCTCAGTCTTTTTTGCTACATTTATTGTCCTTCGAACTCTTTTAATTTTTTATTTTTGCCTTTACAAAAATCTTAAATCAAAAGTTAAATTTCGTTTCTATAAATAAAGAAAGCGAGTTGATAATGTAATGTACCGATTTATATATTTTTTTCACATGTCTGAAACTTTTTTTGCGGTAAAAAGGGGAATTATTTATTAATGATAGTAATTTCCAATTACATTAGGCATTCACTGGTTTCCCCAATCTCTCTCTTTTGTTATACGAGAAAACAAACGATAAATTAAAATTGTCTTTTTCTCCAAGCTTCAGTAAATATAAAGCTTTTTTTTAAATGCCAAAAATAATTTCATTAACATCGTAAATTAAGATGGCTTTCATATCATAACATTTCTTTTTTTCATTCTGATTAAAGATGTCCTTTTTTTTATAATTCAATGAGAGTTTTCACCCCTTCTCTAATTTATCAAGAGCCAGATACTTTGTCTCCCGGAGTAACTTAACCAATTTTTTTAAAAATATTTCCCCTTTAATTAACCAACAGTTAATTAAAGATTTTTTTCGGGTTTAGAAATTTTACAAAAATTAATTTTCGTATTACTATACCTTATACTATACTTAGTACTATACCTTATACTATGCTTATACTATATCTTTTGCTATGGGGTATATGTGGGCGAAACCGTTTTGAAAGGAAACTATTTCACCCATTTTAAAAACGCGATTATTGGTTCACATAAAGTACTGCAGATAATTTATTAGACATATGTGTTGGCACAAACAGTCAAAACAATAACTTATCTCCGAATTTGCTTATCTGGACGTTTTCTCCAAAACACATCTAATATGGTAAAGATTTGGTCGAAATTATTTACAATTATTTGGCTACGGTGATCTTCAAAGACGATTTCACGGGAATTACTAATCTGATGAATGTCGTGGGTACTTGAATTGGCAACACGATGTTTAAGTTTTGCAAAAAGCGCAACTACCTCCATCCAAGAAACTGGATATGCGCCCGGGAGGAAGCAGTGCACGCCAATCAGTTCAAAGAAGGCGTGCTTCGGACATCGACGACTGACGGTAAGTCTCAAATAACCGAAGAGGAAAGTTAAATAAATTATAAAAAATTAAAAAAAAATTTCGTTGAAAGTTTGGATTTAGAAAAAAAAAAAAAAAAAAAAAAAACTACTCAATCGGTTTTGATGTCGCTTTAGAAATTTGTAAAGATTGATGTGGCTATGTTTGGAACCGAGAAAAAAATGAACCTTTTCGGAAGTTTTATTTTTTTTTAATGTACATTAAATGCTATACCTCAATTTATAGTTATTTCAGGACTTGAAAAAATTAAAATGTAACTGAAAGATGATGAAAAAAAAAATCATTTTATAATTTATCTCTTTATCTCATTGAAATATTGCTTAAAATGTGGCTTAAATTGTACCTCTAGACCAAAAATCCTCCTTAAAAGCCGTGGGTGAGTTCTGTTGTTTTAATTTTAGTGTTTATTTCAATGTTGATGTTCAATGCTGGTATCAATGTTAGTGTTAACGTAATGTTGGTATTAATTAATGTTAGTGAAATTTTGGACATAAATTTATATTTTATTAAACTGAAAATATTTTATTTATGGGCGCATCAATTCAGATTGTGCTTTTGAGACTTTTTTCATTCATATCAACGCCAGTACTGTAATCAATTGTCTCAGTTCCGTTTGCTCTAGCATTACTCATGAAAATGTATTCAGACTTAATTTACCATTTTCGGTCATCGTCGTCTGCCAGACTACTTTCAACTCTAGACGCATCGACTCTTGTGCTTTTGAAACTTTTTTCATCCATATTATAGCCAGTAATCTTATAAATTGTTTCAGTTTCGCTTGTCCTAGCATTACTCATGAAAATGCATTCTGTCTTAATTTACCCCCTAAGGCAGAGCACTTCCAATTCTAGATGCATCAATTCAGATTGTGCTTTTGAGACTTTTTTTCATTCATATCAACGCCAGTACTGTAATCAATTGTCTCAGTTCCGCTTGCCCTAGCATTACATGCGGAAATGTATTCTGCCTTGGTTTACCACCTCCGGCCATTATTGACTATCAGATTACAGCGTTTGTTCTTATTCTGTAATTTTTCTCGTGACTTTTTGTTGGCAATTGTGCCTTCTTTTTTTTCTAACCAGTTTCCTAATTAGTAATCATTCATGTGCGAACTTTACGGGAATCCTCATGCTTTTTTACGAATACCATAGAACTTTCTTCCATTTCAATTATGAATCAAAAGAAGTGTTTTTAAAATGAAGAACTTTCGCTTTTAATTATAGTTTTAGTATTTTCGAGGGGAGGGAAAATTTCATTTATAATCTCACACGAAACGCTCGTGAATGAAGGAGTTTCATTTTTTAAAATTTATTTCTTGCCAACCATCTTGTGGAAAAGATACTTGTTGCACTGGTCTGGACAATTTCGACTAGTTTTAAGAGATTAAGATTTAAAGAAATAAATTATGTGGGTGGGAAATTTACAATACGTTTTATAAACTTAAAATAATGTGCACTCGATCAGAGAAATTTACCATTGCTAAAAAGAATTCATCACCAGCTTTTAGTAACGCATTTCTTAAAATTTGTTAAATCTAATTATTCCTCCTCTTTTCTTCTAAAAAAAGTTTTATATTGCGCAATATAAAATAAAAAATAATGGCAGATAAATGGAACACTTTAATAGCCATTAATTTAAGGATAATAACAAAACAACACAATAAAACACATCTTTTCTGCGTAAATATATCTTTTCTTAACGGATTTGAATTTATTACTTTTCAAGTAGAGAAAAGGGTTGTTCATTAATCTAATCTTCTCAACGGTTATCTTGTTTTTTTGTGCAAATTTATGTTTTATTTGTAAAAATATAGAATAATCTAAAACGTCTTTATCTAATGATAATTTCTTGCAAATAATAAATATCCAAGCACATATTTATTTTGCAGAAAATTATCCATATACACCGAAGAGCCATTACATTATGACCACCTTCCATCTATAACAATGGGCTCGCCCAGGAGCAGATGATCATGAGGCACATTAGGACCCATAATCCTCATAGAACAATCCCTGACGTCTGTAAGCTACTTGAACATAGTTGCAGACCAGGTTCACCCATTCATGGTAACAGTTTTTCCTGCGGGGGATGGTATTTACCAACAGGATAATGCACCATGTCATAAGGGTCGAATCGTCATGGATTGGTAGGGGGAACATTCCAGTGACTTTCAAGTCATGTCTTGTCCCCCAAATTCACCTTACCTTAATCCAATAGAGCATTTGTGGTCCTACTTGGAAAACAAAATTCGTGCTGCCACGCTACCCCTTCACAATGTGAGGGAATTGCAGGACCAGTTGGTGAGCGCTTGGTACCAGATAACTCAGACTACCTATCAGCACCTTGTGGAATTAATGCCACGGCGGGTGTTAGCAGTTTTGAGGGCTAAAGGTGGTCCTACATGTTATTAGCAGGGTGGTCGTAATGTAATGGTTCTTCGGTGTAATTGATTATTTGTTTTAATTAAGCAAACAGAAAAAAACATGAACAGTAAGGTAATAATTAAGTTGGATTGAAATGTAGCAATAAAGTTAAATAGTAATGTAGTAAGACACAATACTAAAGTTTTTTGCAGAATCGATCGTGCACTTGGTCGACTCTTGCAGATGGTTTGGAAGTACCTTAAATACTGTTGAACATTTATGCTTGGTTGTAAAGCATGACCTTTCTTAATTTAGCATTTGGGAAACCTTCTTTGATATATCTTTTCTTGATCTAGCATTTCATGATCTTTCATACCTAATTTAGAAGCCCAATAGATCCGTAGAGAGCCTCATTGGTGAAAAAATCTTATATAAAATGGTAATTTATTTTTCAGAGAAATATTTCAAAGAAAGTGGCTCTAAAAATATAAAGATTAATTTTGCAAGTGAAAAATACTCGCTATGCGTTAAATGCTTATCATTTATGTCATTCGATCTCTAAATAATTAACAGTAGAAATAAGTAAAGGAATTTCAATCCTCAGTTGATTAGTCTAAGTCGACGGAAGGAGACCGAAGTCTTATGTTTACCTACCATTCATCACTAAATCTCCCACTTCAGCAACTTGTTGTAAAGCATGGAATTGCTTTGGTTTTTTGCTCAGAACAATTTTATCTGCTTTACTTACATATCTTTAAATACATTTATTCTGAAAAAATATAAAATATTTTGTCATTTGATACAGTAATGGCAAATAGGTTAAAGACTCATTATATTAGTTAAAAAATTTTTTTTCATGTCATTTAATGTTGTGATTACCAATTGGCACAAAATATTATCGAACAGCATTAGTGCGCTTTATTAAGTTACTTTTTATTTATTTATTTATTTTTTGTAGCCTAAGTGTTCACAAATTTTTTCATAGAGTTTAAAATTTTTCTAATAGTTTTGAAGAAATTTCTCACGTAATTTCAAAATGGAATAAATATATAATTCTTTTGTTTTCAATAAAATAAAAGATAAAATTTAATAATTTATGTGTGCTAATAGGCTTTTTATAACTTTTTTAGATGTTCATTGTCTCTATAATGCCCAATATTTTGTAAACAACTTGCAATACCAAGCATGTGCGAGAAACAAATAATTTTTGTTTTCATTATATTAGATACTTGTATAAAAAAACAGTTTCAAGTTATTTTATTGTTTTAATCCTATGTACCTATGAAATATAAATAATTGAATTGTCACAAACACTGAAACAAATATTTTATTGTGCTTATTTGACATGACAAAATGACATGAAAAGTAGAATTTGCAAAGTTCTTTTTACTTGTTTTTAGGGAACATATCGACGTGCAAGCTTCGTAAAGGTATGGAATTTGGCGTCTGTTTAACAGAACATGAAGATAACACTAGAGTTGTAGTCCGAAAAGAGCTGTGATTACTTCTATTTTTTAGTCTCTGTCCTCTATGGTGAGTTCTTGTTGTGCAGCACCAACAAAAAAGGAGTTGTTTGAGATCCGTCTAAAGAAAGAAAATAAGAAATTAATTGAAAATTTGAACTAATTGAAAATTTGCTTAATTGCGGCTAACTGCATTTTATTTGCTGCTGAATAATGAAATATTTAAAAATGTTTCAGGTAGTAATATTTTTATTTCACGCTTAAATTAATACTTCATGACTTCTGAACTCTTCAAAATAACCTATCAACATTTTATTGAGTAAAATGAGTCAGAAACAATGGTTAGAAGAGTGCGAGAAAAACGTACTGAGTGGGATTGAACCATGAACCTTTGAACGGGTTCATATCCAGGTATACTTTCTTTGGAGCGTAAAGCATCTGGCTATGGACTCTAAGGACCCAAAATAGTTTTGCTCAAACCCAGCGGGTACCAATGAACATCTCTCACGTATTCTTTCATATTTGTTATCTTATACCAGGATAACTCTAGAGTCTTTATTTATCATAACATCAACCTCATAACCAGTTGAAATTTCCATGCACCTATGAGTTTCAAACTGCTTCACGTGAAATTTCTCGAATTACTCAGTCCCAGAAGATGTCATGAAGCTTCTCTCATGAAGTTTTAGATGCTTGTTATCCCATATCCCAATAGCTCGAAATTTTACGGTGAGCATAACTCTATAATAAGTTGTAACCCTTAATTGCTTATACATCTCATATTGTATCCTATGAGGAATTTCGTTCATTCAGTCCTTGTTGGTGTTAAACACCTCTCACGTGGTTCCGCACATTAATTTTTATCTGATACTCAGTGCTCCAAACACTCTCTTGAGCATTATGTTGCCTCGATAATCAGTAGCAACCCTTAAAGATTAATTTCAGATTGTATTCCTTCAGACAAATTGGATATATCAGTCTCAGTCGATGACATCAAATGACGTCCTCTACCTTCGCTATCTGATAGGCAATTAAGTCAAAATTTTCTGTTGAGCATAATGTTACCACCATAATTAGATGAATCTCTTAACCCCGTACATATTTCAAATCACATTTCATGAGGTATTTCGGTTGCTCAGCATTCAATGGTGTTTATAAACACCCCTCTCGTAATCGTTCACATTTTTTATATCTAATAGTCAGTTAACTTCAAACTCTCTGTTGAACTAAGAGTTACTCCTAAAATCAGTCGTAACCTCAAGCAAAATCGCATTTCAGATTGCTCAATCTCAGTCAATGGCATTAAATGACGTCCCTTACATTTGATATCTTACACACAGTTAACTCGAAATTTTCTGTTGAGTACAACGTAACATTCATAATTCATTGCATCTCTTAAATAAATGCACATTTCAGTTCATGAGAAATTTCGGTTGCTCAATAACGAATCGTAACATTAAACATCTCTTACGTAATCGTTCACATTTTTTATAGCTGATAGACGGTTAAATCCATATTCTCTGTTGACATAAATGTTACGCGTATGATTAGTTAAAGATCTATAGCTAAGAACAGTCGAATAATTGCGAATAATTCAACCATATTATTGAGAATTGGATTAGAGATTTTATAAAATAAAAGCCTACAAATTATTTTCTGTAGCTTTCAAATTATTTTGGTAAATGCTAATATTTCAAAGTTAAGAAGTTTCAAAGTAGTGAAAAATTTGAAAAGCGTAAAAATTAGACTTAGAGCTAACTAATTTTTTTTACAACTAAATGTCAAAATTTTGAAAAGTCGAAACTACTGAACTCTCGAAACTAATGATTAAACTTAGGCATTCTATATTCAAAATTATGTATTTTGTTCTTGTTGGCAAATTTATAACTGCTAACAATATTGAAATGCTGATTGCAAAATAATTCACATTCGCAGCAATTGATGACCCATGAATGACCACGCATTTAGTTTTATTTTGTTGTTTCAATTATTTTCTGTTAATTAACTAATTTTATATATCAAAATTAATTAAAAATAATTAAAAATAAATTATTGTAATGTATGAAATATTATTAGTTTAAAATACAACGCGTTATTTAAAGGTACTTAATAAAGAATTTTTTTAAACTTAAATAACAAAACAATTTGAAACCTTATCCGTTATAAATCATTCTATTTGTGCTTTGAAATTTTAACTAAACTACTAGTTTAATTGTTATGCTCCTGCTAAAAATATAAGTAGAAGATCTAAGAGCTGAAAAAGAAGCTAACAATTTTAACGTTAAGGAAAAAAAGACTAGCTCGAATTAAATATTAAAATCAAATACAATTATTTCAGATGTAAAATCCATATATTTTTAAAACCTGTTTAAACTTTGAGTTCCAAAAATTCATATTTATCTTAAATAATAATTGAGACGAGAAAATAAATAACAGACTGACAAGGATAATAATAATGAAATAATGAAATGCGTTTATGAAAATTCATTCTTAATAAAACAAATATTCGAATTGTGTATATCTTTTAACCATTTTAAAGAGAGACAACACATAAATCAATGATTAAATCAATGATTATAATTAAATCAATATAAATTAAATCAATAAACAAATTAATGAATTTAAAAAAAAAAATAAAATTCTTTATTTGTTTTTGTTTTAAATAATCATTAGAGTAAATTTATTTTGCTTAAACAGTTTTTTTTTTGTTATATATATGCTACTATTAATAAATAAGCTTTTATTATTTGATACAATAGCGTTTTAAGTTCCAAATCTTACTCTACGGAAAATAATAAATTGCCTAGATAATAAGTCCAGATAATGAGGAACATATTTAAATCTACTATCACTAGTTTTAATTATACTATTTAAAATATTAAATAAAGTCATCTAATATTTTAAGCATCGTCGAGAATGAAGCAAAATTAAACCAATAGCCTAAAACTTACTAATGATAAATATCTTTACTCTATGCCTGGGATATTCTGTAGCGTTATTTTAAGAGATATGATACACAGATAATCACATGATACACAGAGATATTGATATAAAGATTTCTTTTTTCATTATTTTTTCGCCATCTATTAGCAAATCTAAAAGAGATTATTTGTAAAATCAAACTAATATTCAACAAAGCATTGAGTTATACTTCGTGCTATGTAAACTAAAGCAAAAAACAATGTTAATAAAGCACAAATAAAATTTCTATAAATGGACATACTACAGTTTCAGTTTTATAAATAGTGATACTGAGGAAGGTACTTGTTTATGGAACTGAAACTATAGTACGTAGATTTATGTGCTTTTTTATTGCTTTTTTTCACGTTGCTTTTTACTTTTGTCAAACTAATATATTTTGAAAGAAAAAAATACTATAAATGTTGTATTTATTTCCAAAATATTTTGGTTAGATGAGATTATAGATATAATTCAGAAAACGTACTGAAAATCAGATAAAATTGATTACCAAAAGTCTTTTTATCGATTTGTTTTCATAGTTTTCTGACAGCATACAAACTCCATGTTGAAAGAATGACTTTCTTGGTTTTTTGAGGCAATACAGGAATCAACACACTTTTATTTAATTCCTTTTATAATTTAGGAATGATTCGCAAGCAAGAAAGCAGTCATTTATAACATCAAAGGTTCGTCTGTAAAATCAATGTCCGAAGGATACGGAACGTACAGAAAATCATACCATTTGTGAAGTCTTAAGTGACACTGGAACGTTTGGCACTGAGTGTTGCTTAAGGCTAATATTCGTATGATTCTGCTAATTCTTCTTGCATTTGATTAGTTGGTCTTCAAACACTTTTTTTCTTTTAGTGCTTTGTATGACATTTTTAATCACGATCCTTCAAGTTTTTGGAGTTGGTATACAGTGATAAAATCATTTTCAATAACCAACTAATCCTGAGTCTCAGGGTATAAGCTATAGAGCACAGTTCCATAAGCTAAACCCAGCAATTAATAACGGATGAAAAATTACGATCGCATTTAGATTTTTTATATTGTATGTTGTTTATGTACAGAATATGTTGCTTATGTACAGAATAAAAAGACAAATTTAAGTGTAAAACATTGCTGATTACATATTAACTTGTGTGTTGTTGCTGCTTATCCTCTTAATCTTAAAGTGGTCAGAAAAGCTCCAGAAGATTGCTGACCACAAAAAAAATCGCAACAAAAGAGGGATCTGACGTAAGATCCACCTTAGAAAGTCCAAGACAATAGGCAAGGCAAAGCCAATGCTCAAGATGGCCATTTGCAAATCTGAACAAAGTAATCTGGGTTCCTCGGTCACATTTAATGCCCAGTAGGGTACTCATTTTATTAACTTGTATATTAAGTCATGATGCGATGAAATCAATGCAAATGAAAATTTTCCTAATAAATCCAAAAAGAAAGTTTTTACCCCAATGCGTTTTCCAACGAGGTTTTAAATGTATCCGCAACAACTTTATTTTAAAAAGTGTTCTGAAGGAAATATAATGCGATTTACTTAATTAAAACTAACCGTCTTCGGCAACCAATTGATCTGCTGTCACAAATTTATGATTTTGGTGCCCAACATTACACCAGCTGACTTAAAAAGCTTTGCTTTGAATGCTTAAATCAGGATATTCAATTCAATTATATCATTTTATAAAAATATACAGGGTTATTCATAATTTCCTCCGGGGTTTCGAAGCGGTATAGTAAAAAAACGAAGATGAATATGGCAAAAAAGAGCATATGAAATTGTTCCGAAAGTATTCAAGTTTCAATTTAAGCAGTTGCCGGTAGAGGGCAGTAACATGTACCACTGAAGCCAGTTGTAGTAAAAATAAGGTTGTAGTAAACAGAGGGAATTATGAATGACCCTGTATTTAAAAAAATACAGCAATTTGTTTATACTATATAAAATGCGCTCTTATGGTAATCTCTATAATATTTATTCCAGTTTATAAACAGTCTAAGCACAATTTAACATGTACTGTAAAAATAATGACCATTACAAAACTAGCAATATATTAAAAATTAGAAATATTATTTTCTCTAAATTTTAATATTTGAAATTCATTTCTATCTTATCGAAGAGTTCTGATTTTTCTTGTATTTCTATTTAATGGTACGATGGTATCATAGATATCAACCAAATCGGTAAAATTTTCCACGTTTAAGAACATCACGAGTAGGAGAAAAATTGCGAAACTCCAAATCGAACTTACCCTGAAATTGTCACTCATGAAGCAATATATAATGGGATTGGCGAATGAGTTGGCCATTGAGAGCCAATGACAGGTAAAAAAGGCTGTAATGAAGTGGACAAAATCTGAACTTGTTTCTGGCATAACACTGGATTGGCTAAAATATATTAACAGGCTGAATATTTGTATGGGTAACCAACATACAGCAAATAGCACCACAACAGTAGCCATCATCTTCACAACCTATGAAAAATAAAGAAACATCAATAAGTGTCATGTAATTTCATTACCATTAATCTTATGGTAAACAATTTTGAATTCTATATAGGAAAAAAAAATAACAGCCCAATTATAGGCAATATTATTTATAGTAATTTACTAGGAATAATTGGATAATAAAATAAATTTCAAAATCTAATAATTTAAGAATTTTAAAAGTAATCGCATAAATTTTTTTTATAGTTAGTATTCATAGAAACTGTAAATTTAAACAAAATTTTTAAATGTGTACAGATAAATTCACATTCCATCCCTATTACCGCTAGTATGTCACTGGATGTCTCAGTACATGGTAAATTTTTATGGGTACCTAAGAATTCTCGGCATAGGATCTTTAATATTTATTTTTGACGATAACTTTGTGGGGATAATAGTTATTGACGGTTTCAGCCTTCATCTATGAAAAGGTACCCCACTGTAGAATCGAGTTTACATGTCTTATATACTAGTGAATTGGAATTATATTTTTGTAGTTGTAGACACACTACGAATTAAACATTTTAACGCGTTTTTAAAATAAAGGTGTGTGATTTAATTCATCATCCCTTTAAATTAATTTTTCAAAGCTTAGAAATTGTTTTATGAAATAAAAGGGGTGCTCAAAATGAAAAAAAGACAAAATAATTTGCTAGAAATAAAATTGAGCACACGGACTTGCATTCATGCCTCGTAGGGAGCCTCTATCGTTTTAAAAATGTCTTGGCCATGAAAAGCAGACCGATCTCTGGAAACAATGCTTAAGAGATGTAACCCTTTACAAAATCTCAAACCATGAGCTCCAAACCTCCAAAACTTCAACGCCTTCAAGGTGGTGGCCATGGCTAATTAGTTCTACAAATCCTCTCAAACAGAGCATAAAGTTTTATCAGGATAAGATCATGAATTGCATTTATAGCAGTTAGCATTTGCAATACAGAGTTTTTCAAATTAGTTAACAAAAATTTTTGATTTCAATTTGAAATTAGATAAAGAGATTTGCATATAGTTTACATTAAAAGTTACGTGCTTGATTAGAATTTTAAAAAAAATACTGTTCCATTTCTAGTAAACTGAAATATATACCTAGGGGATCTATCTGTTTTATAGAAATAAAAGCAGCACTAAATTTAACATTTCTGTGGAAATATTAGTAAAGTAACTAGCACGAATCTCTATTATTATATTTATTCAATTATGACAGATATTGCCTTTTACCCGATGAGTAAACGTTAATAATAGCACAATATTTTTGTAAATAGAGAATTGCATAACATTGAAACACAAAATTTACAAACAAACGTAGGTTGTTGGGTTTTAAATTCCCTCACAGATTGCGTATGACATATTAATTTGAGTAACTAATTGCTAATAATTGATTCGGGGAGAGCATTTGAAACGACTCTAAAGTTGAGCTTAAAATGGATGTTTTAAGATTGAATAAGAATCAATAGTATGGCCTTTCGTGACAAAGGGTGATTGACAAATTTTTCTGATGGACTGAGCGCTGCTATACAGATATCTCAAGAGTCGTAACACTACGATTACCTCTAATACAAGGGTCGGTGCAAGGTCGGTCGACATCTGGATAATTTTAAAAAATTTAACGTACTACATGACAAAAACCTCATATTTCTAACTGAGTTTATTCTTTAATTTTATCTTATCGTTATACTCAGCGAAATATAATTTGAGTAATGAATGCATTCAAATATGTCAGGAGGTACAATAATTGCCGACCATTGCACTAAACCCTTCGTCGACAAGAGTGATGGATTCCTCACAGATAAAGGTATTTGCTTGCTCTCACCTTAACAGATTTGATATTGATATAAATTCTTCACGAAAACTTTTAAAATATTTATCCATAGCCTTTCGTCTTTTCTATATATAAACTGCATACACATTGCGCTCACGTTTTACCGCTAAAAACCGTGTAATAGAGTACCGTTCTCTTCTTAAATATAGTTGCAAGCAATATGTGGTGCATTTTTCTTTTCTTTCGTTAACCCTAATTAATTGCGTTGTTATTACTAATGTACATCTGAAGCTACTAAATATTGATCATCTTTTTATTAGGACACCTTTTATTGGGTTCAAGTTTTTACCTTCATTTTAGCCATCAGTTGTTGATGATCTCTTGTAGCATCAGCGTTTCCTGGTGATGTATGGCGCCACATTTTCAAGCCGATACTCGTATAAGTAAACGTAAGAATTAGCATTGGCAACAGGAAAGTAATCACAAAAATAACCATCGTGTATATCTGCAAGAACAAACAATAAGGCTTTGTTATTATTTTCAAGAAATTCCAACATTTAAAACTTTCATTCTTTTCGTTTGAGAAGTTTTTTAATTTTTTAAATTTGCTTCTATGAAATCCAAGTTGAATAAATCAATAAATATTTAAATATTTATTTTTATTCAGTGTAGAACATACATCTAGTTCAATTGATTTAAAAAAAATATTTTTTGATTGATTTTTAAAAAAATGGCAAGTGGCTGGCTATTTTTTGGTAGCTTGTTTCTTTCTTCTTTGTGTGCTTATAAAATAAAAATCTTTAGTGATAAATCAGTTTTTCTACTTATCTTTGCAACAGCGGTTGGTTGTTGCAGCATGGTCGTTGTCATCTAGATATCTGCTGACGTTGCACTAGTGCAATTATTTGAAGTAACGTAAAGTTATATATATATATATATATATATATATATATATATATATATATATATATATATATATATATATATATATATATATATATAACGTTTGCCGAGTGGAAGGATTAAAACAGGTCATAGGCAGGGAAGGAGGGTACAATATTTATTTATTAATTATTAGTCAGAGCAGTCATAAGAGTGTTTACGAAAGTGTGCACGAAAAGTTGCGCTCCTTCGGTTATATGTTAGGGAAAATCCTGCAAAGTAAAATCCGTAAATGTCTCTATTTGGGGAAGAGAAGGTCTCGCGAGATTTAAGAACAGGATGTGGCTTTTAAAAGTGTGAGAAAGTATTTTGATTAGAATATTTAATTAGGATAACATAAAAAGATTATTAGAAGCTTTTTATGTTACATATATATATATATATATATATATATATATATATATATATATATATATATATATGTGTAACATAAAAAGCTTCTATTAATCTTTTTATGTATAAAAAGATTAATAAAAGCTTTCTATGTTACATATATATATATATATATATATATATATAAGTTATTCTAAACTCTTATAATTCTTAACTCTTAACGAAGTTCTAATAAGTATGTAATTTTAATTTAAAAATAATCCAAAAACATAAACATAAAAATATAATGCCGTATTAAAATGTAATTATTTTTATTAATATATATTTTCGTAAAACACAAATGTTTCTATTTAACCAAACTAAATTTAGGAAATGTTATAATTTAGTTACCAGTTTTAATCATATTGAAAACAAGTTCAAAACCAAGTACGACAGATTTGGTGATTAATGGTTCAAAACAGAAAGTGAGAAAAATTAGCGAAAAAAGGAAAATAAAAAATCGAAGCGTTTTTCAAAATATTAACTAGAATTTCTAATCACTAGAAACCCTCATTATTCAGTTTACAAAGAAAAGTTGCAAATTTATGCATTTTAATGCTGCTGTTTGCATTTTTGTGGATTTAAGGAGGTCCCATGGTATATTTAGAGCAATCAAAAATAATAAAACAAATTGCCAAATGTGAATTTTTTTATTTTATGTAATCAAATAAATATGACATAAATTTAAACAGCCACAAAAAAAAAATAAAAAATAAAAACAAACGTCAACGACTTTGACGAGTTTTTAATTTAGAGAAAGGAAATGATGAAAAGTCCTTTTTTTACACTTTTAAAGATGCTTCAGTATGTTAAAAGTCTATTTGTTATGCTGTGATTAAAATTATTACTACATAGAATATATTATATTTAAACACTTCGTTAATGTTACTTGGTGATTAGAGATACTATTAACGTTTTTAGAATGTTTCCAAAATATACCGTGAAAAAGAAAATAGTGTCTGTATAAACTTAATTAAGAAAATTTATGGTTATTTTTGTTAAATTGGTGCTTAGATTCAAGAAAATGGCAGCGGTAAACAAAGTAATGAAAATAGAGCAAAAAAGTGTGTAAATTCAAAAACATTATTGCAAACTCTTGAAAAATATGAAATACTATTCAATTTTTTTCAAATACACTGTAGTAGAACGTGATTGGTTAAGGTCGGAAGAAAAAAAAAACATTTTTATACGTTTGTTCAAAATCGAAAAAGCGTACAACTGTTAAAATATTTTTTGTAATTGTTCATTTTTATACAACTATGATTGCTCAAAATATAAATAGCGTCTATAATTGTTAAAATATTACTGTTTGTATTACTTGTAAAATATGGGTTACATAATTTGTAAAAGAATGAAAAAAAGTCTTCTTCAAGAACAAAATATTTAACGTAATAATAACAGTATAATTTTTCATTCAATATAATAATTTATTTTTCGTTATTTGGGTCTATTGTTTCATCACAGTTTTTAAAATAGCACCATTAAAATAATCATAAAAAATTTAGGAACTATTTAATTGCTTAGTTTTAATGCAATCATATTTTTAAAGAAATAAAAAAATGATTGTGAGGCAATTGTAGGGGTAAGTAAGCGAAGCGAGCGAGAAGGATTCCCCTTAGAGTCAATATGAAAAAATTGAAATAAAAGTTAATAAAAAAATTTAATATGAAAAAGTTAATATGAAAAAGTTAATATAAAATAGTTAATATGACGAAGTTACTATGAAAAAGTTAATAAGAAAAAGTTAATATGAAAAAGTAGTTGACAAATTATTTTATAATTTTCAATAATTTGTCAAAAAAAGAAAATAAGTTTTCTTAAACTAAATACCATTATAACATATCCAGACAGAATTGCTTTATACTGGTTGAGAATTTCTACTACAAATAAAAGATGGGCATTTCATTTATTGAAATGAGATTGTTAGAGTATCGGTAATGATTTCCAATGAACAAATATTATGAAGATATCACCTTTTATGCAAAGGAGCATAACATACCTTGCCATCTAGTTCATCCCAAACTTCCGTGCAGTCATAGAACTCTTCTCCATCATAAGTTATCTTTTCCGCTTTTCCGTGAATAAGTTGAAAGCTCGAGAGTCCAAAGGCTGATATCCAAATAAATCCCATTATGAGTGGTCCTCTGGATTTTGTCCATCTTAAACTCAAAGGGTACATTATGGCATAATATCTACAAAGAAAATGAATTTAAAGTTTAATACGTTACTTTATTCATATTATAACAATGATTTTATACAAATTAAGAAAAGCTTCGTGCTACATATGAATAAAACTTAGCAACATAAAAATAGCAAAAATTATAAATTTCTCTGTATGTGATATTATTTTTGCCTTTTTTTTCTCGTTTCTTAGCTTTGTTTCTACAGATTTAATTTTTCTACAGATTTAATCAATTTTTATATAAACAATATAAAAATTGTGAGCCATGATGACTCAGGAGATAGAGCATTCGTCTTCCAATGTGGTGAACCCGGTTCTGATCCAGCGTGGGCTGGTCGATACGAATTTTTCATCCGGCTGGCACCGAACACAGTGCTGACGCAAAATATCCTCAATAATAGACAGGTTATGGGTTAGAGTCCCCTTGCCATCAGTCTAACCTTGGGGTTTTTTCGTGGTTTTTCTCTTCATATTACTCAAAAGCGGGTTAGTTCCAGCAAAAAGTCCACGACGAAGGCAAATTTCTTCCAGTACTTGATCCAGGAGTTCCCTAGTCTTCTGGATTGGGTTCAAAATTACAAGGCAAGTAGTGGAACATTAGCAGTCGCAAAACCCTTAATTGGGTCGGTTGTTCAACGATAGTTATAAAATGAAATAAAATATAAAATATGTAAAATTTATTTCATTTGATATAAATTAATTGAAATTTTATATGATTATTGATATAAATTTTCAAAAGTATTTTATAAATTTTCTCATCTTAGTATGAAATATTTTCTGTATCTAAAAAATTAGTATTCAATTCTTTAGTGTTCTACTGATGGATCTGCATACAATTTTTAATTTAAATTAGAAGAAATGCAATTAATAACCATTTGTGTTTTGTTATAAATAAAATTTTTGTTTTAGAGCCTAATAAGGAAAATTGCTAAATTTTCAAATTATTACGGCAGTAAAGAATTATTTACTTCACAATCGTTACATGCATGCCATGTTATGTATAATTTATTATGAAACAACATTTAATTTTATGTAAAAAATAGATTTAAAAACCATTTAATAAACATGAAAACCTCACAAGATAAAACGATATATTAATATGGTAGAAGTTTCCCAGGCATTTAACTTTAAATATCACTCATATATTTTATATGACGAATATTTTAAAAGCATGTGCATAAAAGGTTTCTATTTTGTTCGTTAAATTTTATAATTTTTTTGGATCATGAAGTTATAAATTGCTAATAGTTACATCACTTATTTTAATATATTATTTACAAGCAACGGGAAAGCGGAATCTTTTTTTAATAGTTCAGCTTTTTTTTTAAAAATAACTATGGATAGTTTTAATTTATATTTTTATTCATGAATTTCGTTGAGATGTCACCGTTCACAAAGATGATTGTTTTTAAATTATTGGCTAATATGTATCTTTCTTTTGATTTAAAATCAGGGTCTAATGATGAAAAATATATTACAATACAGAATTATAAAACCTTTAGCAAGCCAAAAAACTAGCAATGTTTTTGTGTGTAAAGTTTTGATTTTATAAATGTATGTAAACGGTAATTATTAAAGTGGAAAATGCTTCGAAAAGTGTTATTTTTTCAATACACCCGAGTAATATTAGTTTCAAAAGATTAATTAAAAAAGTGACTACAAAATTTCTTTTATTGATTTTTGAAAGTCTGGTATGGAAAAACTTGTATTTTAATGACAGTAAAAAATTCACTTCTGAATAATTACTAAGAGATAAAAATAGTTGGAAACTTATCCAGGGAAGATGTTTATAAACTAATAGGCAGTTATTAATCATTTCGTTGTTTGAAAAATATTACAAAGGTTATTAAATCAATTAAATTTAGCTGTTTAACTATATTTTGAACAATTAAAGATGCAATCAATGCTTACAAAATGCAAAAAGTTTGTTTTGTGATATGTTTTGACAGTATCTCACGTTAAACAACTAAAGTGTTACCATTAGACATAATTTATAACAGTTTTATTAATTATAATAACAGTATTTAGGTAGTTTTAAAACTATTTTATTTAATAATGTTTTATAAAAATATCAAGGAGGTGGATTCACGTGAGCAATTCATACAAATCAGTAAGGACTTACCAGATGCTGATTAACAGATACTGTTTATTGTTAATTATAAAACTATCCCTTTAGGGGCAGGGGTGTCGAACCTTTATGCACCAACGTGCCATTTTTGCAAATTTTTTTTAATGAGGTCATAGACCTGCCGTCAAATAATTTTGACTTCGTGATTATTGGGAAAATAATAATACTAAATACTATCAACACAAAACTCTTTATTTACTATGAAGAAAAATACATTTTGCAATGTCTCAGTTATACGCGTAGTTAACGCGTAAAGTAACATCAGTGTGATTTCTGTTGTTGCAGATTAGATGACAAATAACTTATTAGGTTGTAAGATGTTAGTTTAAGTAGGACTGTCAAATTTTTTTTGTTGCTAATTATATATTGATAGCTTGATTTTTATAGTTAATAACTGTTATTTTTTTTTTTTTTTTTTGGCATTAATTTTCAATTTTTTTGTTAATAATTGTTCTGTTTGTTTGTTTTCTGTGAATTTTAATTTAATTGTTAATATGCTTCATTGTGAACTTTGTGATCGGTGGCGTGCCCAGAAAATTGCGTCGGGTGCCAAAAATGGCACGCTAGCCATTGGTTCGCCATCCCTGCTATAGGGACTAGAAGGATCAACGTTTCTGCTATTCATTTGCTTGAATTTTTGAAAAAAGTATCCTGAATAGTTTCAAAACAACCTAATATAATAGGTTGCCGAGAAGAAGATTTGAATAAATCTCAAAACAACTTGGCGTAAAAATGTAATCTGCACACTTTTTTTCAAGAAAAAAAAAAAAAAAAAAAAAAAAAAAAAAAGAGGAAAAAAAAAAGGAAAAAAAATTTTATATATATATATATATATATATATATTATTAAAAACGTGCCTTCTGAGCCCAAGTCTGCGGGTTCGATCCCCGGCCCAGACACCGGATTTTCGGGATGCAGAAAATCCGCAGCGGCCATGTAGTATGATTATGCGGCATACAAAAGATCCCTGGAGTGCCTTAATGGCTCTTGGCATTTCCGGCAAAATTCAATTCCTAGTGCATTTTAGCATCCAAATAGAGTCTCAGTGCTGCCATCTAGTGTGGCAGAAACTAGACGTCCAAATTAACAGGGCCAACGGTAGAAGTGGATACCACTTCTGGAGAACGCACTAGGTCTGTTCATCGGGAAGACTGATTGTGCAGCTCATAGGAAATAAAAATAGTTAAAAACGTGAGATTAATAATTCATTTTCCTAGATGCCACGCCATACAATGTAAAAAGAGATAGCGTAATATCATTTGATAATCTGAATTTGTTTAGTTTTCCCAGATCCTTGAAAGATTTCCAGATCTAATATATTTAAATTAATTAAATATAGTGGTTGAAAAATTAATGTTAATTTAATTTATTAAATACAAAATACAACCAATCTATTAACTATATATTCTCAGAAAATAGGTATTTCATTTGCTTGATATACATAATAAAAATGAAATATTTTAAAATAAATTATTATAAATGGTCTATAAAAAACACAAAATATGTATTTTAGGATATAAAACTCCTTCCAATTCCTTCCATACCATTAAAAGTTTTGCAAGATAAACTTTAAAACTTTCAATGCTGTAAAAGTTCTGTAATTATAAATAGTAAAAGAAATGTCTTTTTATTCACCGCCAACAACATTTATCAATTTTATAGTTCAAAATAAAAATTCTTATAGGATCTTATAAGAAGACTTGCCAATAGTTTTAAATAAATTGGAAAAATACAGCTTGGAACTTTATTGATAAATGAAAAATATTAAATAATGATAAGAAGTTCGCCCTGTTTTTATCATTTCAAAATAACCATGCATTTAAAACTACGCGGGTGGCATTTTTTTGTTAAGAGTGCTTAAGACGATTTTGATTCTCCGAACTGTTCAAAAACAGTTGTTTATTCTTATTCTTGGCACATACCTCGATGGTTTTTATTTTAAAAACTTGAATTTTATTTCAGCTCTTTAGCGTAGATATAGTATAATCTACATACTATATAATTTATGTTTGCATATTAACGATAAAATAACTCTTGTATATGTAACCACGTAATAGTATGAATTAAAGAAAAGCATTCAGTAAAAACACTTCTGAAATATAACAAAGTGACTATTGCATATGAAATGAAGTAATATATCAACATTAGTTTAGATCATTCTAAATTTTTAAGTAATTTCTTTAGAAAAAAATAATTTGAATAATGACTAACTAATGTAAAAAAATATATACTCTTTCGTTAGTATAATAAATTCGAAATTAAAAATATGTAACTAAAATGCTGTTGTGCACTACTGAAAGTTTTCAAAAGTTGTTTTAAATACATATCACAATAATTTCAATTCAAAATTATGAACAATAATATTTACTGTCATTTAGTCATTTATTAATCTATCTCATTACTTAGTTTTCTGTTAATGTAAGAGAAATAAAAAATTTTAGACTACAATTTGACTGCATTTGTAACCTGATATAGTCAACCCAGCAATAAGTCTCCATGAAACGTAAGAAAGAAGTGAATTACGTAAGATAAAGTTCAGAGTATAATTAGTTGATCTTACAATAACGAGTATATATAAATTTACAATACGATCAATATATATATATATATATATATATATTTACAATACCGATCTTACAATAACGAATTTCCCAACCGAAAACCTTGTGTTTAATAGGATAAACAGACTGCTACCGGTTATTGACCGTAATTGTAGACTGAAAATTGTAATAGCAGGAGATTAAAAAGTTAAGCATGGAAAAAGTAGTAAAAAATTATTTTCCTCTTGAAAGCTATCAGATTTTAAATAGGTATAAAAACAGCTAATATTAAATTGAATGGTTTTTATCTATGAGACGTTTTCAAAAGGTGTATAAATGTTTGGTTGCAATTTGAAATAAACTTTTTTGTTAATGTAAGACATAATTAAACATTGAACTTTTATAAATTAATAATTTTTTGCAAGACCTCATTATAAAAGTTTTTAAATGACGTGACAGGGTATAAAATTTGTGTAAAAATGGACAAAAAATAGTTTATTGTAGAGGAACTCTTAAAGTTTAAAATTTTTATTTATTTTAGTTATTTTTAGCAGTAAACTGACTTTTATTGATCCATATAGATTCAATGTCAATAAAAACTATCTAACTTGTATATATAAACGCATAATATTTTAATTTTAAATTTAAAAAATAGAGGGGTTCATAAATATTAGTTGCTAAATCTCCTTTCCTTCTTTGATTCTATACCTACTAAAATAATTTTTAGTTCTTAAGTTAATGTTTTCTTCCATAAAAAGGCTTAACTTAGCCTTTAAATTTTATATAAGATAATAAAATATGGTCTTCAAAGACTTTATCATCCATTCCATTAAAGCTTACAATAGTAAAACAGAGTTAAATAATAAATTACTTGATCAAACAATTTAAAGATTTCCTTTAAACAGTTGTTAGATTCGGTTGTAAATTGAATCTGTTTGTTCACTTGTTTAGCTAGGTTTTTAAATTAAACTTTGCTTAAAGAAACTAAATCTTAAGAATTTATGTATGTTTTGAAATTAGAAAAGACTGTGTAAATACAATTTTAAGCTTCTACGTCAGCTCTGTTTTATTTATTTGTTTTTTAGATTATGCATAATTTATGATAAGTCATATGTAAATTCTTTACATAAATTAATTAAGTTACATTAATCCGAAAATTAACTTTAACTATTCAAAATTTTAACTCCTATGTCATTTTATTTAAAATTTAATTAAATGTAGAATTTATAATTAAGGACGAATTCATGATTTGTTTTACAGAAAAGGCAGGGATTAGTCAGTAGGGCGCAGGGCCCATGTCCGAGAGTTCGTGGGTTCGAACCCCGCCGGCCGAAGACTTCCCGTGAAGTAAAGTGACTGATGCACGATAAATCTGTCGAGTCGCAAAAGTTCTCCATGTTCCCATAACAAATCAATACCTCTGGGGGTACTGGATTGGAGATCGATCGTTCTCTGATTCAGGTCAAAATTACGATCAGTGGATGAATGAATGGGTGCGCCCTATAAACGGGTGCGACGTATGTGTGACGTGTGTGTGGCTGAAGTCGGATTCTTGGCCATAGGATGGCCACTGAAATAATAAGAAACGCACACTCTGCCTTAAATCTGCTCGGTTTCAGCAAGCTTGCCCGTGTGGAAAGTCGCATAAGAAACAACAACAACAACACAAAAGTTAAGCTTAAAAATTGAATTTCAAAGAGTTTATCTCTTGGAGCATATGAAGTTTTAATAATGAAATAATTTTAGTAAGTAAAAGCAATTTTCATATTTTTTCTTTCGATTTTTCAAATTAAAACACCTTATTAAATTCCTCTCATGTATTTTATATCATTAATTTTTCATCGTTTTGTTAATCTCGAGCAATTGTTGGTTAATTTCATTGATTATATCTTCCTTTGAATTTTTCATGTCCTTAGGCCCATTGTTGAATCATGAATTAGAAAATAACGGCCTAAGAACACGAAAAATGAACAAAATTAACAAAAACAAATATTCAATGTTTTCAATGCAAAGCACCAAAGATTATCCAATTTTCCTTTTAAAAACTAACTTTTGTTATCCCAGATATAGACTGAGAATTCTTAAGTCGAAAAATACACTAAAATAAAGGTTCTTTTAAAGAAAGAATTATTTTGTACTTAACGGATATGTTAACAAAAATATTGTTATTGAATTCGTTATTCGATAACTTGATTTGCATAATTTATTGGAGATCTTAAACATTCTTTAACAAGCCATAAGTATATGATCTTAAAATTATAAATATCTTATTTTTTCATTGATCTCGCAGATACTCAATTCTAGAAAACGACAAAAGTCTTTAATATTGTCTTGTAAAAATACATATTAAGAAGAAAGTATTTTTTTGTCTAAAATTATATTTCATTTTTCAACTCTTTATGTCAGTTAAATTAGTGCAGTCATATAGGGGCAAATGGGGGAAGATAGGGTAGCTAAGATTCAAAAGCCTGTTAAAACTGACTTTTTCGACCAAAAACTGTTAGATTTAATCAGATATTTATTGTTTTGTTGTGTACAATATTTTATTCTGGAAAATTTATAGATATTCTACTTTTATTGTAAATGATTTTATTCTAGAAACAGACATTCGAACAGATTCAGGCGTTTCTATTTTATATGAGATTTTAAGAAAATTATCCATGTAATTTGCCTGTTTGATGTTGTCAATACCGTACTTAGGGGGAAGATGGAGAATTATCCCGGGGGTCGAGACTGCAGTGGGACTTACCACAATTCCTTACAAAAGATATAGTGCTTATCAATTAGTTTTTTTTATTTTTTTTTTTTTTTTTTTTTTTTTTTTTTTTGTAAGAAAGTTGCAGAGAATTTTTTTATATCTATATAAAACTTAGAGCTTTGTGCGAAAGATTTTCAAAAATTCTGCAAAATATGAAAATAAGGCTTTTTGTGCTTTGAGGAAGGGTCCTACCATAATTTTTGCCCTAGGGCAGGTAGAATCTGTCTTCTGCCTTGGTTGTAGTTATTTTCTTCATTTGTTACACTTTAGCTTTCGTGAGTCCATCATAGATACACATGAAGGGTGTGTGCAAGACCTTAAAGTTATCAAAACAACGCTACCATTGGACTAAATCCTTATTATTTGTTAGGATATGAATCTTTAGTAAACGTATAATAAGCTGGACTCAATTTAATTTTTATACCTGTATAAAGCAAAAAAAAATAATGTCAGCTTAAAAACATACGAGCATTAGAGAATTGACGCAGTAGAAAAAGCTTATCGACGCAGACTTATGGAATTAATCAGCAATGTGCCAATATGAAAGTTTCTGCTTCTTGAATAATAGAGTATAATTGAGAGACTCGGTCAGTTTGAAACCAGAACAAATTTTGTCACAATCGAGGTACCCGGTCTTACCCCATTCTTCCCTAAATTGGAAAGATTAAAATTACAATGATTTTGTTTTCACTTTCTGAATTTTCTGAAATAAAAGAAAAGCTGAACTTCTATTCTCTCTAATAAAAAGCAGTATTTGAATGTTCTAATTATCTATTTTAACTGAATAACTTTTTTTTTGTTACCTATTTGAACGATCATAAGCCAAATATTTAGTTTAAACGTTTTTCTAAGTTATACCCCTTATAAATGTCTAACTTGAACCACTATGTTTTGTTTTAATTCATTACTATTTTGTTTTACTTTTTTACATATATGTTAAAAAATTATGCGCGTAAAAAATAAAATTAATGCTTTTTTCTCAAATTATACTACGTTTTCATTACACACGATTATTTAATCTCTAAAGTAAATTATAAGATGTCTTAATTGATTAGTGATTTAGATAACAACAGATATTGCACAAAAAACATAGATACTTTTAAAATTCTTTTTTTTCCAAAATTCTTTACATTTTAAAAATTTCATAGAAATTAACTTAACAGCAGTAAAAATATTTCACATGGTATTTAAAAGTATTTTCCTCATAACTATTTGCTTTGGTTATTTGTTGTAGAAAGCGTATTTTATCTATTATGCATCAACATCATATGTATTGGGTTCATCTTCTCGATCTTGCCTCTGAGAGGTTCTCGATTATCTTAAGTTTCCTTCTTTTAAATCCTAACACCAAGATAGGCATAGACTTGTGGAAACTATAGAATAGTAAACAATGTTCAATAATGGTTACTTATTTACGCATTAAAGGGAAATCGGAGTCTTTATCAGAAATTCCAGTACTTCTCGTCAACACATATTCTAAAATGTATAATACTTTAAAGCGTTCTTGACTAGAAGTTCATTGCAATTTGTTATTAAAACTTTTATGTTTCGTTTAAAGAATTCGTGTGCTGAGAAATTCTGGTAAAGATTGTATTAACTTGATTTGAAAGATATGAATATGAAATGTTAAAATTTTCCCTTTCAGGTAAAATTACCGGCAGCAGTATGTCCATCCTATTAACCGTAATGATTACAGTAAGGAAAATTTTTTCCTTTTACAGAACCAATAGTATGGTTAAATAGTCATCAATACAAAATTATACGGTTTTTTAACCATTTACAACCAATGCGGTTTCAAAACCATAAATAGAAATTTAATACGACTCTGAAGATAGTTTAGCATCTTTCTGGTGGTGCCATCTACGGGTGACAGAGAGTATCGACTTCCAATTACCCAGGATTGCATATTGGAGAGTACAGGACATTAGAAACTCTTCATGTGTTGAAGGGAATGAAGAAAATAATGGGTGTCAACGCGAAGACTCAAAACCACGTTTTGTCGTCGGTCATGAGTTTAAAAGATTGGTCCTCTCTGCTATATGTACCCATTTGAAAGTATCTTGTTTTATTAGGTGGGCCTAGTTGGTGGATAATATTCTGGCTGTTAAATCATATTAGATAAAAACAATCAATCAATGTTTTTCTCTCACTTTGAACAGTTTGAATATTATAAAAGTTATCTTAACAGTTTGAATATCATATTTTAATGGTTATTTGACTATTTTGGTTGAATATGGTCAAATAACAATTCAATTAATTGATATTTTAACCATTTTTACAGATAAATTTCAAACAGTGTTTTTAATTATAATTTTAAGCTATAAACGCTTATAAAATAATAACCTCTTTAGTGAATATTTCAAGAATATTATTTGTTTGCTTAACATTCGTAACATACATATAAGGATAACACTTTAGAATAGTAAAGATAATGCTTCCTCTGAGCCGCATTAATCTCCTATTTTGATTGTATCTATTAACAGATGAACGGAATGAATAGCATTGAGAGCAATTAAAAGCGCAATCATTAGTCAATATTATTCAATGCATTATCTCTCCATTAAGTAGTTAAGGGAGTTCCATGCGTTAAACTGCTGGTATAATGGGTAGTTTTCATATTTCGGATCCTTTGATATCCACCCTGAAGGAGTGAGAGATTTTATGCAATTTTACTTTACACAATGAGCTCTGGTTACTATGTTAAGAATATAAACTGTAAAATTATTAAATAGAATTTAACGGAAAATAATATTTTAAAGTAATTGTTTGAAAGGTAACTAGAAATATATCTATTCGAACCATGAAACTTAAACTGTTTTTTCGCTAAATTACGACACAAGAACTATTAATTCTACTGTGTTATGTTTTATATTTATTTAAATATTCAAAATATTATACCAAACTATTAATTAATATCATAATTAGTGGTATAAAAATATTTATTTATTCAACTAAATAGTTTAGAATATTAGGTTTTTTGTCTAAAATTGAATCTTCACAATTTTTTAAAGAATTATTTAGTTTTCATATTTTTTGTCCCTTAAAATTTCATCTTAAAATGTCAATGTTACCCGTCATGTCTGTTCGACAATCTTGAATCAGACATGACAATCTTCGTCACAGACAGAACGTTATTTGAAAGGTTTCTTCTTTTAAAGGTTAAAATTTAGGTAAAATTTAAAAAAAAATCCAGGTTTTATATGAAGAAATGATTAAAACTTATTAGGAATTATGGTAAGGGACGAGGCGATTTTAATAGTATTTTTTTAATTATTTTAAATGAATCAGGAAACTACGTAAAGAATACTTAAATAGTTTAAAAGAGATACATATCCCTCGTTTTTTATATACTACGTTATTTTTAAATAATATTCTTTTTTCATTTTACAACTTCTAAATAGCGCTGAATTTTGAAAATGACGAATTTTCATAATTTGCTTCAAATTTCAAGAAAAAAAAAATTTAAAAAAAATAAATCAATGCAATTTTATTTTAACAAATAATTAAATTAAAAAATACTTATAAAAAAGATCTGTATAAAAATAAAATTAAGCCAAGTTGTAGGTACACCTACATGCGCACTCACATTTAATAGTTCATAGGCAACAAAATTCGAGCCTAAATCAAATTTTATTAAAAAGTAGCAGTTGTTTAATTTTTTAAGCAATTAATTTTTAAAAAAATCCTAAGTAATTTTTACTACTTTACAATCTTCAATTAATGTTGAGATTTTTAATTGAATATTGTTTCTTGAAAACAAATAAATTAAAAAAAATAGTTTTTATAATTAAAATGATTCTCGAGAAATAAATAGTAAATGAATGAGAAAAGAAGTTAACATATTTGTTGGTTTTCATCAAAAACATCATTGCTGAATACCTTTACGCTATATTAATGAGCGTTATTTAGCTACAATAATTTCAAAAAAAAAAAAAAAAAAATTCTATATTATGCAAATGCTGCGAAATGAAAGTTTTTAAATATCATATGGAAGTAATTATAACCTTACAAAAGACCCTATGACGTTTAAACTATTATGTTACCATCAATTTATTAGAAACAGAAACATTACATTAAAGAAAAAAAATTACAAAAATATATCATAACGAGAAACATGAATTTCATTTATCTCCGCTTTAGATTTAAAATCATATTTTATAACGAAAGAATGTCGAAACTATTAACATTACGATTAATCTATGAGATTTTTCTTCACGAAATACTATACTGTAAACAAATTCAGGGTAAAATTGTGGTAAAAGTACTGGCACCCTGAGTGCATCATCTGTAAAATCCATTTTACTATAAAATCCATATTTATCGTATAATATTGCGATAATTTACCGTAATCTTTACAGAAATATCTATTGAAGTACAATGATTTAGTGTTTTTACAGTATACTGTTGTAAAAAGTAGACTATGTAAATTTTTTTGTTCTTTAAAAATTTATGGTAAAAAGTACTAGTATGGTAAAAGTTTCAGTACCAGTACTTTTTACAGGTAACCTGAACAAAAAGTTCTATCAAGGACAACGGGTCTTAAGTGTTCATGTAGATTATCTTTTAATACCTTCTGGTTAACAATCATCTAAAGTTCTAAAGGAAAAACAATTTTCTATTTAGGATAATATTTACATTCTTTCAATGTAAGTATGTGCAGTCCTAAAAGAAGTAAAAAGGTATTTATAATACAATCACTTTTCAAAGCAAAGCTATAAACATCCTAATAAGATAGTAATAAAAATGAAAGTATTATGCGGTTAAAAAACATTTAAAATAAAAAAAAATCAAGGTGCCGTAATAATTTCTGGACGAAAATGCGTACGTAAAAAGTACCGCATCGGTATTTTTTACCGTAAAATCCTTTTTTACTGGCACATGTTACAGAATAAAAAATCTTCTAAACCATATTTTCTACAGCAATAATTACCGTAAAATCTCTGATTTACTATAATGAAATAAAAATTACTGTAAAAATTAAAGTGCAATATTTTAAGGGAAAAAAATATTTTACGGTAAAAAGGATTTTACTGATGAGATGCACCCGAAGTGCTAGCATTTTGTACCGTAATTTGATCCGGGATTTTTTATAGGGTATTTAAATTAAAAACAAAATTCTACAATTTAAAGGATAATGTCGCAAAATTTGCAGAGATATCATTGCAAACAAAATATTTTACTAGTATGTGCTGTTAATTTATTTTAAGTGCATTTGTGTGCGAGAAAAAATTGTACTTTAACTTTTTTAATGATTCCTTTTGTGCTAAAAATTGTATAACTTTTGCTCTAAATGTTGTGAAAATAAGGATAAAAAAATTAGCAATGAAAAAAATTGTCAAATGAAGTAATTTTTACTTAGCATATTTTGTAGTTAATGGACTTGAATTCTGATTTACTGCCTACTATTTTTATCTGTAAGACGAGCACACCTCATTTCGAAAAATAAAAACATATCATATGTGTGAATAAAAATGCATTTTTGAATTTACTGAGACAACCTACACATTCACAAAGCATTAAAAATTTATAAAATTTGAAGGAAATAAGAATCATAAAATGGATTTCCTTCCTCCAAAAACTGTCCTCATGGAATACATAAATAATTTATTTAGATAATTTACCAAACATCTTGAATATGTGTTATGCTAAAAGTTTTTTTTGAAATCAGTACGAGAAATCATTATAGAAAAATTTATGCAGCGGTGAAGAATGAATATTTTATTTTAAAAGCAATGCATCTCGCATGAATATTTTTTTGTTATTGAAATTTTTTATGGTTTTATAAAGGTTTAAATCTGAAAAAATGTGCTTCTTGACATCTTTTTAAATAAATATTGAATAAAACATAAATAATAAGAAACATATTTCTTTTTCATTACTTATTCACGTGAAGTTTAGAATTTATAATGATTTAGCGAATTTTACATCTTTCATAAATAAAAAATAAATACAGGATGGATATAAATAATACAATGACTTTTACATTAAATAATACACTGCCAATATATATATATATATATATATATATATATATATATATATATATATATATATATATATATATATATATATATATATATATATATATATATATATATATATATATATATATAGCATAATAAAACAAATACAAAAAAACACGAAGGAAATTAAGAAAAACAATAAGTATTATTTATTGCTCAAGTAAGTAGAACTCATAAAATAAGTTTAAAATGAAGATAAAACGAAGAAAAATTACAGACAAATGAAAAAAGGGAAAAAGAAAATTATTATTAATAATAATAATAATAATAAAAAAAATAATAAAAAAAATCTTTTAAAAAATCCGGGGGAAAAAATAAATAAATAAAAAGATATAATCTTTTCATCAGTCCACACGATAAAATCTGCAAAAAAGAGTGCTTTCTAATATTGTATTAATATAGCCGAAGCAAAATGTATCAATACAATAGTGTGAGGAGCACTAAACAATTTTTTTACAAAAATTACAACATATATATATATATATATATATATATATATATATATAAACAAAAGAGAGAGAGAGAAAGAGAAATTCTGGCAAAATAACCGGGAATTGGGCATTGACATTGCTAGTATTTATTCTGTTTATAAAATTCAAAATATACGGTATTTGAACCATTTGTTTGGAAATTTTTCTTTCATATGGTAACGATTTACCTAAAATTCTGGTTTTCTAAACTATATTTATTATTAACATACATTCAGTAAAACTTACAAAACTGATAAATAAATTTAACCAAATAAATGGGTTTGTGAAATAATCTAAGGAATCATGATAAAATCATCAATTTTTGCCAAATTTACCAAACTTTATAACATCTTATAAACCCATATGTTACTTTTAATTTTACAAAATCATCACACGGTAAAAATTACAGAGCTTTTTGTTATTCCATAGAGACAGAAATATTAAAATTTTTTTTATCATATTATGGCTTTAGCTTCTGAGAAAAGAATAATATGTTATATCAGCTGTATTATTGCACAAGAAACTTTTCTATCAAGTTATAGGTTATAAGTTAAAATAGCTAAAATTTATTTTAACTAAATTTAATTAATTGAAACTTTAATTCGAAGAATATATAGTTCTAATATACATACAGTCTTTCAATCACGAGTTGAGCACTCAGTGAGAACGGGGGAGCATCTCGCGACTACCAGACAGTAATAATTACTCAAGTAAGTAAAAATTGCAACTTTATGCTATTATTTGAAGCTTTAGTCTCAGGATATCAAATAAATCCTTTGTGCAGCGTTAAAAACCTTTGACCAAACGACATAATGTGTGGAATAAGCTTGATTACAGAATAGACGGTTGCCTGGTAGCAAAGGGGTCAAGCGTGGTACATTTGTAACTGAAAATTAAATTTAGTATAAAATATCTTTAATATAATCGTATAATAAATTATATATCTTTTTTTTAAATATATTTATATTTAATTCTGCTTATTCATTTGTGCTAACCTTGCAATTTTCGAAACCAAATCCGAATAATTCTTTTTATATCGCTTTCTTCAATATGAGAATTTGAGAAACTGAAATAGTTGAGTCACAGATTGTGTTTGGTAGGTATTGGTCATCCAAACTTAATGTGTTCACTCAAACAATTTTGACATAAAAAAAACATTTACATAATATTACAAATTATTTTGATATATGAAACTAATTCAGTAATTATAATTACGCTTACAGTGAAAAAATTTCGGATCAAATTATGGTATGAAGTACTGGCACTTTGAACCATAAAGTATTAATTACCGTAAAATATAAGTTTGAACCGTAAAATATCATGCTGCAATTTTTAATAGCAATATTCATTTAATTAAAGTGATTCAGTGACTGTGCAATAATTACTGTAAAAATTACGGTATATTAGATTTTTTTTTTCTTTTTGTTCCGTAACATGTTCCAATATGATTTTAACAATAGAGGGATGAGTTTTAAGGTAAGAAGCACTGGCAACCTCAGTGCCGGTATTTTTTTTACCGTAATTTGATAAGAAATTTTTATAGTTTATTGCGTAACAGTTTTACTCCAATACTGAAAACTGCATTCACGTGACTCACAATATTTGTTCTTAACCTTCTCATATAAAAAGAATAACACTTTTCATTAATTTTAATACCAGAATATATTTGTTTCCCGTAAAAATAACTATAAATGTGTTATTTTAAATGTCTCTATACAAATTGCATAATAAATTCTACACCCGATTCACTTGAAAATTTAAATTTATTTTATTTTCAAACAAACAGAGGACGCTTTAAGAAAGTTTGTCTTTTTGTTGCCAAATATCCCTTTACAAAATCTTTAATTTAAAACAAAGCTTTGTTTATATTACCTAGAGCTTTTTTTTGACGCTTACGCCTACCAACAGCTTAAAATGAGCTTGACGATTCTATCGGAGAAGCGAAATCTGAGAGATTTTCTTCTGAGAGTGTGAGTATGTTTTGAAATACATAAGCTTTCCATATATCTATACAATATTGTTCATCGAGATAGGCTTAGTGGAAAAATTTTATAATAAAAATAGATGGATCTTACATAAACAAAAACTTTCGGAATTCATCCGTTTGTTTTAAAGTAAATAAACGAAAATATTGTATTTAATGTAGGAATATATATCAGATAAAATAAAATCGGAAAATATAGTTTTTGAGAGTGGGTAATAATAAGTATATAAGGTGAAGTTGTATCCTAAAATGCAAACTAGTTCAAATAAATTAGTTTTAAAACGATATTTGGTTTCGTTTTGAAATCTCATAAGTCAGAAAACACAGTCTTATTATAAATTCGCATATTTAATTAAAACGAATATCAAAACCATCATTATTGTAAAAAGTTGTGCTCAACCTAATGCTGAGTGAAGCAGTGAGAAATAGAAATATGAACGCTCAATACGTAATTGCACATTCATGTAACGTAGTTAGTAAGCTGACCTCCTTTTGAAGCCACCAAGGTTCTAATCCCGTTGATGGCAGGTTGATATTAATCCAGAAACACTTCGACTGTTTTGAGAAGTGAAACATAGCCAATGACATAAAAATCATCGCAAATTCGTGCCATCTTACTGTCGTTGACCTAACCAAGGGAAGTTCATGTGTTACTCATGTCTGTGCAATACAAATGCAAATTGCCAAAATTCTTGATCAAGGTTCCAATCCCGGTGATGGCAGGTTGATATTAATCAACAGCTTTGTGAAGTGAAACATGGCCGATGGCATAAAAATCGAAAATTCGTGCTATTTTATTGTCGTCGAACTAACTGAGTGATATTCATGTCAGTGCAATACAAATGCAAATTGTTAAAATTCTTGATCAAGGAGTATCCTTGTTCCACAATGGGTATCCATAATGGGTACACTATTGAAGCGGAGTAACAAATTCACCACAATACACTACTGTATAAGGAGTTTGAGAATGGGTTATTGATACCCAAAAATATGATATTAATCGGTTGTTCAATGCTGCTATATGATATAAAAACTGGTTTTGCATTCATTATTCTTAACTAATAAAAAATAAAACTGCAAAATGTATATACTTACTCGTAGTTTGAAGTTATTAATCATTATTCATTTTAATGATGCGTAGTTTTTTATAGTTATATGAAATACAAAAGAATTTTAAAATTATTTTAAGACAAAGTTTTTTCAAATAATTAATCAGAGTTTAAATTAAACACAAATATAAATGTTGCAAATGTAGAAGTATAAGATGAGAATTATTTTTCATAGCCCTATAGTTTTTTCTAACAATTTTATAGTTGTGTGAAATGAAATTATAAAAGAATGCATTTTTTTATTATATTGAAATGTTTCGTTTTAAAAATGCTTTTGCACAAAAATCTAATTGAATTTAAATATAATTTTTATAATATGTTTTGTTCTATAATTCTTGACTTGCATGGACAATTGTATGAATAATTTAGAGAATTCAAACACATCTACTGCCTTAAAGTATTTGCATGGAGATCTGTTTAAAGTATATGCACTCAGAAATTAAAGTGTCATTTTTTTACTTTTAGAATGTGAACATTTATTATGATGCTTACTCTGAATACTCAAAATAATTCAAGCTAAATTGTCTCTGTAGTCCAAACATTTTAATTGTTTACTTCTATTTCTTATCAGATTTTATCTTTTTAGTAAACGTTAAAAGTTGTTAGATATTTAATAATTTAATAATAATTTCCCTTTTTACAAAAATCTATTTCAAAAAACATTTTTATTTAAAGCAAGTAACAAGTATTTAATATGTTTCATTTAGTTTGAATTTTACTTATAAAAAGCATCATTTATGCAAAAAAGAAGGGGAAATTTTTTTAAAAAAAGCACTCACACATGAAGAAAAAACTCTGATAAAATTACCTTGCTGCATGGTAATTACATTTCTGCTAAAAGAAACCATTATTATAATTAATAAAACCGAAATACACGGTATTTAAACCATTTATTTGGTACTTTTTCTATCCATATGGCATTGGTTTAACCTAAAATCTAGTTTCCAAAATCATAGTTCTGATTACCACACATTTAGTAAAAAATATATTTAACTGAAAATTATTTTTTTCCATATAAATGCATTTTATGACATACTCTAAGGTATTGTAATATAATTACCAAATTTTATCTCATTTACCACATTTTATAACATATTTATTGTTAATTTACCAAAATCCTTACTGAAGCTTTTAGGTAAAAATTACCAAGCTTTTGGTGTTCCCATAGAACTAGAAATAATGCATATTCTTGCAGTACCTAGTGAAACACTGTATGTTATTTTTCTCAGTGCAGAATGCGCAGATAGAATGCGCAGATGTCTCTCATGGTAATAGGCAAAGTCAATAGTCTTTCGTGGCAATGAGTTAACAATTCCTTAGTGTACCATTTTGAAATAAATTTTATATACTTGTTAACTTTATTTGTAATAATTGTTTAGTATTTTGATTTTTTTTTATAATTGATTTTTATTTACACGTTTTTTTGTAATTGATATTAAACTTTTTTAATAAAAACTGATAACGTTACAAGCAATAGTTACTTTTAGAAATTAATTCCATTTTTAAAAAAAACATAGTACAAAGGTCCTGAAATTTTCACAATTTTTTCTAGGGTTTGCGACATCTTATGCTTGTTAAAAGTCATAAGTCATATAATACTTTATAAAAGAAAACCATCACTTAATCGCCACCTTATTAAATTATAAGACTGTTAACTTAATCACCATAAGAATATATATAAACTCTTTCTATCACTGGGATAAAAACGCTTTTTTAAAGGAACTTCCTAACTTTTTTTAAGAAAAAAAACATCCCTTAAATACTGAAGAAAAAAAAAGATTTCTAATCTATAATATTTAACTTATGATTGATGGAATGATAACCCAAATTTTACCTAAGCCTTAATTTAATAGATTTCAATGCATTACTCTGGTAAAAAATAGCTCTTAAGTTTTATACCATTATTTGTGCTCTAAAATCTCTTTGAACTGAGTCCATCTATCGTTACTTTTAGATCATTCTCTTAATCTTTGGCTCTCCAGCTTTTCCAAAACAAATCTTTTCATAGAGTTTATTGAAAATACATAACCAGCTTAGTTCAGTCTCATTTTAGAAAATAAAATGTCTAAGGAAAGCGTCTCAACCAAGCTCGATAAATTCATATATCTTCAGAGTATTCCATATTTTAAAAATTACTTTAAGAATAAAAAAAGAATTTTTTTTATTATATTTATTTAAATAAACAGCGTTATGGAGAAATTCGATTACGTAGAAAAACTCTTAAAAAGTATTATTTTAAAAGTATAATTGCTTTTTTAAAGAAAGAAAAATGAAACAATTTAATTCTAAAATAAATATTCAAATGTTACATCAGATTTTTCTGAAATCCCAAAACAAAACAATTTTATGAAAACTATGAGGAAGCCAAAACAGGGAGAAATATTTATGTGCCATTCATGGCCAGATTCTGCTGATAAAAAAAAACCCCTCCTCAAATGGAAAAATGCATATTTCTTTGTTCTATTTTCACTTTTCGCTGAAATTTCATTTACTTTTCGTAAAATGGAATATATATTTCAGAACCATATCTCTTACAGCCAAAACACACTTTGCTAAATCTTCAATTTAAAGCATGGCTTTGCTTATATTACTTTAGGACGTTTTTATGCATATATATATATATATATATATATATATATATATATATATATATATATATATATATATATATATATATATATATATATATATATATATAGCAAAATAAATAAATACAAAAAAAAACAGAAAAAATTAGGAAAAACATTAAGTATCATTTATTGCGCATAAGCTGCAAGTAAATAGAACTCATAAGATAAGTTTAAAATGAAGACAAAACAAAGGTAAATTACAGACAAATGAAAAAAGGAGGGGGGAAATAATAAAAATGACAAAACACTGGGGAAAGAAAAAGAATTAATTAATTTAAAGAAAAAAAAAAAGGATGAAGTTTTTTTGAAAAACCGGAAAATAAAAGATATAAATCTTTTCATCAGCCCACACGATTATATCCGAAAAAGAGTGTATCAATATAGCCAATGTATAAATATATATATATATATATATATTTAAAGTTTTTGCTATCGTCTCAATTCTAAAGTTTTCGTTAATCTTGAAAGTTTTCAGAATTATAACAACATTTTTTACGAGGACATATAGATATGTCTAAATTTTTTTCACTAATATGGACAAAGGAAGCTAAAACAAAAAATATATATTTAAAGAATTCGTTAAAGAGTTCTCTTAATCCTGGTTCTTTTCTTTTTCAAGAAACAAAAAAAAAATCCAACACTGTATTTACATTTGGGGTTAAAAATTAATGTTTTAGCGAAAGGGAAACAAGAGCGCACTTAAATTTAACAACTCCCTACTAAAAACGACAGGACTGAAATCCTCCAAATTTATTTAAATGTTGAAAGAAGCAGAAATAAATTAAATAGCGATTATTCGAAACTTTCTTGACTCCAAGTGCCCTTCATGCTTAAATATTAGTTCGCATTTTGTACTGCACAGTTTAACTTTTTCTTATTTCACTGTGACTTTTAATATTCTATTAAAGTTTTTTATACATCTAAACACTGTTGCTGTAAAATTACGAAGTTTTGTATATTCTTAGGTTTTCACCTCTTAGGTTTTACCACAAAGGCTTGGTAAAATGCTGAAATGGAATCATGCTGAATTATACTTCTAACTTTTACCAACCGAGCCACTTTGGTAAAAGCTAGGTTTTACCTGGGAAATCTAAGATTCACCATATTTCTAATTTTACTACACATAAGTAGATCCATATATGCAAGATTTATAAGTTAAAATTACTTTATTAGGAACTTACTACTTGCGTTATGATTTATTATGAAAAATTGAAAGTGGATATAAAAATAAAGGACATAGAATTATGTATAGACTAGTCGTAAATATTGGGAAAGAAAATTAATTGGCATATATATCCTCAATTTATGAGAAGTAAATAATGCGCCAATATAATAGGTTAAAATTTTATGATATCAGTAAAATTATGATAATGATGATAATTATGTGTTTAATAGCTTTTGCAAGATTAATTATTATTATTTAATTATTTAATTATTAATAATTCATTATTATTAATAATTAATTATTTGTCTAATTAAGAGATGCAGAGGTTATACTGAAATTCTACAATATAACCAAAATCTAAATAAGCTAATTATTATCAAAATAAATTAGAAGGCACAGTTTAATTGTATACAGTAAATTTTTTTTCTGGAGTTCAGATACAAAAAATTATAATTTATGAATAGTAAAAATTACATATTTTTTATTTCAGCATTTCATACTCATTAGTAAATAGTAAATTTCATAGTTATAATTACTTATTTTTGTTAATTTTATTAAAGACACCTATATAACTAACATAAATTTTCTGGATTAATTATGAAATTTGATAAGATGACACTAAAGTAAAATGTGTAATGTATTTTAATTTATTTTTAAAAATTATTTTTATAAATTACATAAGTTTTGAAATACTTTTTCTGAAAACAAAGTTTAAGACAATATATTGTAAGCATTATAATTTATTTTACTTTGCGATTTTACTTGTATTGAAATTTTTAAATTTGTTAATAAAATTTTTATATTAGCATTTTAAAACTTATCTGTAGTTTTAATTTTAATGCAATTATTATTGTCTTGTTCTAAATTCATTTAAATAAGTATAAGTTATGATCTAAAAAGGTTAATTTAAATTTTTTGCTGTAGTTTAAATTTTAGAAATAGAATCCAAACATGTTTAGAATATAAATAATATTTTATTCTCTTCGAAACACGTATGGTCATAACAACCACAATATGGCAAAATTTACTGTATTTTTGGTTATATGGAAGCGGCAAAAAGCTCGATAATTTTTACGGAAGCGCTTTAGTAATGATTTTGGTAAAATGTGCAATAAAATATGATTTTATAATACGTTATAAAATTAATAAAATTTGGTAATTTTAACAAATAATCTCAGAGCATTTCCTAAAAACAATTTATTTGGCAAAATTAAACTTTCGGTTTTTCATTTTCGCCTAACAATTTCTCTTTTCTATTTTTTGTCAGGACTGACCTCAAGAGCGAAAGGTCCATACTTCGTATCCAGGATGAAGCATGAATGTTCTTTCTTTCTCTTCGCCGTACGATCTGTACTTTTTACTGTGGGAGCAACATTGGCCCCACCGAATATGCACTGATAAAAATTTCGAGCTATGTTGCACCAAAATTTAATATTCATTTGCTATCTACATAAAATGGAGCAGAATTTTACCATAGGTATTTTCACTGGGTCCAATTATCAGTAGAAGGTTGCTTTCAAAAGTCGGTGTTTTGAAGAAACAAACCACCTATTTTCCTTCTTTCTTTGTTTTTCTTTTATAAAAGAAAAGGAAGGTTGCAACATTATTAGATATTTTTAAAGCGCTCAAATGCAGACCAAGGTTACTATTTAACATAACAAAACTATTTACCGTAAGTAGGGTACTTTATGACATAAACTTATTACATATTTTATGACGGCCAACCAAATTTAAAAGGGCAAAATGAAATAAACGAACTTTAATTAATGCAAATAAGCTATTTACCTACCTAAATAAGTAGAAATTTAAAACAACATGCATTAGTCATCCCGATACATCAAGACCGAGTTGGAAACATGGCGTCGCAAACAAATATCGTTCAGTTTGCAGTCATCTTCAAAGTTTTATGTCTTTTAAAAAATTTCAGTTGCACCATGAAAGTACAGTCAGTTGCACCATGAAAGTATTTCTCGATCACACCACACAATTTATCGTGTAACTTAAATAAGGAAAAATTTTCATTGAACTAAACTTTGGAATACGGAGAAACTTTGCACCAAATACTGGTTAAAGTTTTACATAGTTTTTTTACAGTATGGTGCCTTGAGAGATTTGTCAATTTGTCTTTCTGATACCCGACTAGCGAAACTCAAAACTCGAGAGGGCATTGGAAAAGAAATCGAATTGACTAAATGTGTAGTAATAAGAACTATAATTTTGAAAACCATTGTTTCCCGTAGGCAGTTTACCATATGAACGAAAATATTAGCTACTGAATGGTCTGAATACCATACGTTTTGGTTTTTATTACCAGAATGACTTTTTACTACCAGAAATGTCATTTCACGATAATTTCACCAGACTTTATTTTATCCGTGTATAATATAATTTATTTAGTATATTTTAAATAGTATAAATTACAATTTATTATTTTTAAAAAAAAATATATAATAATAATAACATATGTTACATTTATTTCATATTTCAACTAGAATGAGAAAGGTATTATTCAGTTGGCAAAATATTTTATTCTGTTTTACTATTTTCCTTCGAGACTAAATTTCACATTATTTCCACTCGTTTTTTTACTGCTGATCTAGAAAATAACATCCATAAAATATTCCATAATGCGTCAAATGTAGTATAATGCTGACATGATGATGAGTCAACAAGGCAGCTTATCAGACCGTTTTTACACGTAAAAATGACAATATTGACAGCATATGTCGTGCGGTAATAAAAAGAATAGATAACTTCACAGAAAGAGGCTTCCCTCCCTTTTCCCTTTTCACGTCTTCTATGTTTATATTTTTGTTTAGATTTTGATAAAAGTTGGTTTAAATATATTATAGAATAGAATTTGTTGAGTAGCTGATAAAAATTTCTAGAACTATAAATAAAAATTTAAATCATTTTCGCAGATAAATTTATATAGATTTAGTAAATGATTCAGTTGTACTGTGAAAGAAGTCAGAGGATGCATTATAAAATGTATTGATATTTTTGGTGTGAGAAATTTTATTTTAAGTTTAACATTTATCAGAAAAACTTAGAGAGAAAAATGTTTATGGCTGTTTTTCGAAGACTATTTTGACATCTGGAATTATTCGTTTTTGTGATTGTGATTCGTTTGTATGCTATTTTGCTACTACAGCTTCCAACAATAGTTGGATATTTATTGTTGAACAACAGTTACTCATGGCTTTTAGGGCAAGTTCAGTGTAAAGACAGCCCACTCTATGCTTATTCTAAAAATGGAGCAAAGCGTCAATATGGAAAAAACCACAGTCTTGTGAAATTGAAAAGCTTTTGTAGTCTAATTTTTAATATTTAAAATCTTTAATATTTAAAAAACTCTCATACTGCATTTCGGTGGTCTCATAAAAATTTGTAATATCTGTGAAAACGGTAGTGATTTTGATAATTTTGATCTAATTAGAAAAATGTCACAAAATTGGCGATTTTTCTTTAAAAAAATTAATAACTTTTAAGATATTCAATTTATTTGTTCATTCTAAATCCCAGATAATCCGTCATGGCAAAACAGTATATACAGTTTAAAATCATAACTTTGATTCAAGCGTGAGGCACTTTAACTGTTGCTTTTTTATTCCCTCAGTGAAATTTGAAAACCCATGTATCTTGTAAAAGCTAACATTAGCTAGTTCAGCAAAGAGCCCGTGTATTATTTAATCATAAATCTAAGAAAATTTAATAATACCTATTGCACTAAATAAAAAAATCATTTATAAATTAACACTAATATCTCAGTACCTATAACTCTATTTATCTTAAAAATTTAATCATTTTTTTCAGGTGCGAAATTAGTTCAGCCAGTAATGTTTCCAGACAGCTGGGTAAGAAAAAGCAAAAAAATAGATGCGTGATTTTTTTTTTCAACGTAGAAGCATCAAGATATTGTATAGTTTATTGATATGCTGCTGGGTATAATAACTTATGACTCACAAAAGAAGTCTACCCGTCATTATTTTACACTTTATTTTTTATGTTCAGAATCAATATTTACCTTGAATCATACTAAATGTCAAAAGTAATCGCGTTTGTATCTTGTGATTGATTGCTGAAAAAAAATATAGACTGATAACTGATACTGTGCTGCACTTATAATTGAATTATGTAGCTATTTCTCGTTAAAAATAAAATAGACGCCTTTTTAAATGTCCTTTTATTCGTTAAAAGCATGAGGTATTGTGTTTAGATCATGAAAGATATATTATTTCTTTTGTTCCTTATTGCAAAGTGAAAAGCTCATTTTGTCAAACAGACAAACATTTTCTAAATTGCGCGAATGAGTGATTGGAATATATTTTCGATTTTTCTTTTGAAACGTTATAGTTAAAATCAATTCAAAAACCAAATAAGTTGCTTTCTTAGACAACCATGCAGATTTAAACTCCTGAAAATATGTTTCAAAATTTTTTAAAAGGTTTTAAAGTAATATTTTCATTAGATATGAAATGTGTTTATGATTTGTTTTTCTTTTTACTTCATATTCTTTTTAAAAGCGATTAATTTCTCACACGACAATGCAGTATTCTTAATGACACAAAGCACTAGCTGATACCTTCGACACTGTCACAAATATCCCGGAAAAAAAGGTTAAATGACAATTTATTTGTTTTTTTACTCTTTTCAAACGAAATAGTTAAATAACCAAAGATCAAACTGTTAAATGTGAAAAAAAATTCGTTTATTCGCTAAACAACCAGAATTTTATCACACTTACTGAGCGCACCTAATGAAGCCATTTATTTCTTTGCAACAACGTTCACATTATAGGTAGGAGTGCTAATCTGTCAATTTAATGACCGACACAACGGGGATTCCAGTCCCAGCGATTCGAGTCCCACAATATTTCCTCCATTCCCTTTAATACAGGAAGAGTTTCCACTGTCCTGCACTCCCCAATTTGTGTTCTATACTCTTCAATTACCTAAGAAAATGCCTAACTTCCCTGTCCAGTTAAAAAAAAAAAATTATGGTTTCGAAACCATGCTAGTTGTAAATGGTTAAAATACTGAAGGCAAAATATGATCTTTACAGTAAACTTCACGGTTAATCGGATAAACAGACAGCGGCCGGTTATTTTACCATAATTTCAGACTGAAAATTTTGACAGTATAGCTTGCTTTAAAACTGGCAATACCTTCTGGAAGTCGCCGTAAAAAGTCGCATTGTACATTTTTTTAAATGTACGATCACAATTTGCTAAATCTTAAAAAGAGGAATCTATAAGTCTTGAAGAAACTTCAGGGATCATATATACTTCATCTCTGATTAGATCCGCAGTGGCTGAAATATTCACTACTAAGTTCTAAAAATCATATTTTTATCTATTGAGAAATGTTCCTTTGAAGAAAAATTATCATCAGATAATTTAGAAAATTCGATACTTTTGGTAGTCCAAAATCAGGTAAAGTCTTATCCTCACTGTAAAATTGTTACTCTATACACCTATACGCACATTTTTATTCAAAACACTTCGATTCATAGATGTTTTCTTTTTAAGTATCAACGTTAATATCATTTCAATTAGGTACTTAACTTGCAATTTCGTGTAACTTTGTGCATTGTTATTGCGTAAGATGTTCAACTGGATCTTTTATAAAACAACGATACGCCGTTAGACAGTTCTCGAAAAAACTAGTTAAATAACAATTTATTTGATTGTCATTTTACCACATTAGAACAAAACAGTCAAATAACCATAAATAAGATGGTGTTCGAACTGTTAACTGTGAGAAAGAAAGTTTATTAACTGCTTTCACCTAATACAGTCAAACAGCCAGAAAGTTAGTCAATCTCAAACCCGACACTACGGAGATCCGAGTCCCAGAACCACCACAATATTTCCTCCATTTCATTCAACACACGAAGAGTTTTCACTGTCCTAGACTCCCTAAATTGTGACCCTCGACTATTAAAATACGCTATTTTCATTTACGCAAAGATGTCAGCACCATTTAATGAAGCCACGCAAAACCTTGCAATTGCTTACACATCATAGGCTGGAAGACTAATCTGTGAGTTTCACAACCGTCGAAACGGGAGTTCGAGACCCAGCGTTGACACCACAATATTTTCTACGTTTCCTTCAACACATGAAGATTTTTCAGAGTGGTGCATTCTACAATGCCCATTACATAATTAAAGTCTTAGTAACAATGTCTAGTTAAATTTCTATTTCGCTATTTTGAAACCATGCTAGTTGTAAATGGTTAAAAAACAGTACAGTTTTGTATTCATGGTTTTATACTCATACTAGTTGTAAACGGTTTCAAAATCGTAAAGATGAAAAAATTTTCTTTACCGTAAACATTACTGCTAAACGGATGGACACACTGCTGTCGGTAATTTTATTATAATTTTACAATGAAAGCTCGAACAGTGTAGCTTGCAATTCTCAAAGTGCCAATTCTTAAAAGAAGTGATACATAAGCTTACAAACAAACTTTTTCGTTGGAAATCTATTGTAAATTTAGTTGTAGTGTTTTCGCAATCGGCATTTATAAAAAAAATTATCCACATTCGCTATTAATTCTTCAAACACAAGCACACAGAAAGGAAGAAACAGAAAAGGGGAAAAATATTTTAAAGTAAAAAAATGAAATGTTTCTCTCTTTGAAATAAAACAATAATAAATATTTTAAAATTTAAACAACTGTTGTTTTTGTGTTAAATAAAATCTGCTGTCATCTTGAAAACTTACTGAGCAAATATTTCGAATATAATTAAAGTTTCATAAAACTACACCGGGGTCATTCTCTTAAAGTGTATATGTAACTTTTATCATAAATACAAGCATGTGCATAATTTATTCTGAAACACTTCAATTGAAATAATTGAATTCAATAGAATTTTTATGTAATTTTTGTCTTTTCTATACCAATAATTAGTTTCTACTAGCATTATTTTCCTGAATTTTGTGATAAAAGTTCGACTGAAAAAATTTTAACAGTAACGTTTCAAGACCCTTCACGTTTTGCACGCATGAAAATAATTGCAAATGCGCGGGACACAGATACTTTACTAATGAATTTCTTTATGGAAATGTTACTTTATTAACTTAATTAAAACTCTATTGCTAATAGCTTAACAAAAAATCCTAATTTCTTCTCAATTCTGAAACCTTACGTTTAAAATCCATAAACGTAGTAAAAAAGAGCACTGATATTTGCACCCGGTTTCTATACACAATTTAATCAATTTCTAAGTTAATCTTTTCTCGGCAAAGGTATTTTTATTTCTTCACAAAATGTTAATTGCAAAAATACAATATGCTTTTGGAAAATTAAATTTTTCAGAGACTTCTGAAATGTTTTCTAAAAAAGCATTAGTCTTATTTCTCTTGAATCATACATCATACTTCTGTCATACTTGATGCTAGATTTCTCTTCGTTTTTTTTTCTTTCTCGGCAACTATGGTGTTTCTAGTTTTGTTTCTTACTTTTATTTTTCCATTTTTCATTGGCTACTTCACGTTTCATATTTAAAATCACATTTGTTTTTTTTCTGATTCACGTTTGGCAAGTCTTGAAAATGGGCACCTATTTGTTGATCACTTGAAAAGCCTCAACTGTTATTTTCTATTTATATATTTCTGAAGAAAAGGATGTTTTTAATCAGGTAATATCTTACAGCTTCAGTGGTTTGGGATTATTTATTTGATACTCGATACTTGCTTAAAATCTTTGAAAATAAATTTTTTAGAAGTTTCATATTAACATGTATCAGGTATAAAAATTATTAACATCAAATTGGTACAATTTTGAACAGGGGAATTGATGGCAGCACAAAATACCTTCTATTTAACCTTGATGTCATACACAGTCAAATCAGTATTAGTTGCCATGTTAGGGTAAACCTGCTTGTTTTATGAGAAAAGCAATTAGATGGGCTATAAAAATAGGTGAAGCAGAACATACTTTCAACATCCGGAGAGTTGATTTTAATTGTCATGTAAAAGTGTTTTCCACTCAATTTTAGGACTTAATTGTCCCTTTTATGATTCAATGAATTCGTGCTCTGAATCTTATAATTGGCAACAAGAATAAAAACTTTCATTTGGCATAAATTTCCATGCAATTTATATAGTTTTTCATAAATATTTAAAACAATGTAATTTAATTTCGCAATTAATGTTTCGTTATAATTAACACTTTTTTGTAAAAGAAAAGCGAATGTATTTTGTATATGTAAAATGTGCAATTGAAATCAGTGTTACATACAATATGAGAAAGATAATAGAATAATATGTTTACTTTTAATGAAATAAATTATTGTAATTAAAATTAGGCACTTAAGGAAATTGAACAACTCATTCTTTTAGTAACAGTTGACAATTTGAAAAGTCATGATCATAACGTTTTATTCTGAATTAAAGTAAATATATTGGAATTTTTTACTTCTGTTTTAATGGTAATTTTCTTTCTAAGAATATATCTTGTAATATATAATAGGGGATGATTAAATCTATGTAGAGCTTTCATTTATTTATAGCTTATTATTTTTACTTATTTTTAATTATTATTTACATATAACTTATTATTATTATTATAGCTTTGTAGTAATTGAGAGGAATCACAGTAGACAAGATTAGTGAAAGTTTTGTTGCAACGCCATGTATTGTAGCAATTAATGTTCATAACAGTTTAAGTTCAAAAACATAAATTTAACTCTTTCAAGACCAGTTTTGCTTTTCCAATAAAAAGACCATGACTTTAATAGAACAAATAAGGTTAAAATAATAATATTATGCCAAAATAAAAACGAACTATTTGAGTGCTTAGGGGCCGGGACATATGTTTCCAAGCAGGTTTTTTAGACTGGGCACATTAGTCCCAGTGGTGTTTTTGTTTGGCAAGACATATATGTTCCGGGGGACGGGAACGAAAGTTACAACACTGAGCTACTAAGTAAACAATCATACAATCTCCGGAAAATAAGGCTCAATATTGAACTATGATATTGTTACTTAAAACTATATTGTCGACCAAAATTACTTCAGTCTTAATAAGTTGATAGTTGGAAACACAGTATAGTTCAAGTTGAATTAGATATAATCATTTAATATCAATATCAAAATATCATTTGATGAATATCTATAGTTTCAGGTAATCAAATTCAAAAAGGATAACTGTGGATGATAATATGGCTCAACTTTGTTCATTTTTAGGATTACAACTTATTTGATTAGAGTACTGTTCAAAGCCTTCCAAACATCTAAGGGAGACACTTTCTTAATTTACATAGAAAATGATTAAAAACTGAACCTGTATCTATCTATTAATTATGACTATGAAATACTAGCTGAACTAGAAGTAAAACCTATTTTTTTTCCACATTGAATTCTATATACATAACTGATTCGATTTAGAAGGATTCGAATCTCATATACCTCACCTTTCAGGGGAAGAAAAATACCACAGTGGTCGTATTAAGTAGAACTTCTAATGGACTGAACAAACTTTATTTCAGAAATTGTTGCACAATAAGCGGTACTCTTGTGCTTATTAATGTCTGATATCAGAAGTAACTAAATTTAACACATGTATAAGAAAATGAAACAGTTTGCCAATTTGTTAGAAATTAAATGCATTTCATGTCATTAAGTTCTTACACTTAAATTTAAGAAAATGGTTTTTGTAGAATTTGCACAGAATATTAATGTTACATTAAAAAATTATTAAAATACATTATTGAATAAATATTTTGTTAGTTAACCTGAATACACATCAGCTAAAGCTGACGTTACAATAAGTGTCTTTAGATAGTTTTATTTTTATTTTTTTGAAAATACAAGCACGCCTATTTTTTTTTTAAAAATCTGACCTATGTTTCTTGGTTGCTCTAATTTACGCAATTTGTAACCTACTTCTGTTGTTCAATTGCACTATCATCTGTAAAACGGTTCCTGTTCTTCTTTTCAAGAAAATAAAAATCATAAACAAAAATATTGAGGTCCATATTTAAGATTTTAAAGTTATCCCTAACCCATCCGGAACAGGTGAGGTTAGAAGGTCAAACTTTATGTCATTGAAAGCATAAATTAAAAGTATTTCACATGTGTTTCGTGATCTTTCGAATATATTTTTATATTTCTCATCTGATCCGTATTTTCTGGGGTTTTTAACCAGTTCCATATTTTTCGAACACCTTGCATATATTCACATGGTTAAATAGAACGAATGAATTAACAATAAAAAAGCATTTGTTTCGGCTAATTTCTAAATCTGCCTTCTCATGGGAAAACTAACACACTTTTTATTGAACGTTTCCCTTTTCTAGTAGTCGCTAAAATTTTATCGGATTAAAATCTTATATTCCAAGTGAGCTTTTGTTGCTATGATTTTTTGACATTTTCCCGTTTAAAACCAAATTCTCTTGAAAACACATCATTGACTCACCTATAATATTGTGTACAGTTTGGAATTACTTAGATCTTCTAAATTATGTCCTCTTCCTAACTTACTCTTTAATTACCTGCGTCTGACAGGAGAAAATTGGAAAAATTCTTCAAAATAAATCCTCTTCCAGAGTATATCCCAAAAATATCCTCAGTTGTAGTCATTATTTATGTGGATTTAGTGGTTTGATGGATCGCAGTAAATTGTGGTTTTAACTTTGTGATATTGGCATCAACTAAGATGGTAAACAGGAGACGGAAGAAGAAAACCTTATTTTCGCAGCACTGTCAGTGGTCGATATTTCTTAAGCTGCGAATGTGTGTACGCTAACAAATAAACGGAATTTATATTTTTTAAATTGCTAAAATCAGATCTTCCTTTTACATTAGCTATGAACCATTTATTACATACAATTTAATTTTAAATCCTACTGTGTTTTCTTTTACATAACAATACGTTGCTTTTTATTCGATTTAATTTATTTGTATGTAAAATTTTTTCTATATAAAATCAGTATGTTGCATTTTTATGCAACATGTGTGAAACTTTTGTAAAAAAATAATTTTATATTACATTGGGTTTTGAGTAGCCGACCTAATTCTACGTTTACGACCATTATTCACAGCCTTGTAATTTTGAACCCAACACGGAAAAAAAGAGAACTCCTGGATCAAACATTGGAACAAATTAGCTTGCATGGAGGAATTTGTGATGCTATTATCCCGCATTTGTGTTACATCCCATGGTTAGCCCGACGGCAAGAAGATTCTAACCCATGATCCGTTTACAACAGAGGATATATTACGTCAGCATTGTTGTCAATATAATTCATATCAACCAGCCACCACTGGGATTCAAACCAGAGTTACCCCACTGGGAAGCCAACACTCTTTTTCCTGAGAAACCATGACTCTTTCAAAAATTATGTTCATTTCAAGTGTTCTTTTTTTCAATAAATAACTCCTAACTTAATATACCTAACCTACTAAATTAAATACTACGGTTTTCTTAACTGTTTCGCTTAAAACTCTCTGTCTCAGTTTCAAAGTTGTACCATATTATTGGTCATTCTTAATATGTAACTTTTTTTTAATAAAATAAAGTATTAACAGCTGGACATAATACTCTCGCAGAAAAATATTTTAAAAGTTATTAATATAATATTGGTCAACCATGGTGTTAAATAAACTAATTTTAACTTATGTTTTTTTAAATAACATGCAGTCTTTAGGCTTAGTTAGGCTTAGTAAGGCTTAGCAGTTAGGCTTAGCACTCTCTCAGAAAAACAGGTTTAAAAATGAACCCTAATTTTCTCTGAAACATAACAAAGCAAATTTTTCTAACCCATAATAAAATTTTAAACCGTTAAAGTCATCTTTTCTTTCAAGTAAGAAGTGTAATATTATGATTTAATTTAATACGATACTAATGTTGCAGATGAATTGAACGATATTATTATTTTATGCTCCAAAATTTCTATCGAAGTATGTGTTACCGTCAATATATGATATCTAGTATTTTTTATAAAGTGTAGCCATTATGAAGGATGAATATAACTAGGAAAGCATAAATGCTCATTTTACGCATTGCTTATATGTTTTCTAGAGAATGACTACAGTCCAATTTTCAGTAAATTTATACAATGTTACAAAGTATATTCTTATTATTATTCTTACATTCACACATTGTTTTCCTAAAAATGCCAGGCTTTCAGATATAATGCTGATACTTAATACATTGGCGCATGAACCTTAAAAAAAAGTACTTTTTGTTTCATACACATGTCCATAAAAGATGTAGAATTTTCAATTTTTTTTCTTGAATGCTTTACTGAGAAAAAGTATGGTCAAAACTACCAAGGGTAAATTTAACCTTGTTTCTTGTTTTAAAGAAATATCAAAAAGCTTGGTAAGTTTTTCCAAACTAATTTGATAAAACTGACAATAAAATATAGTTTTTTAAAGTGTAATAAAATTTGGTAAAATTTAGTAATTTTATCATGATACCTTAAAGTATGGTAAAAAAAAACATTTATTCCGTTAAAATCACTTTTCAGTTATATTTTTTACTCAATGTGTGGTAATAAGAACTAAAATTTTGAAAACCAGAATTTTCGATAGACCGTAACCATATGAAAAAAAAATCAAATGAAAGGTTTAAATTCCGTATTTACCAGACCGTAATTAATTACCAAAATTATTTTACGAAACAAAAATGATAATATTACAGAATATGGTAATTTTACATGAATTTTTTCGCCGTGTATAAATTATAAGGAATAAGATTTTTCAGTGATTTTGAATCAGTTCTTTTAAATAATTTTTTTTAGCAAAAACTTATTCCAACTGATATTAAATTCTAATTATATAATTAACTAAGTAGTCGGCTGAACGTCAACATCTAAAATAAACATTATTAAACTTCTCAATCTTTATCAGAGCTGCAATAAATTAGTTAACTTGTCTTGTTTTTAGAATTTTTTGAACGTCAAATTAATCTAAACTGATGTGAGGAAAAATTAACATTTTTTATTTTTCAAGGTTGTAATTAAATACGAAATAGGAACAAGCTTCAAAGAAGGTGCATATTAGTGTCAAACAACAATTTATAACTCAAGTTTTCGCTATGAACTAATTTGTGTGTTCTTTTTATGGATGTCAAATTAGGCTCTACTTCAATATATCAAAAAGTATTAATTAAGAAAAATGTGATCTACGCTTCGTTTATAATAAGTATCATGATATTTTATAAGTCATAAAGATACTAAATCTTTTAGAAAGGTTTTAGCATCTCATTTTTAATTAAACAAGAATCTCTGTCTCATAACGCAAATATATAAATAGAAATTATTTATGAACAAGATACATTGCTCGGTTATTTTGTTTTGCATTAGCGAAAAATATGCGTATTGCTATTTATACATAAACACAAAATATCTCTGGAAAAAAATTAAGGTTAATCAAATTTTTTATTTAAATTTATTACTTCGTTAATGATTATTTTAGATCTTATTGCTTATAAAAAAAAGAATATTTTAGTTTTATTCAAAATGTTAGATTAACGTGAGGTGAGTCAGAAAGTTTTACAGCTGCATTTCAAGATATCATTTTTAATTTTGATTTTTAACTTTTATATTTTAATAATATACAGGGTTAAGCCTAATTATGCTTCATCACAAGCTTAATAAATTATTAAACTGAATCAGATTTCTATTCAAATTAAGGGGACACTGGACGTTCAGAATGAGAAAAATTCTTCAAAAATCCATTATTTGGCTTTTGAGATAATAAAACAATTACACTTTTCTCAGTAATAGGCAACAAATCGTGCTTAAATCAGAGTATTTTTTTACCGAGTTATAAGATTTTGAATTTGTAAAAGTCAATACATTAATATCCGATTCTCGTTGACGAAGTTACTTTTTCTTGTAATTTAATTTTTCAATGGTTCCACAAATTCAAAAAGTTCCTTCCTCACCAATTTTTCTGTTTTATTGTTATTAAAATAATTTCAGATGCTCTTTCATGTGTACTGTTTAATTATAAATGCATTTTACTAAGGCAATATCTAAATTTAATATTTGCATAATTGTACAAACCTAATTACAGCAATCAGCAAAGTTTTGATGAGAAAATAAAATTTTAATACCTGTTTGCGTTATATTTTTATACGGAACCACAACCACTTAAAATGACCATAAAAAAAACTATTTCTGTAAAAATGTAACCAAAAAAATTAAAAATTTTCGCAGGGACTTGCTTTAAGACTAACTGTATTTGTAACTTTAAGACTAATTCTTATTTTTTTTTCTACGAACTTCTATTAATGGTACCAATATTCTGCTAAAATTTGAAAATGATCGAATAAAAATTTCAGTTTTTTGTTTTAACGTCCTGTGTCTTCTTAAACCATGGTATTTCATAAATAAACTTAAAAAAAAAAACGATATAGTTGTATAAAGTTAACTTAACGCAACCACAGTAACTTTTAACCATATTATGGGTTGAAAAACTCCAAAAAGTTCAGTATCTAAACATAGTGTCAACCTAGAAAAAAAAATGTCTAATAAAAAAAAAAAAAAAAATTCTAACCGCAATTTTTATCGTAATTCTAATAAAAAGAATTCTAATGAAAAAGTAAATAAAAAAAACATAGTTCTGGCTAATAAAACTAAAATAGTCGGTATTTAAACCATTTATTTGGAAACTTTTCCTTTCATATATGGTAACGGTTTACCGGAAATTCTGATTTTAAAAAATATACAACACATTTAATTAAAAATGCAAAACTGAAATTTAAATTTAACCGAATGAGTGATTTTTATGCCGTACTCTTAGGAATCATGATAAAAGTACTAAATTTGAGCATATATTATAATAATATATTTTATTGTAAATTCTACCAAAATCAATATCTAAGGGCTTCGGTGAAAAATTGATTTAGAATAAATAGAAAAATAGATCGAGGTTTTAAGTGTTTCCATAGCCAAAAACACGGTAAAGTTTAGAAAATTCTTGTAGTTTTAACCATACTTTTTCTCAGGGTTGTATTCTTCAAAAACTCTAGTTTTAAAAAAAAGATGTTTTGTTTCTACCACATATTTCTGTTAAACGAGTAGAATCTAAAAAATATGTTTTTTTAGCAATAAGTTTTTAAAAATTTTGGTTCAGTTTCTCTATATATGATTTTTGGCAATTTGTTTTAAAATCTGTGTAGAATTTAAAATTTTTCAAATTGAAACACATTAGCTGAAATTAATCGATTAGTAATCTTTATTACTGTAATTTGATCTACAACTCAAGACTAGAAAGTCAAAAATGCTTAATTTAAGGATACTGCTAACTATTTTTGGGTTTTGCGTATTAAATTTTGTATTATTAGCAAATCTTCATTAACCTAAGGCAGTTTTAGCGATTTTAATTTATCAAGATCATAATTATATGAACAGAAATTCTTATAAATAAAATAAAATTACTAAAAAACTTTTTTGTAGGTACTTATTTGCAACAAAACAACAATTGATAGCTAGTGTAATTCTATTTTTGGTTTTCTTTTCATGCATGTCAAATTAAGACATTTTTCAATACATCAAAAGACCATTATGAAAGTAAATGCGGTCTACGCCTTTTTTCTAATAAGTCTAAAATGTTTTACAGGGTGCAATATACTAATGTTTCTTAAAAGGTTTCTAGTCTCACAGCTGTACATATTTATCCAAACACTATTCGAACTAATGTTTCTTTAATGATTATACTTCAAGTTATGCTGTACCATAAAAAGTGGTGACTTTTTGATGTTTTTTTCCCTGTATAACTGGTTAAAATTGCTATGTAGAGCTCTGAATATTTTAAAGAAGAAATCAGAACTTTTTTATAAGGTAAGCAAACTTTTATTCTATACTGTTGGATATTCTTTGGGCAAAAATGATTTTTCAAATGTTTTTTTAACCATATTCAAACAAAACAGTTAAAAAACAATAAATAAGATCATATTTAAACTGTTAACAGTGACAAAAAAACCGTTTATTAATTGCTTTCAGCAAAGACTGTTAAACAACCAGAATTTAATCGCACCAACTAGACCCACTTAATGAAGCCACTTCGTTCCTTGCAGCTGGGTACATAATATAGCTGAAAAGGATAATTTGTCAATCTCATGGCTTACATAACGGGGGCTCGAATCACAGTGTGTACACCACAATATTTTCTCCATGCCTTTCAGCAAATGAAACACATTCCACTGTTCATTTTATAAAACACATATCAACTATAACTTAACTTCAATCCCCATTACCTAACGTAAGGCCTAGCTAAAATGCTCAGTTACATTTCTTGTTCAAGGTTTTGAAACCATGCTAGTTGTAAATGGTGTGAAAATCTTATAATTTTCTATTCATGGTTTATCAACCATACAAGTTGTGGACGGTTTTAAAATCATAAAGGTAAAAAAAAAGACATTCTTTGCCTTAAACTTTACGGTTAATTGAATGGCATACCGCGGCTGGTAATTTTATCGTAATTTTAGGAGGAAAATTCTAGTAATGTAAATTTGAAATTAAAGATAAAAAATATACTGTTTTGTCACCATAATGACACCAGCTAAGGTGGAACATCCTTTTTATCACTTTAAATCTAACTAAAATATTATTCTACTGTATAATAAATCTATTCAAAATTTTTTATATGTCTCAAACAAAATCATTTCAATATGTAAATTAAAAAAAAATTACATTTACATATGTTGAAATTTACATAAAATTTCGATATTAATGATCTCTTCAAAATTCCGATTCAAATTACGGTTAAAAGAGCTGACACTCAGGATACCGATTCTTTTTACCAAAAAATCAATTTTTTAATTTTACGGAACAAAATATCTGATATGCCATAATGTTTACACTAATTAACATAGAAATTAAAATTCAAGCTTATTTAAATGATATTAAAAATTATTAGGAAAATATAAAATTTAATTTTCATGATATCAAGGAACAAATAATGCAACAAAAGCATGATACATAATTACTGATAGCACTGTCAGGAATGTTTTATTTTTATATCGAAAATTATTCAGTTTCAAATTTTTACGGAATTGAAAAGACGTGTTAGTTTGGCTAGTTCTCACTAATTTGGAAAAAAAAGGTTTACTAAGCATGATTTTAAAGAATTCTAATATTTTTTAATAAATTTTGGTATTTATTTTAATTTTAAATAATACACTTTTGTTTTTAGTCATTTTTTTTAAAACTATTTTTGATTACACAAGTTTAGTAAGATTACTGACAAGTTAACACGGGCAAGATATGGAATTGCTTATTTAATACGTTTTTACGCACAAATACAGAGTAAAATTACAGGAGAACTGTTTTAAGAAAAAAAAATTACATTCTTGAATATACTTGTTACAATCTTTACATAACTTTTTGTACGTCCATATAAGTATAAATCGTAGTTAAGGACCGATCTATATTCTAACTATATAAAATATGTTTCAAAAAGAACCTATCATATAAAAACAAGATTTTAATGTTCGGTTAATAGAATTTTTTTTTTTAACACATTTGAGTTATTTGAGCTCCAAACAGTTTCTTTGAGCAAAATGGTAAACATAGCATGAAATTGAAGATTTGCTTTGAGTTTAAGACACTGAAACCGTGATTTTTTGCTTTTATTACAGAAAGAGTTTTGAAGAATAAACACCCTTACAGAGCCGAACTGACTTTCTGAACCTTCGGCTAGGGATTTCATTTGACGTAATAGATTTTTATCACTTAATTCCTAGCAGTTTCAGATAACTCTTCACAATGACAAACCATTGATTTTAACTTCCTTACTAACACCTTTTAGTTTTGAGAACATATGGAATTATCCTGTTCATAATTAATTAAGTGTCCACATCCTCCAATATATTTTCATATTTTAATTCAATATTCAGATATTTCAGCTATTTAAAGTTACATTGAGAAAAATATGTAATAATTGTACTCAAATCGCAAAAGGAAAATATATTGTATCTCGTATAATGAACGAAATTCCGATTAGTTTTTTTTTTTCAGGATTTTTTAAAGTTTAATCTTTTAAAATTCTGGTTTAACAAATTTTTTTTTAAAAAAAAACTTTATAACACCGTATAATAACAAATTAATTTCTTTTTAGAATAATTCATATTTTAAAATAAAATATAATAATTAAAAAGAATTATCGGTAATGCCCAGAGAGAAGAAAATTCTTTATGGTAATGACATTTTCGGTAAAAAAAAACAACAGGTTTCTGGTTAACAGACTGAAATATGTGGTATTTAAACCTCATAAATTTTTCCGTTCATATGGTAATGTTTTACTAGAAATTCTGGGCTGTAAAAGTATAGTTCTTATTACCAAATACAATAAAAAATACACAACTGGAAAGTACATTTAAACAAATAAAGGGGTTTTATGCCATGCCCTAAGGTATCATTAAACAATTACCAAATTCTATCTTATTTACCAAATTTTATCACATATTATCAAACCATATTTTAATGTTAATTTTACCAAAATCATAAACAAAGCATTTTTGTTATAATTTCCGAGCTATTATATTTACCTTAGAGGATAAATTCTGGTAATTTTATCATTATTTTTGTCTTCAAAGCGGTTTTAACTTGCTTTATATTAGAGATGTTTGCTATAGTGAATACTTGCCTAGAAGCGCAAAAATGTACTTTCGTTTTGATCAAAAAATATAGTTTGTAACTTATATTTCTTCAGAGAATTTCGTCTCAATATAAACAGGAAAGCTCTTCGAACTAGAAAATAAATAAATAAAATAAAATAAAATTAAGAAAAAAAAAAGTTCGAAAACAAAACTATTGTTTAAAAAATTCCATTCGTGTTTTAAAGTATCTGAATTGTTTCGTCTAGTTACAGATAATAGTTAAGCTGAAAGCTTGATTTATTTTTAGAGTAAAAATATTTTCGTTGGCAACATAGGTCACGAATGTTGAAAGAGTGCACATGGAAAATGACATTGCTTTCATGCTTGAGAATATCCATTATTTAATTTTTAAAAACAATTAAATTCAGCGTATTGTAAGAATAATGCGGTGAATAAATGGTTCAGTATACGTAAATGATCACGGAAATTTCGCGCGAGTTATTTTAAGACATTAAGCATAGAATATAATAAAATGGATTATTTGCAATTGCATGAATTTTGCAACAACTTTTTAAGAAATTAGGTATGAATTAAAGTAGATATTTTTTTTTTCTTAGCTCAAACTTTTTTTAAGAAAAAAAAATATCTGAGAAATGATCTTAGATAAATAAATGGAATTGGACAAAACAGTATTATTGTAAACAGCAAAAAATGCAATTTTCTCCTTTTTTATACTTATACAATGGAATAGGACATTTCGGTTTATTCTTAGTAACAAAAAGTTTATTCTTGTTAAAAGTTAAAAATTAAAAGTTATTAACTATCTAAAATTATTTAATGGCTTTAATATATTTTTGTGATTTCCAAAGTGAACAAATGAATATCGAAGGTAGTACCGAGGGTACTTTATTTACGTCGCACCAGATCTTCACAGTGGGCTATCGGGGCGGTTTGGGACTTCAGATACCCTGTGAGGAGGATCCGAAGTTGTGCCATTACAATTTTGATCCTCTGCAGAGGGGATGTCTCCTTCACTTTGGTAGCTTGACAACATGAGCTTGAAGTCGAGCACTCTACGGCATAATAGTTTAATGAGGACCGATACCACGCACCCTCGGTTCTTTCTCAGGCTGATCAAAGTGGCCACCCACCCTCTCACTGACCACAGCAAGTGATGCTTGACTGCTGTGTTCTACGAGGAATCGCGTCTTTACGATTAGTCTATTGCGATACAAGGCGACGTGGAAAACAAACAGTTTAATTCAATTCAAACTATGTCAGTTTGTTAAATAATTAATCCTTAGAAAGTGGAATGGTAATATATTAATTGACTAAAAATTTCATTTGCTTCAAAAATATACAAATTGGAAAAAAAAACAGTCGACATATTATTTCAAGTGCTAAAAATCTTTTCAAGACTAGACAGCCTTGAGCGAGAAGAAACAAAAGTGATTTGAAATATAAAACATTAAGTTGCCAACGAAAAATGGAAAGATAAAGGTGAGAATCAAAACTAGAGAAACGACAGTCACCGAGATGGACAAATCAAGGTAAAATGCATTTCCATGCGCTATGGAGAGGTGGTGAGGAACTATTGTCGTTAACAAAAGAATCAACATTCATATGAATTACACAAAATGCCAGGACATTACGATGACATTGTTTCTAGTTTTTGTTTTTTTCCTCAGCTTTCTTTTTGTATCTAGAATCACTTTTGCTTCTTCTCATTTCCATCTGGCAAGTCTTGAAATTGGACGCCTTTGTTTGAGCACTTGAAACATGTGGGATGTTTCTCCTATTTATATATTTCGGGCTGTATCTCCTATTCATTCATATATAATCCCATTCATTTAGATATAAATAGGAGATACATGTGGGCTTTATCTCCTATTTATATATAAATGAATGGGATTTTTAATCTAGTAATATGTCAGTTCGTGCAATGATACCGAAATTTATTTAATGAGTAAATGTTTTCAGTATGTGGGTTTTCCAAAAGCATTGAAATTCATGTCAATATTTTCAAATAGAATATTTAAATAACTTTTAGCGATATTTAACTCTCCGACAGACTTAAAATTTTAAATTAACATTTTAGAACAAAGACCTGAAATACATTGCAGAGATGTTTAAATCATTCCTGAAGGTATGATTTTGAATAATGTACTATGTATTTGTTAAATATTAAGTTATTACATAATAGATTAGATATTTAATGTTGCATTCACATTTACGTCAATATTTAGATGAATAAATTGATCTTAGAAATTTTTTTGTTTTACTTGGTTCAGCGTACTGCCTAGATGCTTTGTCATAGTAATTCTAATATCGGGGTACTTCGGCATTTGCGCCTTTCTTCCACATTATGAAGATTACTTCTTCACGTTATTTTAATTTTTAAAGATTTCCAAAGTATTTATTTTACAATAAACATGCATACCCCAAAATTATTCTATACATAGTGGTAATAAACATTAAAATATTCTATGCATAGTGGTCACGATAAAAACTATGCTATTTAAACCAATATAATGTCCATTTCGGTGAATGAATGTTGGTGAAACTTGGTGCATACGTTGTATGGAACACGTTAAATTGCATGAAAAAATAAAAATTGTTTACATTCTGCCCAATAGATGTCAATACAATTTAGAGTGATTGAAAATTCAAGTCATTCTCGTAAAATTTTTCTGCACAATGCCTTCAAAGAAGTCTGTTTCTATTTTTTATTTTATCTCCATCGTTGAACAGCCGAACCAATTTTGAGTTTACGACTACCAATGCCCAACTCCATAACATTGTATTTCTGGACCCAGTCCAGAAGACAAGGGAACTCCTGGATGAAGTATTAGGAAAAATTTGCCGTCGTAAAGGACCTTTTTGATGAAACTAAACAGCATTTGCGTTAAATGAAGAGAAAAAACCTTAAAAAATCTCCCACGGTTAGCCTGACGTCAAGTGGACTCTAAATCATGATCCGTCTACCACTGAATATATTTTTACATCGTCACTGTGCTCGGTGTGAATCAGGTACGGAATTTGTATCGATCAAGCATCGAATAGTTAGTTAGATACAAATAGAATAGTTATTTCTTTTTATTTATGTACTTGAAGCGAAAACATTATAACGTTTGTAAAATTTGTTAGGAGACTTATTTTTACGTGTAATCAAATCGTTTGAAAGTATTTTATTAATAGTGTGAAATATTTTGATAACAAAATTTTATAACAAATTAATATATATTTTATATTTTATAACGAATGAAAAATATTTTCCGTTGACTTAAAATCCTCATCGTCAATAATGGAAATTATTTTAAAAATATTTCCCATTGATTAAAAATTTTAATTTCTCGAAACTTTATCCACAATTTTCAATAGACTGAAACTTATCTACAGTAAATTAAGACTTTCAAATATTATCTAGAAAAGTTAAAGTTTAAAAATGATTTAAAATTACCATGTTTTATAACAGCATAAAGTTTAAGTTTTAAAAAAATGTTGCTATAATTAATATTTAGCATGTACCTAAGAAATTACAAAAAATAAAAATTAAATATAAATAAGTTCCTTTAATAATCATAAAAAAGAAATATAATCCACTTTTAATTACTTTCTCTGGAAATGCGGCACCACTGAAGTTTTTTTCTTTCCAATTTTTGTTTCTACTTAGTTTAGAGGCATGATAAATGTCAGGAAAAACATGTTATGTTTTTCTAAACCACAAATGAATCTAAAATTAGACAAATACGAAAGTTCAGAAAAGAATATTCAAAACGGTAAATTTTCATAACGATGCTAGATGTCAGCCTAAAGTTCTTAAAAAAATAGTCTTTTTTCGGTGTCATCTTAAAAAATAATAGTGTTTTTAAACATTGAAGTTGTTTTTTTTTATTTTCTATTTATCTCTTATGTTTTAATGCAGAGCATTATTTGGTGTAGTGAAAAGAAAAGATAATATTTCTGTTAGATGTAAGAAGGAAAAAGATCAAATACATAAATAAAATACTTATCTTATTTTTTTCTTTTTTTTTGTGGAGGGCTGATAAAACATTTTTCCTACAAACATATAGTTATTTTTCTTTTTATCTGATGTTTTAAGCATTGTTTTTAATCCTTACATATTCTAATCCAGAAATTATTTTAGTGTTTTTGCAATAAGCGTATAACTTTTTTATATATAATTAAAAATATATATTTTAACTAAACTTCTGTTAAAACATTATCTTTCTAATATGATCTACTCAGTTCCAATTATAAGATATTTAAAGTCAACGTGTTGTTTTAAGATTTATTTCAAATACCCTTGTGAAATTGTTCTTCATTTAAATATTCAAAAAAGAAAATCACTAATGGAAATATTACTTCAATAATTAATATATTTGTGCATCTTTAAGAAATATTAAATATGTAAATTAAATACCCTTAAAATGTACGATGTACATTGTGGAAACTGTTTAAAAAACTTATTTCTTAAACATTGTTTGAACTTTAACTTTCCCCATTTTTCTGAGAAAGAATTATCGACAAATATTATTTTGAAAAAAAAAAAAACTACTTAAAATAAGTAGGGATTTTTTTTATTTACTGTCTCTAAATCTTCGATTTAACTGCTTTTAAATTTCACAACAAAGTTATGACTTAAAAATAATATTTTTAGTAATTACGAAGTCAATTTTTATTAATTTTTTAAATCTATATTTCATATCGAATTTAAATTTCTTTAAAACATCATTAATTAATGATTTTTAATTTATATGCAAAATTATTTATATTTTTCAATTTGTAGAGATGACCAAGACAATAACAACTTCTGTTTTGTTTCGGAAACGATTTTTTTACTCTCAAAAACTTATATTTTAGTTTATTTATGGTTTCAATATGTTAATGAAATGCAGTTTTAAAAATATAAAATTTAATTTGATGAATTTTATATTATGCTAAAACTAATTTTTATATCATATTTACACCCACTCATATTACTCAAAGCAAACAATATTTATTTAAGTTTTTTTTTTTCTTTTAAGTATAACTTTTAAAATTATTGGGAATAATTAGTTACTTTAATGACTTTAATTAATTATTTCAATCGTCAATACATTTTTTTAAGTTTCCAACTAAATTTTACGTTAATTTGCGTGCCAATAAATAAGTCAGTCTAACATTTTTAAAATTTCCAGTTTTCGGAAACTTTGAATATCCCGAACTGTCAATTAGCAATTGTAGAAAATACACTTAATTAATAAATAATATTGATTTCAAATTTTTAAACAATTAATTTATTCCCAACACACATAAAACAATGCAGTTCTGTTGCTTAATGCTTTGTTTAAATTAATTGCACAAACTTACGATTATTCTCAGAGGTTCTGGGAATTATGTATAATTATTTTCAGAAAATAATTAAGGTAAAACAAATTAATCTAGAATATTTTAACATTATTTCAAATTGAATTTGTATCCTTTAGATGCTTAATGACGTAGCAATTGAAATGTCATTTGCTTAAACTTTCCCTTTAACAAATTATTTGAATGTTCGAAACAAAATATATGGGTGTATGTATATATATATATAAATATATATATACAGAGAGAGATTTTTAATTTTTGACATTTTTGTTAAATTTCTCAAGAAATACTTAGATGATGATTTTGAAACTTAGGAAGTGTTTAGTTAATGCAATATTTTATACTTAGAAATAATTCTTTCAAAAGTTTTGAGGAGCCGAAAATAAATGACGACAGACACCCTATTTTAAACACTCTATGTCAGAAAATCAAGCAATAAGCTTGAAATTTGTATCGATTACTTTAATTGTAATTTGCAATAACTACATAAAATTTTGTAGTTCTAGATTAAATACTTAAGGAAAAACAAATTATTTTAGTCTTACGTTTCTTATCTATAATTTTAAAAATATTCAGTAAAATTAAAAAAAAAAATGGGGCAATTTAAAATTAAGTACTAAAATTTTGTTTTAAAATTTGAAACAAAGTTCACTTGAAACTTCGCAGGATCTAAGTAATTCTTTCGTACTGCGTATGCGTACGAAAAAAAATTTTTTTTTCATAATTTTGTAGTGAATCGTATTTGACAACTTATGAAAATAGTCTTATATGAATATCTTAAAAATGTAAAAAGTATAGAGCAATTTTCTATGTGGTTTTTGTACATTTTAAATTAAAACTCACATTAATCAATGGTTTTCTACATTTTTTTTTTGCAGTCCAGCTATAAGGTAGTGTCAGAATCAGCTGATTCCGGTAGATAAGCATATGCGTGTTAAAATGATTCCTTCTATTCTCATCTTCCTGTATAATTGGAAAATCTCGAATGTTATATAGACGAAGATGTTGCAAATGAACAACTTTCAAAAGTTCATGTACACATTCATGAGCATGTTACACATTCCAAAGTTCCTTACCATAGCGTTAGTGAAAAAAAATTTACCGTGCTTTCAAGTGTTTCCCTATAGAGCCAGAACACGCGGTAAATTCTGGTAGTTTTGACCATAATTGTTTTCTAAGTGTAGTTTACGGTTTAAAAAATACTGAAACTTAACTTTAGTTCCTCAGTATGTATTTATAAAAATTATTAATCTATTTATTTAATCTTGTTTTGAAAATTCATAATAATATAAAATTCTGCGATTACAATACTATTAAATTTTCACATTTATATTGTGCTAAATAATATATTTATATTTTACTTTTCACTCTCTTTAACTTCATTAATTTTGTCAATAGTAAAGCTTTTATTGGACGGTGTTAACTTTATTTGCAAAAATAGAAGCAAATGTTCACAGATAAAAATCTTTCATTTGTTTAATTTTAAGAACAAAAACGTGCCTCTAATGTAATCAATGATAAATCTAATAACACCTTTCTCTTAAATTCCCATAGCATATTCCTATACCACCAATTAGCCATTTGTTTTCCAACGAAGCTAATTTTCAGGAAAATTGGATTTTGAAGACTAATTTAATAAAACGTTGCATCTTAAGTGTGCCACTAGTACTTATTTTTTAAACACAAGCATTCGCCTAATTCTGCGCTTTTAAAGAGCTGAGCAACAATTCGTTGCGTGCCAAGACTTTGTGAATCTCATTTTTTTCACCAACTTTAGTTGAATCAGGAGAAAGCTCTTTTCAGATTACATTTGCGAAAAAAAAGAATGCTTAAATGCATAAAATGGTTGGAAGTGAGAAATGTTCATGAGCTTTAGGCGCTGTTTTGTCTCAGTTTCGTTTCTAGGCTTTTAATGGAAGGGTAATATTTTTCTGGATTATAATGCCTTGCACCGTACTGTCAAGACAAATCACGTGATTTGCTTAATGCATTTTACGAGCTAATTTATTGCTGTCACGAGAAATGTTTTACAAATGACTTCTGAAATGAACGATAAGTAAGTATTATTAAAGTTATAAAAACGAAATACGGCAGTATGCATTCCTTATTTTTAAATTATAATAGCACTTAATTATCACTCTATAAAAGATAATTATAAAACAATAATTAAATATTACAATGCTTTGAAAGAAAGAAATTAATATTGTTGTGTTTCTTTTTTAAAACTATAATTTTTATTATAGTTTAAAAACAATAAATACAGCAAGTTGTATTAGGAATATAAAGCAAAAGTTAACTAGTTCACGCCTGCCTCATATAATGGTTAAAGCTCCAGTCAAGATGTATTTATTCTACAGTGTCGGTAAAAAATGAATTTATGCGTTATATATTAAAGATTTTATTGTATTGCTGTTGCTAAGACTTGTAAAATTTTGATATTGTACATAAAAAAGCAACAATTTCAATTAAATTAAAAAAATGATCTTGTGTCTATTAGTGAACGAAAATTAAAATGATTTGAATTTTATTTTAAAAACATTGAATTATCAGGTAAATTTTTAACTGCACGCATTTCAAAAAAGTTTAATGAAATTTACGACATAAATCTTGTATATGACCATAAAACTCTAATCCCCATACATCTTTTCAACTGTCCCGCTATACTGGCGCAATTGCAGCAAATAAGTGACAATCCGTGGGCGGACTTATATGAAGAAAACTGCCTTCAAATTGCAGATGTTGTAAATAGGACCTTTGATCACATTTAAAATGATTTTCTGTCCATGACACGACACCATCCAGCCATAAAAATGTAGGTGTGTGAGGAACAAAAATGAGAAAAATTCATTTTAAGTTCGTTCGCGTTAGTAATCGTTGCTCCTTCTTGCTTCGTTCAATACATATTGCTTTAAATAAATGTTATTTAGGTTTTGCGAAGCCTTTCGATTTTGCGATATTTATCCCTACTATAATAAATCTGTGTGATACATTACCAGATTATAAATAATCCATTTGTCTATTAACTATTATGTAAATAAACTTCGCTAGCTAAAACATTCTTACATTCACTGAAAAAAAAAGTATGTTCAAAATTACCAGACAATTGTAAAATTTACCGTTCCTCTTGCTCCATGGGAACGCCAAAAAAATCATTAATTTTTACCGGAGGGCTTCGATAATTATTTTAATAATGTTAAAAATAAAATAAAGTTTTACAAGATGTGAAAATAATTAGTAAATTTGGAATAATTTCGTAATTTTATCAAGAAACCATAGAGCAAGTTCCAAATAGATGGTTCCAAACATCTTCTAGACAATTTAACTTTTCTAACTCTCTAGAACCTTTCATATTTTTTTTAGCAGGAAACTAAAACAGGTTTTTTTTTATGAAACATGATTTATCTTGGGCGAAACTTTAGGTTTCACAAATTACGAAATATCAGGCATTCATCAAGCATAAGACTTGATGAATATGGTGGATGGGGTAGAAAAAGTCAGCTAAGGCAATCCAGACACTAAAGCGACTCACGGTAAGGAATAGACGCGACAGTTGCACATCTCAGCAACATAGATGAGATTTTGCGCATGCTCAGTAGGATTATACGGATCGGTCGAAAATTGTTTGATGTGACGTAATTTTCCATAATATGAATTCACCAGGCATATCCTCTGCTGAATATGGTGGGTGGGATAGTAAAAGTCAACTAGGGCAGGCAGCACACTGAAGCGGTAAGGAATATTATTACAATATAATAATTATAATCGTTGTTGAACAGCAGACACAAGTTTTTGGGTTTACGACTACTAATGTTCAACTCCGTAGACTTGTGATTTTAAACGAAATCCAGAAGACAAGGGAAGTCCTGGATCAAGTATTGGGAGAAGTGGTAAGGAATGGACGCGACAGTCGCACATTTCAGTAACACTGATGAGTTTTACGCACTGCAGTTTTAGTCAGTACATACTCAGTAGGAATAACCGGATCCGCCGCAAATTTTTTGATGTATCGTAATTTGCCATAATATGAATTCACCAGGCATAACCTCTGATGAATATGTTGGATGGGATTGAAAAAATCAACTAGGGCAAGCAAAACACTGAAGCGACTAGCAGTAAGGAATATTATTACAATATAATTATTATAATCGTTGTTGAACAACAGACACAAGTTTTTGGGCTTACGACTACTAATAATGAAAAGAAAATTAATACTAAAATTATATTAACACTTATTATAAATAATGACGAAAAAGTAAAGAAGCAGAGATTCTTCCTGAAATGTATAATAAAAATGTTTAAAGTTTTAATAAATGCACCTGCTAAATTTTTCAAATCTTTGGCTAATTAGTCATTTCTAAAAAAAGTGCTATTAGCAATAAACGTAAAGGGAACTTGCTCGAACACAAACAGTCGCTATAAATTTTCTTAAAAAAACTACTTCTGTAAATAAACAAGTAGTACAACTGAAATTAAAAAGTCACGAATAATAAATTTCATTGGCCAACTCTAGCGGTTTTGCGTGCTATTTACAACTGAAAGTAAATTTGCTTAAAATTGCCTCTTATGAGATAGACTTAAATTTTGAATCTTGATATAAATTTTCAATAAGCAATAAGGTCATTAAAACACGCAACACTGATAAGGCAGCAGCAAAAAATAAGGCAAGCAATACGTGCCGCTGTGTTGTTACATGCACTTATGTTGCGTTTCAGCCACTGTGTGTGGCTGTTCTGTTGTGAAAGGCTAGTTTTTCGTGTTTGTGTCGCATCGTCACCATAAGTCGCTTCAGTTCATGTCTTGCCTAAGATCTACAACATAAGATCAGTTTTCAAGGACATAAAGGGCGGCTCATTAATAAAACGTGCTAGGTAAATTCCGAAACATGATATTTTTCTCATTTAATTTCTAAACGATTTGTTCAATTGTTATTAGCTATCACGCATCAATCATTCTGCATTTTATATGCGTATATATACAGGGTGATTCTAAAAAGATGGGCAAAATTTTAGGAAGTGATAGTACACACCGAAGCAAACAATTTTTATCAAAGAATGCATGTACGAAAACAAAACGCGAAACCGCTAGAGGTCGTCAAAGTTTATGTTCTTATATGAAGCAAAAACACACAAAGAGCGATGAAGTTAAGTTATAAAAGCAAATTTAATGGCATGTGATTACAATAAGTGTTCAAAACAGTGGCCGGCAGCGGCTATGCACGCAGTAGAACGGCGAAGAAAAGATAGGCGAGCATTCTGAAACACACCAGGCATATCACGAACTTTCCCTGCAGCGGCCAAAAGCTTGGGGATAAGTTCTTCCGCAGATTCAATGGGAGTCTCATACATAAGAGCCTTCAGCTGTCCCTACAAAAAGAAATCGAGACGTGAAAGATCTGGCGAGCACGGTAGCCAAGCTATGGGATCACCTCGCCCAATTCATTGATTTGGAAAGGTTACGTCCAGATAGTTTCGCACTTCTCGTACGTAATGAGCTGGTGCTGCGTTCTGCTGGAACTAAATGCATAAACAAAATGCTTATCGGCTTTTTCCTCATTGGAGAAGGGCAGCATCTTCAGATGGGCTACTACCGCGATTGACAATGCACTCTCGAATCAGCAGCTTTTATGTATGAATCGTGACCAAAATATGTCTACGAGCTCTTTTTCTTCCCATAACCTGCAAATAACTCGCAGCGCGGTAACTCGCAACAGGAATGGAGCTTTCAAGTTTGCATGAACAACTTTCCAAATGCACCTTTGCTATTTGTTTTCGACCCTGCATTCTTTGATAAAAATTTTTTGCGTGGGTGTGTACTATCACTTCCTAAAATTTTGCCCATCTTTTTAGAATCATCCTGTATATATATTTATATATAGAAAATTGCTGAAATTCAACATCAAAATGACATTGATACCTCTCGTTTAGAATCTTCTCTATTTTTTTATATATCACATGAGCACAAAAAATTATATAAACTTTGACTTTCAATTTTTTTACGAATTCATAAAAAGAAAAATCATCATCAAGTAACAAGATGATTGTCCCTTATAGTTCCATTAACAACAAGAAATTTACTTGTCCATTTAAACAAGACAAACCATCCTTCTATTTATAGACGAACTTAAGAAAGTTCCAGATAGAAAATACTGGAAAATTATTTTTAACGGATATTTCCGTTTGTTGACATCTCGACATTTCTGGAAGTACTCAAAGTGCTAAAACGAGAGATATCAAGATGGAAAGATGAAGGAATTAGCTTATAGTTTTCATAGAAATATAAAATTAAGAGATTAAAATGGAAGTTTACAAAGTAAAAGTGCTTATTGAGTAATTAGTAAAATAAAAAAGGTAGCGGGAGAGAATGTGTGAACAATATATATATATATATATATATATATATATATATATATATATATATATATATATATATATATATATATATATATATGTATATATATATATATATATATATTTATATATATATATATATATATATTTATATATATATATATATATATATATATATATATATATATATATATATATATATATATATATATATATATATATATATATATATATATATATATATATATATATATATATATATATATATATATATATATATATATATATATATATATATATATATATAAAGGCGATCTATCACTCTATTTTCTTCTATTTTTTCCACTTTTACGTAACTCAACTTCCTAAAAAGAATCCCTTGCATATTCTGTTATCTTCTTTCACATCTTGTGACGGGCATCTAGATAAGAAGCTGAGTAAAGATAATAAGCTAGCTGTCTCCTGAATTGTACATTATTTGTTTTTATTGAGATGTTGTCATTCATTGATACAAAAGATTCCTGTAAGTTGACAGTTTTATTTTTTCACGTATTGTCATCGTTACTTTGGAGACTCTTCTCAAAAAAACCTTTCCTTGTGTTCTTGATTAATGTAATCTATTCCACTTTTTTTTTAAAGTTACAAGAATGCCTAGCAACCGAATGAACTTTCTCATATACGAGAGTTGAAGGATACGTGATACGTTTCCGAAAATTGTAAAAATCATCTAGATGAGATCTAAGCTGTTTCTTTATTTATAAACAGATTTCAAAAAAAGAAAATCAAATTGAGGTTGTAGTACTTTTGGAATAATAGCAAATGTAATTTAAGATTTTCTTTATCGAAGAAAATAAAGATTGAATAACGTCTTTTCATTTCTTTAAAAAAATATTTTATTTTTATATCAATATATTCTAAATTAAGAAATTTTATCTGGGAAAATTGTTAATTATGTTAGTATCCAATACAGAAAATAAGTAATAAACACAAAATATTCCTTTTTAATTAATGAATTTGACAAAAATCGCTAATTTAATTTATCAATTTTGGCTGTTTTCTAGTTAAGAAGCATGTACGCAGTAAAATACCTTATTTAAATTGTAAAATAGTTTATTTAAATTTTATTAGGAAACTTTCGTATCGTGATTTGTGGCAAAATAATCGCCAAGTCTCGCTAACTTCCAGACAGTGGCACGCTAGAAACTAAAAGAAAACATCACTGAATAGGACCAACTCAGGAGGTATAACTCGTAGCTACCCTTGGGCAAACATCTTTTTTTTAGAAAAAAAGTGTAAGTTTAAAATTTATTTGGCACCATTTCTTATTCATTTTTAAACTATTTTTAAGTAAATCTTCCAAGGAGACACTTTGCAAATTAACATAATTGATTAGGAAATATAACATAAGTAGGATTGAATATGTGCTCAATCAACGCTAAGAATTAAACTCTGGAAACCTGTTTGACAAACAACCGCTGTATTTTTTACCAAAATGGTTATCTCAGAAAATGCAACATATCAATTAATGCTTAACACAATTGATTATTGTGTACAACATAAAGTGAAACAAGTATGAATGAGTGAGTACTCTCTGCCATCACCAGGATTCAAACCTTGTAAACCTTTTTGCAAACAAGTACTTTAAACTTACCAAATTCGTGTTCAAAGAACTGTTCCAACAGAAAATTTACTAAACTAAGTAAATTGATATCTGCACTTGTTTAATGTTTTTGATTTCGACGAAATCATAATGCTTAATACAACATATCAATTAACGATTAACTTAATTAATTAGGAAATACAACATGAAAGGAGTATGAATGAATACTCCGGAGCATCAGGAGTAAATAATACTTCATGAGTAAAACCTTGTTAACTTGTTCAACAAGCGAGATTAATACCACCTGCCAAATTTCGTCATACAGCTATAAGCAGAGCAGAAAATAATTGATGAAGAATTGGATCTCATATTTTTCAGAAACATGTACCTCGCAGTCGGAATCAAATCGGCGCAAAAGAAATGCGCTGAAATGACACACGAGTGGGGACAAACTTCCATGGAATATAAGAAAACTTATGTTCTGAAAGTCACGAGATTTAAGAAATACGATAATCGGAAAGTGAAGTAGTACCAAATTTGAATGACATTAAGGTTAAAAACGTTTCTAATTTCTTTCATTTCTGTATTAAAGAGTTAAGAATAAAATCGTACCTTAAGGTTTTTGAAAAGTTTTTTTTTTTTGTAAATTTTTTCATTCGTTTATTTTTTCGGGGGAAATTTAGTGTCAGATATTTTATAGGAATTTCTTCAATGTGTAAGACTTGTTATAGTCCAAATTTATGTCTAAATAATAATATATCATTATGTAAAGCACTGATTAGAAGAAAGAGTTTCATTAATTGTACACCGAGAAATAAAGTATGACCAAAACTACCTGAATATGTTGAAATGTTCCGTATTTTTGTTTGCATGAGAACAACAAAAAGCGTGATGTTCTTTACTGAAGGTCAGGTCAGTTTGATAATGATTTTGATAAAATTAACAATAAAAAATAATATTATAAAAAGACATAAAATTTGGTAATTTAATTAACTATATTTTTAGCAAATATATTTTTAGCAAATATTTTTTTATAAGCTCTAAGCATATTTTTTTTCTTTCTCTTAGAGAATTTTTGTTAACTTTTGGATTAATATACCTATTTTTAAGGCATTTTTATTTTTTACTCCATATCGGTAAGTTTGCTGTCTGTTTTTTCCTTTTATCTCAAACTTATTTTCAATTACATTTTTAATTTTTAGTGATATAGATAAATTTTAAAGAATATTTTTTATCTTGGGATAGTTATTCTTTATTTCGAAATATCACTAAGTAAACAAATGTATCCCGAAGAGAAACTTTACGTATTTCCATTAGAATTTTTTCTTTTATTTTATTTTCTAATTCTATTATTGTGTTTTTAAATATAAATATAACCAGAAATGTCATTACCATGCACTTCAGTAATTTTTCCAGAATTATTTTTATTTTCTCCTTGTGTCCTGATTGTTTAAAAATTGAGCTAGTTTTTTGGTTTTGGATATAGGGTTTATGAATGATTTAAGTATTTAACCAAAACAAAATGGCAACACCAAATAATTAAAACAATAAATACTGAAGTAAATGCAAACAACGATCGTAGGAGGTAAATTCTAAGTCACGTTTTGTTACAAGTTTGAACAGAATGCAAATTTTAAAAAGTGGAATTAATGAAAGTACAAGTCTACAATATAAATATTTTAGGAATATACTAATGATGGATTATTATTATCATCGTAGGTGTACTACCAGTAGGTAACAAACAAGTTAAGGAATGAATGATGCATCAAATGTGATACTCTTAAGCATTTTAAAGTTATTAAGGACAAAAATATCTCATTATCTTGTCAAATTAAAATTGTTTACATTTCCACGAAAATAACTCAATAAACAGTTAAAAAATTATGTTTACAACTTCATATTCTACAGTCAATTAAAGTTTATTTTAAGGTTTGAGTTTTAGGAAATGATGCCCTGCAAGCATCTTTTTATTTAAAATAGGAATGAAAAGAAACACAATAATTAAATTTGTTCATTCCAGTCCAAGATAAAATTTAAATACGAATTAAACATTAAAAAATGAATGACATCAGTATAAGGAAATGTGATGCTTCTTTAGATATTTCCTTTGTTAAAAAATGTTCTAAAAAGAATGTCAAGTAAAATAAAAAATATATATAAGCGTGTTTTCTTTTAAAATAATGTTTAAAAGAGTTAGAAAGATCATGTTATCCCGTTACTATTGACATTCGATTGAAGTAAAACTTTCAAAAGGCATTTTCATTTAAAAAAAAAAAAACTGTTTCATTGCCTTACGGCAAAACTGTCTTAAGATACAAAAATTCAAGTTTTCGTTTTAAAATAGAGGATGCAAGAAAAAAAAACACACTAGGTTTAATTGAAAAGTTTAAATATGTTATTTATCAAAATAATTTTTGTATTTTACATTAATAATTTACCAATTAGGAGTAAATGTAGCTAACAATTTTTATTTAAGGCTCAGCCGTTCTTACGTAAAAGCATGTTTTAGTAAAGAAAAATTGATATTATATTTTTTAAATCATATTTTATTACTTTTTATAATATTATTTGAATAGTAATAAAATATAATCCTATTATTATCTTTTAATCCTATTGTCAGTCGTAACCTTTTACAAAAGAAATAACGCAAAATTCTACAAAACTAATTCACCCTTTTTTTTATTATTCTTTTTCATCCATCGTTCAAAAAAAAAAACAAAACAAAGTGATCATATCTATAATATCAAGCTTTTAGCTCGCAACATCAGAAAATGCGTGTTATTACATCACGTGACCCTGACACCTTCCCCCCAGAGTCATATTAGATCCAAAGATCGAATATGGCAAATAATTTAAGGGTCACACTTTACACATAAACAAACTATGTTTCACATTCACCCAAATATTCACTGAATCTTAGGTTTAACTTAACACTAGGTATTTTCTTTAATCACCTAATAATAATAATAGGAAAAAAATGTTCAGAGTCTTATTTTAGTTTATATTTACAGTCTGGACAATGCATCTGCATTACTAAGTTTCGATCCTTTGATGTGACTTGCCTCAATATCATGGCGTTGAATGGCTAACGCCCATCTCTGCAACCTCGGGCTTTGGGGTGTCGCACTCGTCAGAAATACTAGGGGATTATGATCAGTTAATAAAATAATCTTAGCACCACAGAGTAAGGTTTCAAATCTCTGCAAAGCCCAAATAATAGCATAAGCTTCCCTTTCAATTGTAGACCATTTCTGTTGAGTTGAATTCAGCTTCTGGCTACCGAAAGCTATGGGACGAATATTTCCTTCTTCATCTAACTGACCTAAACAACATCCGACCGCATTTTGAGATGCATCCGTATGCAAGTAGTATGGTTTCTCTATGTCTGGGACTTGTAACTCTGCGATCTTACATAGCGACGTCTTCAATTCCTTGAATGCCTTCTTAGCTTCTTCGCTCCAAGGAATCTCATTAGGAACTTTCTTTTTAGTAAGCTCTGTTAGTGGAAGAGCAATCTTTGCGAAGTTTGGAATATACTGCCTGTAAAAGTTGCATAATCCCAAAGCACTTCTCAGTTGTTTTTTGGTTTTGGGTGCCTCTAATTTCTGTATTACTCTTATTCGTTCTTTGTCAGGAGCATGTTTACCTGAACCAATAATATGTCCTAAGTATTTAACCTTTTGTCTAGCAAATTCGCACTTTCTCAAGTTCACGGAGAAATTAAAATATTCCAATCTCTTAAAAACTTCTTCAAGATGAATCAAATGTTCCTCCCACGTATCAGAAAATACTGCTAAATCATCGATATAAGCACAAGTGAAATCAGACATGGACTGAACCACTTTAGACATAGCTCTTTGGTAGGTTGCAGCAGCATTTCTTAATCCAAAGGGTAATACATTCCATTGGTACTGGCCTCGGTGAGTTCGGAATGCTGTGAGGTGTTTGCTGCCGTTCTCCATCGGTATAGCCCAATATCCCTTCAACATATCTAGCACAGTAATGAATTTCTTCTTTCCTACTAAGAAATTCAACTCCATCATATTTTGCATTGGATATGCATCCGGAACGGTAAGAGCATTCAAACTTCTGAAATCAATGCATAACCTGATTGTTCCGTCTTTCTTATGAACACATACTACCGGGTGTGCTATCTCACTCAGTTGCATTTGGAACTTCTCGATAAGCCCATAGTACAAATGGTATATGTCGATGCCAATTTCTTCCTACTTCTCTAATAATGTGATGTAGCATATTTTTGAAGGTTTGGTTCCATCTTTCAATCAATCCGTTCCCTTCCGGATGGTATGGCGTTGAAAATCGCGGACAAGCTCCTAAAACCTTCAAAAACTCTTGCGTTAAACTTGCCGTAAAATTTGTCGCATTATCCACCACGATTACTTCTGGAATTCCTGTCCTACAGAATATTTCGAGCAGTGCTTCGCATGTATTCCTTGCCGTTAACGATTTGAGCGGGACTGCTTCAGGCCATCTTGAATGTTGGTCCATCAAACAAAGGATATATTTATGTCCTTGTGCTGATACTGGATCTAGAGGACCAATTAGATCTACGTTCACCACTTGGAATGGAAGTTCAGGACGTGACACAGGCGTTATCGGAATTTTGTCTACTGAACGAACAACTCTTCTACCTTGGCACCCATGACATGAGCTACAATTGCAATTAAATTCGCCATTTCTAGAGGCAATAATCCAACAAGATGCGTTACCCAATCTTCTTCTTTTATATGGACTCTTCGTGCTTGTCTTTCAAACAATATTAGATAAAAACTTATATCACCTTCTTTTGGATCAAAAGTACGCATTAATTTTTGCAATCCACCAGGTACATGTTCTCTTGTTTCTTCATTTCGAGAGCTGCTCGTCTCTCCTATAGTACCAGTATGTACCAATGAAGCTTCTATCTTCAACCTCTCCAATTCATATTCCCTTTCTTGCCGCTTTAATTCATCTTCCCTTTCCTGTTCTCGCCGCTTTAATTCACCTTCCCTTTCCTGTTCTCGCCTCTTTAATTCATCTTCCCTTTCCTGTTCTCGCCGCTTTAATTCGTCTTCCCTTTCCTGTTGCTTAATTTCATATTCTTGTCGCCTAATTTCATCTTCTTTTTGTTGGCGCTTTATTTCTTCTCTTCCACTAACTATTCTTTTTAATAATTCCTTCACAAACTCCTCTTCGTACTCCGTACTTGCCAATATAATCTTCTTTAATTCGGTAACTCTCATGTCTTCCGTTGCCGTTTCTCCTAACTCTTCCGCCAAACACTTCAAATCTACTTTTAAAGCTCTTCCTAAAAATGCCATTTTTCACCTACTACTTTCTAAACTGCACCTTCTTACAAAACAAAAAAATGCCACTTCCTAAACCAATTTCAAGACAATCTAAATAACTCACTATCTTCCATCAAACAACTTGAAATTCATAGAACAAACAACTACCAATCTTTTATTTTGAAATCCATTGGGGTTTCCCCGCGCATTTGTCAGTCGTAACCTTTTACAAAAGAAATAACGCAAAATTCTACAAAACTAATTCACCCTTTTTTTTATTATTCTTTTTCATCCATCGTTCAAAAAAAAAAACAAAACAAAGTGATCATATCTATAATATCAAGCTTTTAGCTCGCAACATCAGAAAATGCGTGTTATTACATCACGTGACCCTGACACCTATTATTTGTTAAAAATCTAGTATTATGAAAAAAAATTATAATGGGATTCAAATGTTAAAATAGAAATTGTCAGAACAAATTAATATAAGATTTATAAAGAGCACTTTTTTATTTTTTTGGTACTTTACGGTTTTATTAAAAGAATTATAAAGAATATACACACAAGAGCCATTACATTATATTACATTATGACCACCCTCCATCTAGAACAATGGGCTCGCCCAGGTTTTCATGGTTTCTCGTCCAGGAACAATGTTTTCATGGGGCACATTAGGACCCATAATCCTCATAGAACATTTCCTGACGTCTGTAAGCTACTTGAACATAGTTCACCCATTCATGGCAACAATTTTTCCTGCAGGGGATGGTGTTTACCAACAGGATAATGCACCATGTCATAAGGGTCGAATCGTCATGGATTGGTTCGAGGAACATTTCAGTGACTTTCAAGTCATGTCTTGGCCCCCAAATTCACCTGACCTTAATCCAATAGAGAATTCGTTGTCCTACTTGGAAAACTAAATTCATGCTGCCATGCTACCCCCTCGCAATGTGAGGGAATTGCAGGACCAGTTGGTGAGCGCTTGGTACCAGATACCTCAGACTACCTATCAGCACCTTGTGGAATCAACGCCACGGCGGGTGTTAGCAGTTTTGAGGGCTAAAGGTGGTCCTACATGTTATGTCATAATGTTATGGCTCTTCAGTGTATAAATTTATAGAAAAAAAGCAACCATGAAGGAAATGTATTGAGGTTAGATGTAGTTGACAAATTTTGCTTATACTTATGAATAATGAGGTAAAATGTAATTAATCTTGTAAATGTTAGTTGCTTATTGAGAACTAGATATTTCATCATAGCATTGAAAAATCGAATAGATACAGTATAAAGTAGCAGGCAGGAATTCATAGACTCGTGCCTAAAGGTACAGTAAAGCAGATATCTGTAACAGTGCAACGTTATAATCGATAAAGATTAAAATGACTCATGACTCATTAAAATGACTGAATAATTAAGAAAATAAATACTGGGGTAAATAAAAATAAAGATAACTTAGTATGAGGTTTTTATTTATTTATTTTTTTAAAATTATGCTTTGTTATAAGTTTGAACATAATGTAAATTTCTAAAACTAGAAAAATTTCCCCAGCGAATAAAAAAGAAAATAAATACTATTGTAAATTAAAATTATGATAACTTCGTAGAAGATTTATTTTAAATTGCGGTTTGTTAAAATTTTGTACGCAATGTAAATTTTAAAAACTAGAATTAGTAAAAGTATCAGTCTGTAATTTAAATATTTAAATAATATACTAATATTAAATTTTTATTATCATCATAGGTGCACGAAAACATATGAATTTTGAAGTAAAATGTAAGTGATCTAATGAATTTTAGCTGCTTATTGAGAACTAGATATTTTATCATATTATTGAAGAGTCGAATGGATACAGCATATAATCGTGCCTAAAGTAACAGGCAAGAATTCACCAACCCGAGTCTAAAGGTACAGTAAAGCAGATATCTGTAATAGTGTTACGCCATAATCGATAAAAAATCAACTAGTTCTTAGTCAGCATTTCAATGAATCATTAATTCAGGGAGATAGAAATGTAATACAAAAATGGATTTCCCATTATTATTGACTTATTATATAAAAACTTATGTAATTATTATTTATAAACTAATTTTATTATTTATAACTTAAATATTGTTTCACAAAAGCATTGCTTCACACACACACACATACACACACACACACACACACACATATATATATATATATATATATATATATATATATATATATATATATATATATATATATATATATATATATATATATATATATATATATATATATAGGGTAAACTAACTAGTGAAGGAACACTTAAGCTTCGCTTGCCTTTTAAAAAATCATATTAATTTCAAAATTCGTAATTTTAGTTAAATGACAGTGTCAACATATTTGTTACTAATTGCAAATTATGTAAAAAAATTCTGAATGAACTGAAATTATAACATATAAATTGTCAACATATTAACACATACTGTTCATTCACTGGAAAATCTATGCCCAGTAGAGGAACATGCCTGTTCCCTCACTGTTTAGAAGTTGCTTTTCGTATTTTTAACATACTTTTGATGCGAATCATCACTAAAGGTACAAAAAAGTTAAAGTTTATCTTTTATTTTCATTAACTTAGAAAAAAAACCTAGTAAATGAACACTTGTTCCTTCACTGGTTTCTCATCGTTTGGTGATCCAGTGAATAAACACCCTTTATATATATATGGTTGGTTTACCCTATATATATATATATATATATATATATATATATATATATATATATATATATATATATATATATATATCGTTTCTGTAGCACGCAATCACAGTAAAGCGCAATTACATTTCTTTAAGATTAAGACCATTTCATTAAACTTTTCGTTCTATTTTGAAGAAACTAAAATAATAAAATGTAATGATTTTTGATAATAAAACACTCAAAATGTATAATGAAATATCTTTAAATTACAGCTGGAAAATTAAAAGTATGAATAAATGAAAATTTGACAAATTAATTTTGCGAATACAAAAACAAATTAAAAAAGTGAAGTCTAAATGTACAGACACTTTTCATTTCAATTACATTTAAATCTCTTCTGGGAAAATAATTTTTGTTTAATTAGTTTAGCGTCTCATTAATTTTATTACCTTGACGTTCATTTTCCGAACGTTAGAATTTATTTTCTTAGAAAGTAAAGAAACTATAATGAATATTCATGATTCTGTTTATAAAAACAATATTTTAAATCAAAACTGATGAAAATATTTTACTATTCTTTAGGGAACAATCTGAGCAATATCTTATTTCAAAGTCAGAAGAACTATTAATGAAGAAAAAGATTCAATATAACGTTAGTTTACTCTAAAGCAATATTTTCTGATTATTTTCAATATTTTGAAATGATAATTTATTTTAAATTATTTACCAGTTAAAATCATTTGTTGTATAATGCAATTAATATGTTTGCTCAAATAATTAAATTAATTATTTTTTATGTAAAATTTTCAAAACATTTATTTCTGAAGTGTTCGAATAAATATAATTTATAATTTGTGTAGGGGTCATTATGTTCTGCATTAGAAATTTATTTTAGAAATGTTTAAAATTCTTTACAATTTGTATTGATGCTTCACTTCAATACAATATTAAAATAATGTTTCTAAAAATTATTTAAACAATTTTAAATTTATATTTAAATTTCAAAGACCTCAAAATTATTCTTTTTTAATTTAATTTATTTATGCCAAAAATATAATGCCCTAATGTTAGTATGTTATTTTATATAACCTGCTTGTTTTTTATAAACGTATCTAGACTTTAATTTGTCCTCATATTTTTTGTGATGTTAGAATTTAAATAATGCAAAAATTATCGAATTTTAAATTAGCCTATTTTTTATAATTTATAAAATAGCACATTAATCTGAATTAGAAAAAATTTATTTCTGTGACGACAAGCTAGTAAAATATCAACAATATATATGGAGCGAAAAAGAAAAAAATAGACCACACTGAATAGCTTTTGATCGAATGAAAGGATCCTCACATTCTATGAGTGCATCCTAATGACTCGATAGGGTAACCTGAAATATGCTAATATGTAGTGAAGATGATATTTTAAGTTACGAAATCACCCGCAAAAACTCACTTTCTCAGAATAAACATATATTTGTCACTATTTTTCAAAGAGAGAATCGCTTTACTTTTTAAATAGTAAATTAAAAATCAAAGTTTTATTATTTAAACCCATCTTAATTATTGGCTTATAGTAAATTTAAAATAATTAATTCAAGTTTATTGGCTTTGAGCAGTTTCTTTTCCAAGATCACCATACTTAAATTTATACTTAAAGTTTGTCATACTTAAAATTTTTTTCACCATATGCAGTGAATCAATGTAATTAATCTTATATTACATAAGTAAAATGAAAATGTTTTTTTCATAAAAATAAATTACTGGATTCAAACATGAGATATTTGTAGAAATGTAAACAAATTGCTTCAATTTTACCTTCCCTTTTCCATATATAAAAAACAGAAAGAAGATAAATCCATATCTGTATTTTATTAAAAAAAGAAAAAAAATGACATTGGTTAAAGAAAGACCATAAAATGTATGATATAACCCAAGCTTATTAATGAAAAGAATACCTAGATTGTTTCAACAAAATTGAATTGCAGATATTTAGTTTAATCTATTCTGGAAAAATCAAAAGCTTATGAGAAACAATTTTTTAAATGCATTTTATATTTATAAAATACGTTTCATGTCTTAAGTGTTAGAAATTTAAAACTCCGTCCACATTTCAAAATATATTGAATTTTTTATCTAAAAATATCATATAGTTTTTTAATGAAAGTTAAAAAATTAATAACGAAGTCAGAGATACATTCATTTTACAAATCAATTCATACAAAGCTTACACTTAAATTCAAGCAAAGCAATTCAATAGACTTCGTAATCTGGCTTGGAATAAAAATGGAAAAAAAGTCTGTCTGTTAGTTTAATCTATTCTGGAAAAACCAAAAGCTTGTGAGAAACAATTTTTAAATGCATTTATTTATAAAATACGTTTCATTTCTTTAGTTTTAGAATTTTAAAACTCTTTCCGCATTTCTAAATATATTGAATTTTTTCTCTAAAAATATAATATAGTTTGTTAATGAAAGTTAAAAAATTAATAACGAAGTCAGAGATACATTCATTTTACAAATCAATTCATACAAAGCATACACTTAAATTCAAGCAAAGCAATTCAATAGACTTCGTAATCTGGCTTGGAATAAAAATGGAAAAAAAAGTCTGTCTGTTAGTTTAATCAATTCTGGAAAAACTAAAAGCTTGTGAGAAACAATTTTTAAATGCATTTATTTATAAAATACGTTTCATTTCTTTAGTTTTAGAAATTTAAAACTCTTTCCGCATTTCAAAATATATTGAATTTTTTCTCTAAAAATATAATATAGTTTGTTAATGAAAGTTAAAAAATTAATAACGAAGTCAGAGACACATTCATTTTACAAATCAATTCATACAAAACATACACTTAAATTCAAGCAAAGCAATTCAATAGACTTCGCAATCTGGCTTGGAATAAAAATGGAAGAAAAGTCTGTATATTTTTTTTTTATTTCATTTAATTTTCTAAGCATGTTAGTTTTTTTAAATCAAGGAACATTAGTTCAAGTTTCAGATTTGCAAACTTATGTGTATTAAGTATAAAAGCCGAGAAAGTCATTTTTTATGAAATTCAGTTTTCAAAAATAGTTTAAAAATGAATTTTAAAAATAAATTAGGATCAACTAGCTAGAAATAACATTAGTATTATATGTTTATACAACAGTGAGGAAAAAAAAACATGGTAGGATATGGTTTAATTTATCGTGCTTATGGTTTTATTGGATAACCAAAAAGTTTCGGTATTTTTACCGAAGTGATTTGTCAATTTTTTTTTTGTTGGTAAAATTAACTATAAAATGTGGTTTTATAAGATGTGACATAATTCGGTAAATATGGGTAAACTTGGTAAGTTTATCATTATACCTTAGAGCGTGGCAGAGAAACCATTTATTTGGCTAGATTTACTTTTCAGTTTCGTACTTTTTACTTAATAAGGGTAATAAGAGTCATAGAAAAAGAATAATTATTAATTGAATAACTTAAATACCGAATATTTTAGTTTTATGAACCAGAATTATGTTTCTTCTCTTTTTTTTACCAGAAATGCCACTACTGTAATTTTACTAGAATTGTTTTCTCCGTTGAGAAGGCACCTCTTATTCTACTCACTAGGGGGCTCTGCTTGCTATCTCGTCAAAAGTAAAAACTATTTGATCAAACAATACTACTTTTTACAGTATGCATACATATTTGGTTTCACAGTTTTAGTTGCCAATTCTATTGGAATAAAATTTAAATCCAATATCAGTTTCTAATTAGCATTTATTTTTCATTAAAGAACTCATTTCTTAAAAAAACTTCTCAGAATAAAGTCATATTTTGAAATAACACAAAAAAGTTAGTTCTTGACATTGATATAGAATTTGAATTAGCTATTTTTTTTTTACCTATTACACACGCTTACCCGTAAAATGTAAACAAAATTTTTCCTAACGCTCATGAATTGCCAAAATGTTATCTAAAACTTAATAAAATGTTGGATATTATGATCATATTTTGCGCTTATTAGAACGCAGTTTCAATAAAATATACTTTTTTTAAACGTTTCATTTTGAACAATAATAAAAAAAAAAAAGAAATTACCTGTTTAAAATTTAATAATATTTTACTGGTGATAACCAATCACATTTGGATCTGTAAATAATAAAATATTATCACTAATTTAAAGCACTTGTCTCATGGTTCTCACACTTTTTGGTGTTTTATTTTAATGAAGAAAGGGATGTTTTCCAAGATTACTTTCTATTGTTTTTTTCTTTAATTTCTAATTGCAGATTAAAGGACAACTGTAGACATAAAAACAAGCAATAAAATTAGAACAAGAAACGGAGATAACAGTAACAAAAGTGAAGCTACATTAAGTTTATAAATCGTTCATCCTGTGCCGAACTCTCCAGTATTTTTCCCACAAGTGTCCCCAAGTCCAGCGCAGGGCAATGACTCAAATGATTCGAGTCCTTTTCTTCACAAAAGTTTCACAATTAAATTTCTATTGTATATAACATAAAAACCTTCTTTAGTATTGAAAACTGCCATTTAGAAGCATCCGCATTTGAGAGAACTAAAATCTAATGAGAAAAATAATGAAATCTTGTATACTTAAAAAAAAAAAAAATCAACATCAATTCCCAGAAATCTTTTCTTTCTTCAAAACCTTTACTTAGAACCCTCTTACATTAAACTCTTCATTTGTTAATATTTATTTTAAAATGGTATTGTAAGTGTATTTAAGTCGATCAAATCAGATAACTAATGCAGACATTGTCAAACGAGTTTATTATGTAGATAAAAGATAAATTAATACAGCTCACAAAAGATAAACTAATACAGCTCACAAAAGATAAATTAATACAGCTCACAAAAGATAAATTAATACAGCTCACAAAAGATAAATTAATACAGCTCACAAAAGATAAATTAATACAGCTCACAAAAGATAAACTAATACAGCTCACAAAAGATAAATTAATACAGCTCACAAAAGATAAATTAATACAGCTCACAAAAGATAAATTAATACAGCTCACAAAAGATAAATTAATACAGCTCACAAAAGATAAACTAATACAGCTCACAAAAGATAAATTAATACAGCTCACAAAAGATAAATTAATACAGCTCACAAAAGATAAATTAATACAGCTCACAAAAGATAAATTAATACAGCTCACAAAAGATAAACTAATACAGCTCACAAAAGATAAATTAATACAGCTCACAAAAGATAAATTAATACAGCTCACAAAAGATAAATTAATACAGCTCACAAAAGATAAATTAATACAGCTCACAAAAGATAAATTAATACAGCTCACAAAAGATAAATTAATACAGCTCACAAAAGATATACGCTGTGAGAAATAATACTCAAATATCACGAAGCTTGTTGTTCATCTATCTATCTTCACTTTTTCGAGGCAACGAATTTTTTCAAAATTAAAGAAATATTACGTTATTCGATTTTTTTTTTTTCGAAAAGAGAAACAGCCTCGTAGCGCCTAATGTAGTAACTTTTCTGACTAACACTTTATAGTGAGCACCACAGGTGGGTCATTGTCCCTCAAACAACGCAAGAGTAGATATAACAAAGGGATAAGTTACACCCACTTGAAAAGGGTTTCAAACTCGGTATATTTCTGGTCTGAGGCTTTGATCACCATACAAGCTGGTCGGCTTATTTCGTTACTTTATTTTAGATCATATCTAGTCCTCATTCTAGTTTCGTCATTCGAGTTAACAATTACCTATAAATCTACTACGATGAAATTTCAAGTTGAGAAAACAGTTTCGTCATACATTTGAAAGTTTCGCGTTTGTCACAAATCACGCGATTTCGTGACGAAATGATTCTTTAGATAACAAAAATACAAATCAAGGATTGCTGAATAGTCAAACGTGACAGTTTTATTTTTGAGAGTGTAGTGATACACAATAGGTGATATAACCACTGTATGCTACTTTAAGTTATCGTTATTATTTTATACAGTTATTGTCATTATTGTTTTTATTCTTTATCATGATTATAATTACTATGATTATCCTTTTTAATATGATTATCATTATAATTATGATGATTATTATTATTTTTTTAGTTATCATTATTATTTTTAAGTTATCATTATTATTTTCAGTTTAGCTTTATTTGTAAAAGTTTTATAAAAACATATATAATTAATGAACCAATAAAAATGTGACTTGGATGCTTCATAAATATAAACAGTCCATATAAATCTTTAGAATATTCTATTAAAATTATACAAAGGAAAACCTAATAATAATATATTTGTATTCTATTCCTTTTATCATTTCTAGTTATCATTCTATTTTTAACATTTATTAAACTTTGTAAGGTATTATAGAACTTTCGGCCATTATATATAACTTTTGAAACTATTTTAAATTAGTTGGAAACTATATTGTTGTAGAGAATATTCTTAGAAACATGCCGTTCAAATTTAATCAAGTACTAGTTGTAAGTCTATATTATGATGTCTTTGGGTTATTTAAAATTGAAAACGGTAACTTGGGAAACTGAGTATTTATTCCAAATCGTTAGTATGTAAACTAGTGGAACTGAGAACAGATTTAAATTATTAAGAAAAGTTTATTTCCCTTTTGTAATTGTTCAACTGCTTGAGAAATTGTAATAATCTCTAGAGTTTACTAAAAGTATTGTGTTTTGAAAAAAAAATTTAAGAAGAGATACTTATAACTAATCAGCGTGAAACATTTTCAAATAACTATTTCTGTGAAAGGCGAAATAGAAGCATAATGCAATAAAAAATTTTGGATAGTATTCTGATAAAACGTTGTGTTCTGAAAAAAATGAAAATGCACAAACAATGGTATGAAAATAAAAAATTTTATACCCTAAAAATTTTTGGTGGCAATTACTTCACACAACAGTGGTGTTTCACTACACTAAGAGTTCTATTACACCTCTTGGTGTAAAATAGCCACCACCATTTTTTTGCAGACGGTATCACTAAAATTTATAATTTTACTAAAATTAAAAACACAATCTATTTGATTAAAATTAGCGTGCATTTTAGTATTCCTATTGAGCCAGAAACACAGCAAATTTTACAGTACTCTGGTAGTTTTGGCTATACCTTTTTTCTCAACGTGAAAATGATTTATAGTGTTGATATAATAATTTATATTTTTATAGGAATCTGGAAAGATTTCAAAAATTTAGAAAACGTTTAAAGCTCCTTTTGTAAAATGTACAGAAGCAAGAGGCAAACATGATTTACTCAGTTTAGATAGTTAAAAGAATCAATGTTCAATATAAATTAAGATAAATATCTAAAAGGTAGTTTTTACGAATATGAAATCCCTAATTTACTGTTTCAAATTATGTAATTTTCATCTTTGAAAATTATTTTAAAAACACTTGTGCTAAGACATTTTACTTAACAACAACAACTTACTTAACAACTTAACAACAACAAAAAATAAAGAAAGAAAACTATAAAAAATTAAAAATAAAGTCAACACAAAAGAAGAGTTTAAAATTAACGCGTTTTTTTTGCGTTAATTTTACCATATCCAGTTAGTTTTTACCGTTCTTTTTTTTCTCAGTATAAAAGCGATTTATAGTGCGATTAACATGTCTGTAACAATGTTCTTCCAGGAATGTTAACTACAATAATTTGTAGTTTTAAAACGCGTTTAAAGCTACTTTAATAACATGTTCGAAATGAGTGATAAACATGATTTACTCAGTTCAGCTAGTTGAAAAGAAAAATTTAATGCTCATAGTAAATTAAAATAAATATCTGTTATGCATGTTTTTACGAGTATATTTATTTTTATCAAGAAGTGTAAGAAATCCTTTATTTTGTAGTTTGATGGTGATTCATTAAAATACCGTTTAGTTTGTTTAATTGAGAAAAAGAGTGATTTCATTTTAAATATTTCTAACAATGCAAGTTTTTGAGAAAAAAAAGTCCTTTTTTTTTTCTGAAAAAAATTTCCTGTCTTACTGTTTTAAAGTGTGTAATTTTTATCTTTAAAAATCATTTTAAGAACACCTGTACTTAAGCGTTTTTAAAAAAGCAAAATATGCTGAAAGAGAAAAACTGAACTTAAAAAGAAACGAAGGTATTATTTAATTTTTAGTAACTTAACAAAAGAAAATAAAGAAAAAAAATTAAAACTGAAATCAACACAAAGGACAAATTTAAACAAAGTAATTAAGATTAAGACATAACACTTTCGAACGACTTTTATAAAATAAAAGAACTTTAGAGAATTGCTTGAAGCGAAATACGTTTTTAAAAACAGTTTAAAAACTTATTTTTTTCATAAGCTTCATAATATTTTCCATAGAAAGAAGTTACATTTTTTTACAGTTCGGAAATTCAATTGTAAAGAAGTTAAAAAATCATTGATACCATGCGAAAAGGGAATATCAGAATATTGCATAGTAAAATTAAATCTTTGTGAATCGTTATTTATGACATTTATACACGAGAAGAAATTGATTTATTAGAATGGATGCGGGGAAAAAAGGTAAGTGAGACAGTTTGATTTGAGAATTATTATTGAAGTGTTTTATAAGACGCTGTAATTTTATTTTATATATTGGATATAGCAAAGAATGGCCATTCTGCCATGTTTATTAATGCCAATTTTATGACGTCTGTGATCAAGAATTATTTTTTACAATATAAAGTTTCAATGCTCTTTTTTTACTGTTCTAATTTCTCAAAGATATTTACAAGAATACTGAAGCAAGATATACACAAAAAGCAAGAACACAACCTGGGTAGATTGTTCTGTTGCTGAAATTAAATTTATAGCCTCTGTTTGCAATGAATTGTTTAAGGAAACCGCGTTCTGTTGCTCTTCTGTTTTCCACAAATGAATCCTATTTATTATCCATCTCAGTAATAAAATTCCACTTAAGACTTCTAACAAAAAATATTTTTCCCTATGTCCGCCAGGGGAATGACCTACCTCATGCAAGCATCTGAAGGGAAAATTTGTGGGCCACTTTTACAGGGGCACCATATTAGGTGGGCCAATGTTGCTCCCACAGTAAGGACAGATAGTACACAAAATGAAAGAACATTCATGCCTTGACAGGGATTCGAACCCAGAAACTTTCTAATACTGACTCCTACACAGGCCGGTCAGCCTTCCAATAAAACTTCCAATAAGGTTTTTTCCAATTCAAGCAAACTACTAGCCAGAACAAAATAAGGACAACTTGTCGTTTTGTTGCCATCAAGATCAAGTCTGGAAGCAAGAATTCGTATTAGGATGTTATGTTTTCAAGATTTCCTCTTCTCATTAAACAAAGTTTTTATGTGAATTCATGATATTAATACATTTTCAAGCAGCAATATAACACCACTAAGCAATCCCATGCAAAATTCTTGCCAGAACAAACTAAGGACTTCTTGTCATTCTGTTGTCAATATGGCGACGTGTGTAACCAAGAAATCGATTGTTTTAGAGTGTCAAATTTCTGAGTTATCCTCAAGCTATTTTTAAAATCTATGAATAAAATCTAATAAATAAAATCACAAGCAGCAATTAAACATCTCTGAACTTATAATGAAATTTTAGCAAGAAAATTATATTAAATAATAGCAAGAACAAATTATTATCATCGTGTCAATTTGTTGCTATTAATTTCCCACCGTCATTTGTGAGCTAGAAATAATTTCAGAATGTCTGGTTTTAATATCAAGTTCTCTTCAGGCAAATTCTATTAAATATCCAACATATTATTAGAAATTTAAGCTGCAAAAAGATTCAAGCTTTAATGCTTTATTTATCACTCAATTTATTTCTATTTATATTCATTACAGTGAGGAAACTCCGAGCACCAATAAACTAAACAAATTGTTAAATTCATAGTGCCTATGTGAACTTTAATCACCTCGAATAACTTTCAGTTTAGAAGGAAAAAAATGAAAAATATATGAGAAGGTAAAATTAGGCAAAAATACTTTTCATTCTAAATTTAGTAGTTGCGATATCTAATATGAATTTCTTTTCTAAGTTTAATCACGTTCTTTGTTCGTGATCAGTGTCTCATTTCTTCCATCCATTTTCGTAAAAATCTACACAAATACACGTTTCTATTTACTTTTGAAAAAGTTCTCATGCTGTACTTAACTTTTTAAAACTTTTTCTGGGTAAAATTCTCCTTATTTCTCCTCTTTTTTTCTTTTCCCAAATTTTAATATTTTTATAGAAATTCGAAATGTTTTATGTTCTTTTCATTATTTGATGTTTTTTCTTCGATATAATTTTTCATTTTTTGCTTTCCATATTCCATCATGGAATCGCTATACATCTTTGTTATCTTATTTTCGCTATGCAATAGATTTTTTTTCCTTAACTTATGAACAATGTCGTAATTTTTTATGAATAAACATGATAGGTGCGTGCGAGAGTTTCTATTCTGAATTTTTAATATAAGCGACTGAAATTTTTTATAAACTAAAAATTCAAAGGCAGAAAAAAATACTATTAAAAAAAAGTACTACATTTTTAACTGAAAAATAGAAATTGATGTACTGTAAAAAGTTCTTTAAACTGCAGATGCTTCAATATATTGCTAAAAAGTAATTTTCTGCCAAAAGTACGGCCAAAAAGTAATTAACGGCCAACGTTAGAGCTAAACACCTCCTTTATTAGACAGCTGAAACCCAAATTTTAAACAATTGATAGATATACTGTAAATTAAGATTAGATATACTGTAAATTTTACAATAATAATTACTGTAAAATCGCTGAATCACTGTAATTAGATCAATATTTCTGTAAAAATTAAGGCATAATATTTTACAGTAAAATGGTTTTTACGGATGATGCACCCTATGATGCATTTTATGGTAATTTGTACTGGAAATTTTTGTACTGGAAATTTTTACAGTGCACATGGCATTTTGTATTGATTAAAATTTTGTTTTGTTTGTTCAGTTTGAGTAATTTTTAAACTCAGTCAGAGAAATAACGAACACTTTAAAAAAAACTATCTAGAACGAAAAAACTAAATCCAACGAACAATTTCGAATTATTTTTGTATAGTATAATTTATATAAAAATATGTAAACTTAGTCAGATTCACAATTACTATAACATGGAGAAAAAATTCTATTAATTTACCGTACCTGTATGGTAATGGCATTCTGGTTTTAAAAAAAATACTATAATTTTGGTTAATAGAACCACACCATATCATATTTAAACCATTCATTTGATATTTTCATCCCATGGTAATCGTAGTTTTCAAAATTGGATTTCTTATTATCGCATATTTAATAACAAACGCAAAAATGAATACCAGGCTCTAAGATGTCCTGATATAATTAATAAAGCTTACCACATTTACCAGATGTTTATAATTTATAGTTGTAGTTTTATGTTATAATTTATAGTTGTTTTTACCAGAATCACAACCTATGCGCTTCGGTAAAAAATTTTGAGCTTTTTGGTGTTCACGTAGAGTCATAAAAACGGTACATTTTACAATATTCTTGTATTTATGGCCATACTTATTCTCAGTAAAATATTGCATAGATTTCTATGAAATGGTGAAAATGTAAGTATTGAGCAATTGACATAGATGTAAAAAATCCCCATCTTTATTAGCTTAGTGAACTTTTAGAAGAAAATCTCAAGACTATTTATGCATTATTTTTGTATACATTGCATCATGTGTATTAAAGAACTTATAACTGAAATATTTTTGAAACTAAATCGTATTTCTTATGATTAATTCGCAGTTCGGTACGTAAAATAAAATATCTTATATTATATATTTTTTTAGATATACTTAATAAATTACGACAAATTTACTTAATAATAAATTGCATAATAGTTAATTTATGCAAAACAACAACAAAAATCAAGAATTATTAAAATGTTGAACTTTAAACTAACGTAGATCGCAGAAGTAACATGAAAAAGGTATAAAGATGGAATATGAAACTTAAGTTTATTACTAAATTAATTATAATACATATATACGGCCGATCGATAAATTCTAAACTTTATTTTAAAATGCTTTTTAATAAAAAATCGCGAATTTAAGTTAATTACAGATTTGTGTAAGGGAAAAATAACCATCAAAAATTTAAAATAGTTGATAGCATTTGCTGTTTTTTGTATTAATCTTTTTATAGTCTTCGGCTAATTTTCCCTTAATTAGCTATTGCAAATTAAAATAGATAAAAGTAAATGACATATCTAAGTAATTAAAATGTCACTTTTCAATTCATAAAAAAATCTTTGCTTCCACTTTTCCTTGTTAAAAAATTGAAAAAGTAAATTAAAGTAGATGAAATTAAAATATGCAGTTTCTTGTAACTCTTGCCTTTAAAACTTTCTTCTTCAGAAAAAAAAAATAATTTTATCAACTCTTTCGAATTTTTTTTTTGTTGACTTCATGGAGAAATAATTCCAAAATTGAATAGTTTTTTACTTGAATTTTAACCTGCCTATTATTATGCATAAAATAAAAAGAAATAAAAAAATAATTATTAGTTTCATATTTTATTTCGGTATTTCATGAACAAATAAGTCTATTTTTATAATTTAACTTCAACATAGGATTAAACTGATTAATTTAAAATTTCCACGAGGTTTTGGAAGAAAAAAAAATTCGCCTGCGTTCTAGTATTTATTCAATAAAACGCAAAATAACGCGCATTTTTTATTATAACCAAAATAAATAAGTAAATTGAAATTCTTTCAGAATATTTTTTTCCATTAATTTCACGATTTAAGAAATATTGATTACTTCTAGTAAGAAAAAATAAAATGTATGGAGTTAAAGTAATTTGCTTTAAAAGTTTATTTTGGCAAAATGAAATAGAAATATTTAAAACTTTTATATTTACATATCAAATGTTTCAAAATAAATTCAAATATTTAAAATCTCTCTCTGTATAGATATATATATATATATATATTTATATTGTTATATATATATATATATATATATATACATATATATATATATATATATATATATATATATATATATTATATATATATATATATATATATATACATATACATATATATATATACATATATATATATATATATATATATATATATATATATATATATATATATATATATATATATATATATATATATATATATATATATATATATATATATATATATATATATATATATATAGTTAATTTTTCACATCTATTTTGCTTACGAAATTTAAGTTCTTAAACTTTATATTCATTCCTTTACGGAAAAAGTCATAAACCTTTAAAAAGGAAATCAGCAGTTATCTGCTATTTTTCCTATGAAGCCAAATGCATCAACAAATAGAACAAGGACAGTCCTAATTTACACAGAGCACCAGCTATTTATCATTGCCATGGGCGCATCGAGCATGACAATATCGTAAATATTATGCAACGCGATAAATATTCAATGCGATTTTATTGTGATTGTTGCTTAATTTTGAGTAGGTAACAAACTTATTGACACCAATGTGGACATTAAATTAATCGGAAAAATATCATAATACTTATTTTTAAAATGCATTGCAAATTTGTACTCATTAGCCATAGGTGTCAATGTTTGTGATGGTGGAAACTCGAAAAAGGAATCGCCAACACCTGATCCTCATAATAAGAGGTAAACAACTTCTCCTCTAAGAGAAGAGGAGAAGTTGTGCGCCAACAGTGGGTAAACTTTCCAAGTATATAAATTATGTATATGAATACACGCAGTTGAGAAATAGATGAGTTTAGTCTGAACTCCTGGATCACAAAATTTAAAAAAGTAAATTAAAAAATGTAGAAGGTAATTAAGCTAATTTACTTTTTTTAAAGTTTATTTTTTTATTAAAATTCGTTGTTTACTGTTTTAGATCTTTGCATTCCATTAAGAACAAGAAATTTATAACAGTTGAAGTTCGTTTCATTTTGACAAGAATTCGATTACAAATTAAATGTATTGGAACGCATAATTAAGTGCAAACAAGTGCACAGTTTGATTTCGACTAAGTTGCAAGTTTGAATTTTATATCCATCAAAGCCACCGTAAAGACGGGCAGCATATTTTTGCTTTAAATGTTAGCTAGCATATGTTGTACTAATCATTTTAAATTCACCGCAATGTCTTACGAACATTTACATGTTAAAAATGTAGTCACAATTTAAATGTACTCTTATTTGAGAAATATGAGTTTATTCTAAATACGTTTTGTCCTAATTTTTGACTGCATGATTTATCTTGAACTATTTAAAATTATACCGAAAGATGGACTAGCTGGTCGTCACATGTAGTTAGTTAATTATAAAATTTGAATATATTTGATAAGAAATGCTATATTTTATCTTTTTATGCTTAAACTTAACTCTTTATCCTTAAACTTTCCACTTTTCCAAACATATTTAAATAAATCAATTTCCATAGATTTAATTTTTTTTCATTTTTGCATCACTAGATTCTTTAATTTTTAGCTGTAATTTATAAATATTAAAGCAAGTTATATTTATACTACTATAAAAATAATAACATAAGCTTTATAATTTCTTTTTAATTAAATTTTTATAAGAAATAGTGAAACTTGCATAAATTTTTTTGTGAAGCAAAATTATTTTTTCTTTTTATTATTTGGAATTGCTTTACAAAAAAAAAAAAAAAAAAAAAAAAATGTGGTGTTTTATCTCTCCAAATTTCATGAAGAAGTATTTATTTTTTTCAAGTTAAGACCAATTTGAGCTTTACTAAACAGTTTGTGTAAAAGAACTCTTTTCTTTTTACTTTCAGGCAAAAAATTTTTTAAATGGAACACTTTTTCACAAAATAAGATCAAATTGAGTTTTCATATAAAATTTAAAGAGTGTAAATAAATCTTAAACTCCCATAATGAGAATAGTTTAAAGCAGCTCATGCGCATTCACACGATGCGTTAGTTATTTTTTTCGTCCGAAAACAAAAATGTTGGCGAGATTTGGACATCATAAGTAGATTGCTTACATTTGAATACAAGTTGACGAGAATTTGCAGTAATCATGACTGCTGCTATGCATTTACTGAAACAAAAGTTCGCTCCTATATTTCTAATGTTTTTAGTTATTTTATAAGGATATATGTATTTTAGTTTTCAGCTCTGTGTAAACCGTATTAATTAATAATATATAATTCTTATGATCTTCAGTTATGTTAAGCCTAATTCAAATTTGTCTCTGTGATACACGTATGTCTGCTTTACAAACTAATTTTTTATAATTATCACTAATTATATAAAACTATTTTATATAAAGAATAAGTGTATAAATGCATCCTAAATAAATGATTCTCACTTTATATTGTCCCGTAAAACAACGTCACTGAAACTTATCTTACTGTAAATATAATTATTTGTGTTACCAAATACCGTAAATGATGGCAGTGACTTTACACCATTTACACCAGCACTGTTAAGAATATTTCTGGTGTTTCTTACACTAGGAACTGTCTTCAGTTCCACTTCACTTTGGCATTAGGTAGTCACCACCCCTTTTGATCTTAAGATAAAATATTTTATTTTTATAATGTAACGTATATATTTTACACATGCTGTTGCAACTCACAAAAAATTAATCTATGTGTGGCATCTACAAACAACTTTTCATGTTTCAGCTTATTTAAAGAATCAAAGTAAAAAAAAAATCATTCAAAATTACATTCCATAGTTAATTAAAAAAAATTTTTATTGCGTACATATTTCAAAATTGTATTCAAGTTCAGAATATTTACTCAATTCAATTGCTCCGATATCATACGCTTTAGCATTAATCTGTTCCATAGTGTCCCACGCGAAGAAAAAAGTTCTGCTGAAATTACCGTACTGTTAAGTAATAACAATTATGATTAAAAAAAACATACATACAGTAATAAAAACCAAAATTTACGATATTTAAATCAGTCTTTGGTTCATGTGATTCGATTCATGGTGGTCATTTTTCGGTTAATATGGTAACAATTTACCGGAAATTCTGGTTTGCAAGATTATAGTTCATATTACCACACATTTAGTGAAAAATACAAAACTGAAAAGTAAATTTAATAGAAAAAATGATTTTTATGCCCTACTCTATTGTATCATAATAAAATTACCAAATTTAACATTTACTAAATTTTGCAAAATATTATAAAACCATATTTTTTGTTAATTTTACAAAAATATTTGCAAAAAGAACTTCGGTAAAAGTAGCCAAGCTTTTTGGTCTTCCCATAGTTCTCATTTTTCCATATTCTCTTAGTTTTAACCATCCTTTTTTTCGTGCAGCAATTATAGCTTTTTTTTGGCTTCCAAAATACGCAGCCATTGATATTAAAATAATTGAAGTATATAAATTAATAAATTGGCTTATTTCAGTTTCAATTGAATATACCAACTCATAGTTCGTGATACCTATCGTTATTTGTTGATGAGTCTTTTCTCCTAGTGTTATGCAATGCGAATTATGTCTTTATGAATTTACCAACAAACAAAGAGCTTTGTCGTGAATAAAACCAATAAAAAGAGAAATATATTATTTGAGAAAATAAAACTTACCTGTCTAATCCAATAGCAGTAAGGGTGTACACGCTTGCTATAACAGACACATGTTGCATGAACTGAACAAATGGGCAGAAAATTGGATGAAAAATCCATCGTCCCAACATAAAATCTGTATATGTAAATGGAATCGAAAAAAGTGCCATGCAGATATCAGACACCGCTAAATTGACAAGAAAAATTCTCAGTTCCCGTGAAGATCTTTTGCCGAGTAATAAGACAGCAATAACTGTTGCATTACCGCCAAGTGCGAACAATGCAGTAAATGAGTATAGTGTGATTAGAAATATTTGAACTTCTGGTCCTAGAGCTTCAGTTGCTCGTCCTATGTCTTCACCACTATAGTTCGAAATGTTCTGTTGATAATCCATTTTCAATGATATTTTTCTCAAAAGTTTTTTCAACAAAGGATTAAAAGTTAGATAAAAGTTCTTACTTCACGACAATCAATAGCAAAGCTTTCATCTTAATTTTTTTTAATTTTTTAAAAAGGGTCCATTTCTAGGTCCTCTTATAATTAACAAAATATAATAAATCAATATCATATAATAACAAAATATCATATAATTAACAAAAAAAGACTTTCTATAATTCACAATTACAAAATATTTTAAGCTCATATTTGTTAAAACGTCTCATTGTAGTAATGTAATTATAACTTAGAATAAAACCTCGATATCAAAACATTCTAAGTTCATATAACTACAAATTCTTTTGATTTAGTTCTCAAAATGAAATTTTGCAAGTAATGTTGCTTCATATTGCTTTAAAATGAATAAAAGTATAATTAAGTTCTTTACCATTGCTTTATGAAACAAAATTCTAGAGTTCTAACATGAAGTAATCTAATCTGTTAGGGCAACTGTTAAACATTAAAAAAAACGTGCAACATTTAAACTTTTAAATTTTAATCCTTTATAATTCATTAATATTGAAATAAAAAATTTAAATTGTAAAAAAAAATCTTTTTTTAAAAATATCAAGGGTAGACTTTTTTATTTAGGAAATATTTTAAATGGACATAGTTTAACTACCACCAGTTTTAAAAAATTTGAAAATTTATTATTTTTAATGCTCCAATACATTTAATAAATAAATTATAAAGGCCTTTCCATTTTGTTGTTGTAGTAAAATGTAGAATTTATTCAAACAAAACTTTTGCTGCATTTTGCGTAACATTTAAACGGTTTTGTGCATTATAAATTTTTTAGATAAACGAAAAAAATAATAATTTAAAAGAAAAGAAAAAAAAACTTAAAAAAATTGAAAATAATTAAGAAATGATATGCAAAATAATTTTTTAAAAAAAATATGTATGTATTTTTATGTAAGGGATGTAACAAAAAAAATTTATCTTTTACTATGAATTTCTTTTACTTAACTCTTCAATAATGTCCTTTATAAATAAAACCGAAATTCTTAAAAATACTCAATAAAAGCCGAAACTTACGGATCGCAATATACTGTCGCACTTTCCGAAGTTTAACGAACAGAATGCCGAATAACCTGAAAGACTAAGCTGAAATTCCCTCAACGGATTATCCGCGCATGCGCATATTACCCACTCTTCCCTCTTCCTTCTGCTTGAAACGCTTCTGATTTGACATTCAACATTTTCATATAAACTCTAAGAAATACAGAAAAAGAAGCTGATTTACTGTATTAGAAAGATATCTCCTTTGTTGAACTTGAGAAATTAAGAGACTTAAGGGATACTTCAAAATGGAAAAAGACACTTAAAATGAAAAGTATTGCAGATTCAACAAGTTTTCAGGAAGGGATATTTGCTTTTTATGCTTTTCCCTAAGGGAGACGGTTAAAAGATAACTCTTGAATAGTTACACTTGTTGATAATTAACGATTTTTTAATAAGGTCTGTTGAAACAGATTTAAAAATAAGTTCTTTAATTGAAAATATTGAAATAGAAGAGTTTTAATTAAAAGTAATATTAATCTGAAGAAATATGTACTTATAAAATAATAAATAATGCTTCATTTAGTGTCTAATGAATAGGATTTATATTTTGAAATAGTTTTTTTTTCCCAGCCTATTGTTAAAATATGCAAACTAAGTGGATATCGGTTATCAAGTAAAAAAGAACTTGAAAGATGTATAAAATCTATACAAATGCATACAAATATATACAAATGCATACAAATATATACATTGTTTTATGAATATATTAAGGATATTTTACGTTACTACTCTTTCCATTTGGAAAATAACATCTCTTTCATTTCTTTAGAATATCTATGAAAAGACTTTACAGGTATTTATATTTCATAAAAGACGAATTTCAATGCATTATTTAAAGGATTTTAAGCAAATAAATTATAGACAGAATTAAAAAAAGGGAAAATTGATACTTGCTACCAAATTTTTTTATATAATAAGTATATAAAAGATAGTTTTACTTTATTTTTAATTGTTTTAGATAAAAGTGTTTAAACTTCTATCGAAGTTTTGCTTTGAATTTATTTTTTCAGAACATTTCGAAGAAAAGAAATAAATAAAAAGAAATAAAAAAAGAAATGAAGCCCTTTTTACACGTTGAACGAGCCCCATGGAGTAAAATTCAAAACAGTAATATGATAACGCGTGTGATTTCTATGTCTTATCAGGTAAAAGTTTTAGGTATAATATGGCATCCATATTTAAATATCTAATAAAATAATACAAAAAAATATTTAAAAAACATTTAAATCAATTATAGCAACATTAAATAGCAAAAACAGTTAAGACTCAAATTAAAATATAACAAAATAGAAAGAAAAATAACGTGTGAATCTTCCTAAATCATGCTACGTTTTAAGAAAATTAACTAATGAACCAAACAATTAAAATATAAAAGAATTTCTGAAAATCTTTTAAGTGGGGAAGATGGTCACAATATATGGAAAAAGAACATATATTGTGATAAAGATAACATATATATATCTCTATGAAATATAAAATCATAATGGTCTTATACCGATTTCCATTGTTGTCGGGGCATTTTTATTGGCCGGAAAATCCCGTGGTAGGATCCAGTTTTCCCTCATTTATTTCCATATTGTTTTGGTTGTCATCAGCATAAAATTAACAATAGTCGTAAAAGTATTTTTTTTTCTTTAAATATTTTTGTATCCTTAATTTAAACTTATCTCCAGTACTGCTATTATTAACGAGAACATTAAATTATGGTTGTGAACTCATCAATTTTGTTTGAACAATATAATGTTATAAGAATATAAATGTTATTTTAAAAAATGATTACTTCGAAAAATCACTTCCGTTCACCAAGAAATCCAAATGTTTATAGTACTAATAAATAGTGATATTTGGACGTGGGAAGTAGAGGCACAAGAGTACGCAAACAGAATTCCTTTTAGTACATATATGTTAAGTGAATAATTTTAACTTATGTAGAAAAACTGTTTTCAGCCAAGAAAAAACAATTATTGCGAAGCAATCATTGGGGCTGGTGAGCGGCAGCAAACAGGGGGCTTAGCCCCTTGTATATAAAGATAAGATCGACAGTCTTATAATTACTTGCTTTTATCACAGCTTATATGCATATGAACTGGGTCTCCATTTCAGGATGTATAGAACCAATAAATACCCAAATCAAAATTTTTGATGGTCTCATTAAAAAAGTTTGATGCTTTACGTTCGTTTGAGTGCGATTCATGTTGTTCCAATATCATTTGATGGTCACCATCATGCAACATTTTCCATTCTGCGTTCATGCTGTTTAATATGCCAGCAAACATTCACCATTCCATGATCGAAAATGCTACTTTAATACTATGATGATTAACCATCAAGAGAAGTTTGATTCTCATGAAGAAACAATCCATGTTGATCCGTAATGATCCATGATGGTTTCAACTATACATTTCTATTATGATTTAACAGAAATTCTAGTTGGTTCTCAGAAACTTGGACTATCATAAATCAGTCTGAAGTCCTACATTGGAATGATGGTTGTTCATGGTCCTTTCAACATTTCATTTCTATTATACTATGGAAAGTCGTGATGCTCCATAATGGTACAACAATACATTTCCATGATGGTATAAAGGAAAATAAATCAGACCGATTTCCTACATTGGTTCATGGTGGTTCATAATCGTTCCAATATTTGGTTTCTAAGAAACTATGAGGGAAGTATTTCTGATGGTTCAACGTGAGCAAACCATCAAAACAAGTTACTATTCTTATGTTGGACTATCATATATCAGTCCAAATTCCTACATTGGGGTGATGGTTACTTATGTTGGTTACCAAGATCATGGTGGACCATCAATAGAAAACCATAAAAATTTTTGACTTGGGTATTATAGGTTTAGTTCTCAATATATTTTTTTCCTGCTATTTTTATTCAGAGAGAGATATTCTTTTTAAAACAATTCCTAAAAGGAAAAATTTTAAGTAGAATTTACATTTCCGTCCATATTATGGTGATGGAATGTCTTGGAAATAAGAATTGTAAAAAGTCAAGAATAATGAAACAAGAGTAAGGAATCAGAAAGAATTTTATTCCTTAAATGTTTTGTTTCAATAAAAGATATTAGTCTATTATTTATTAACAGAAAAATAAAATGATGCGTTAATGGAGGACGTAGATGATAGAGCCCTCAGTTTGTAAAAATTCTTTGATTATATCCATTCATGTAGTGGATAATAATAAGAAGTATATTACATTTAAAATTAATGCTAAACTATATTTTCAGTGATTATTAACGATTTATTAATATGCAATTTTATCATGAATGTGCTATTTACAACTTAAAGTAAAAAGTCCATAAATAAGATAGCTCTTGGAAACAGAAAGACCGTTCCTTCTTTGTAGAAGAGAGTTAGTTAATGAGATTACTTGATGCAGTAGAGTATGTGACTTGTATTCTGCATTACCCATCAAAGTCTGGAAAATAGTTAATAATCCTCTACAGACTAGTTAACAACCTTTTGGTATCATCGATATCGTTATCTTATGTCTTTGAAATACTTAGAGTCTAAAAGAAATTTTCTTTAAAAAGATCAAAAGTTGTCTTAAATCAGATTAAAAAAAAACGTTGCATTACTCAGCCTTCATACCAGATGTTTCATTTTATTTATTTATTTATTTGAAATTAAGAATGCTTAAAAAATTTTAGTACATCTTATTATATTCAAATATTATATCTTATTATTATCAAATATTACATGTTTTTAGTAAAATTTAAAAAAAATCTGTTTTAATTAGAATTGATATTTATAAGTACATTGTTATAATATTGCAATTAAAAAACCCAAAATATAAATGAAATGCGCTTAATTGACCAAATAATGAAACTTAAATTTATTTTCAAGTTTTGCAACGAATTTATCTCTTACGTGGCATTTTAAAATTTCTGAATTTGTTATATTAATGCGCCATATTTGGAATATATCATATATAAATTTTTCCCTAAAATAAAGCAAAAGAAATTGTAAAAAAAATATTTTATCAGTTAACAAAAACAGTATTTTTATTTCCTATAAAAAATAATCTTGCAATACTTGAACTATAACATAAACATTAAGCAGAAGTTCCAGTATTTAAAATTTTAAAATATTGATAAAAGTCTTAGTTTAAATCCAATGTATTGAAACAAATAATATTTAATGAAATATTAGAAACCTAAAAACTGTGATGCAAAACTTTTACGAGGAATGCACCAGTTATCGCTCTCAATAAAAAATTGGAGGCGGGAAATACTTGCCAGAATTTAACAATTTATACTAAAAACGAATTCATATTTTCCTATGAAAAACATTTTGTTCTAGAGTATTACGAAAGTGTCCTAAAAGTGAGACTGCTATCATCATCGATTCAAGACACACTACACTGAAAGAAAAATATTAATCCAAACTACCACGGCACAGTGTACCATATGGTAAACTGTGCCGTGTTTTTGGCTCTTTGTGAACATTGAAAAGCTTGTTAATTTTTACCAAATCACTTCGATAACAATTGTGGTAAAATTAACAATAAAATATGGTTTTTTAAAGTTTGGCAAAATTTGATAAATGAGCTATAATTTAGTATATTTTCGGTTTGGAATTTTTCGGTTTATTTCGAATTTAACCCTATATTTAGTCAAATTACCTTTACAGTTTTATATTTCTTTCTAAATATATGGTTAATAAGAACTATTATTTTGATACATAGAATTTCCGGTAAACCATTACTGTAGCGAACGGTAAAATCATCATTTGTATGATTCAAATATAGTACATTTCAGTTTGATTTCCAGAATTATGGTTTCTTTTAACATACATATATGGTAATTTCGCCAGAATCTTTTTTTTCCATGCAGACAAACCACAATGCAACTAAGAGTTGATTTTTTTTATTTAAATTCATCAAATCTCTAACGAATTAAAACAGATTCATCATTTATAGTGTAGTAGAAATATTTAGTTATTTAATTACTTTTGTTACAAATAATATGTTAAAAGATTTAATTTCAGCTTTTTTTAGCTTTCTAAATAATAATAAATTTCAATAAGAATTACTATCATGAAAAATGTAAAGAATAAGGAATCAGCAAGAACTAAGAATTTTATTCATTAAATGTTTTGTTTCAATAAAAGATATTACTCGATTATTTTTTTTAAATGAAAAATAAAACGATACGTTAATGGATTAAGAAGATGATAGAGCCCTCAGTTTTTAGAAATTCTTTGATTATATCTATTTATGTTCTTAATAATAAGAGTTATATTGCATTTAAAATTAATATTAAACTGTAATTTTTAATTATTGTTAGTGGTTTATTAATGTATAAATTTATCATGAACGAACTATTTATAACTTAAAGTTAAAAGCCTTTAAATAAGATAGTTTTGGAAAAATGAAAGACCGTTCTTTCCTTGTAGAAGAGAGTTAATGAGATTACTTGATGCAGTGGAGTATGTGACGGGAATATCCTCTACAGAATAGTTGACAACCCTTTGGTGTCATCGATATCGTTATCTTACGTCCTTGAGATACCTAGAGTCCAAAATCAGTTTTATTTAAAAATATAAGTAGTTGGCTTGAAACAAATTGAAAAAAAAAGCGCTTTACATTATTGAGATTTCTAGCCACATATTTTATTTATTTTTAACATTAATAACATTTAATAAAAACATATTTTTGGCAAAATTTTGGTAAAAAAAAATATTTTTAATATAAAATTGTTTATTGAACATACATTGTAATTATATTACACTTCAAAAGTCTGAAATGTAATAAAAACATGCTGTAAATTGACTTAACAAATCTAAAAACTACTTTAAAGTTTTCGGTAAATTTATCTTTTTAGTGACAATCTAAAATTTTTAAAAATTTTATAAAGATGACTTAGATTTGTACGATAGCGTAGAATGAGATTTTTTTCTTACAATAAAATAAAGAAATCGTGTTAAAAGTTTGGTTATCAGTTGAAAAATCAGTAATCTTATTGCCTATGAAAAGTTCTCAGGCAGTGAATCATAACGTAAACATAAATCCAAATACTATTAATCACAACTCGAGACTTTTCATTTAAAACTGTATAAGAACTTTTTGGACTAGTTGTATAACAGTTGACCAAAATATTTTTTTAAAAAATTGACAAAAACGTTTAAAAGTTCTTTTGTCATGATTTAGTCAGTGAAATAATTTTAAGACAAAAACATATTACATAAAGTTATTAGTGTAACTATACATAACTATATACGTAACTATACATAAAAAATCTTTACAGAATTTAGTGTTTAAAAACAATACTGCACTCAAACGTGTAGCTAAGGCAACACCAGTAAGACGTTCGAAAGATTAACTAAACAGTACATGTGAATGTTTCGTTATATAAGAATAAATAAACTTTGACAAAGTTTTGTTATTATTTTTTTCCAACTGGTCTGATATCTAACTGCATTTTATTGAAATGCTGCATGCAGTTTATTTTCTTTAGTGTATGAAAATAATATCGAGTTTTAAAAAGCTAGAAGAAAAGTGTAAACCCCTTAAGCAATTTATTGAGTTATATTCTGAATCTTAAAATCAGTTGGGCGAAACTGCTTCTGATGAAATTCTGTTTGTAAAGAGAATAATGGAATTTCTTTTTGTTTCTTCCGATTTAAAGTGAGATTTCTTGAATGAAAAAAGAATGCAAATGTAATTTTGAATTTCAATGATATATTTAAACACATTTTTATCTTGTAATCAAGTAAATTTAAAAAAATGTAAATGTTTAAACATTTATATTAATATTTTTTTTATTTCTATTGAAACTAAATAAACTCCTGAAGCGTATAAGAAAAAAAAAATTTATGTAATAATTTTTATCAAAATAATGAAGTAAAAAAAAATTATTAGTTAAGGAAGATTTGCAGTTATATTTGGTGTAAATTATTTTTCAATGTTCATTTATTGAATTTAAATACTAAAAAAATGTTATATTCTACCATTAAATTCCGTAAAAAAAACACTATCATCAAATAACAGCATAAAAATATATTAAATGTTACATTTTTTGTAAATTCAATGTAGTAAGAAAGAAAAATCGAATAAATCTATAAATATTTCACCTAGTCATTCTATAGAATTCGTAGACAGTTTCTAAGTAGTTAAACATTTTGTACTTTGTTTTCTTGCAGTTTGACATTTAATCAGATGCCTATGACATGAGTAAAACTTTATTTTGTACTTTGCAGATTTGACATTAGTCATTCTACAGAATCTGTATACAATGAGTAAAATACTAATTATTTTGTGCTTTGTCTGTTTGTTATTAGTCATTTCATATAGAATGCGTATGCAATGTGTTAAATATTAACCTCTTTGTACGTTACAAATAATTATAGTCAAAAATATCAGAATGTGGTAAAATTTACCGTGATAATGGCTCTATGGGAACACCATAGCATTAATAATGACTTAGGTAAAATTAACGATAAAACATGGTTTTATAATATGTGATATAATTTCGTAAATTTATCATGATACCTGAACGCATGGAATAAAAGTCATGGATAAATTTATTTTTCAGTTTTGTACTCTTTACTTCATAGACGGTAATTAAAAATATAATTTTGAAAACAAGAAATTCCTGTAAGCCGTTACATAGAAAAGAATTAACAAATAAATAGTTTAAATACCATATATTTTGGTTTAATTACTTATGGTCATTTTTTTACAAGAAATCCCATTACTATATAGTATGGTAATTTTACCAGCATTTTTTTCTCCGTGTACGCTGCTGTTTTTTTTTTTTTTTTTCATTAGTTATTCTGCAGAATGCATATTCCACGTTTAAATCATTAATTATTTTATACTTTGCCGAACAATTTTATGCATTATATGCAATTACTAAGTATTCTGAATTTAATTTATTGACGGTATGATGTATAAATTTTTATTTTTGTAGGTACATGTTAGGAAGAAAACTTTATGAAATTAAGAAATTATTATTTATACAACTGATAATTATAAGTTAAACGCTACATAGTAATTAATAGTTCATATATATTAACAGAAATTTTACATGTATTTATAGAGTAGATAAAATAAAAATATGTTATTGTAAGGTTATTATAAGTTTTGCTTTTGACATGAAATGTTATATTTTTAATATCCTTATCCCAGTAAATTATAAATTGTACTATTATTTATTGTGAATTAATATTACTTTTTTTAACGCCTAGGAATAAAAAATAATAATAAAATGATTTTGCTAGGAACAGCTTTGCCACGCTTCTCTCTTTTTACTTAATATTTTATGCTTGAAAATTTAATGCTTCAGTAAGTAAAATCGAATTCATCTCGTGTCAAGAGAAACGACAGACTTTCAAGAACTCAAGTGTCTAAACGCGGTTTAAATTTTATCGTCACCAATTCTTTTCAAAAAAGAAAAGAAAAATTCATTTCCAATTCAAGTTCTGATGCCTGTTAGCTTCAAGAATAATTTCGATTTTAAATTAATAGCTCGAAGGTTTAAGATTTGGAAGAATTGCTCATCACCATTTATAATGAAACATATTTTTCCACTCATTGTATTTTAATTTTGTTGTGAGAAACTTCCATTTGATTCCTAAAGATATTGAAAACTTCTTCTGGTTTTAAATGACTTACTGTAGAAGACCATTCTATTTTTTGTCAATTAAAATGGAGGCTGGAAAATAAACAAATAAAAAGCGATAAACAACAGTTTATCGCTTTTTTAAAATGCAATCTACAATTTTTAAAATGTGTTGAATATTTTTCTTTGTTATGACAGTTGAAATTTTTTTTTTTTATTTAAAAGAAAGATTTTACTTATATTTCTTCAGGAAGCAAAAATTTCTGGTAAAATTACAGAACTCTGCGGTAATGAGATTCTGATTTTTAAAAAAAAAGGTTAATTAAATTAAAATATGTGGTATTCAAACCATTTATTTGGTAATTATTCCATTCATATAACAGTAACGGTTTGAAGTCAATTGTAGTTTTCTAAATTATAGTTTTTATTATCACACATTTAGTAAGAAATACAAAACTGAAACTTTAATTTAACAGAATAAATGATTTTTATCCAATGCTCTAAGGTATTATGATAAAATTGTTAAATTTTAACACATTTATCGAATCTTATTGCATATCATAGATTCATATTCTAACGTTAAATATGCCGAAATCAACACCAAAGCACTCCGTTATAAATTTTGAGGCCTTTTGGTGTTCCCACAGAGCCATAAACTCGACTACCATATTTGGTAGATAAACCACGTTTGTCAAATTCTTGTAGTTTCGAACACCCTTTTTATCTTCATGTATATTTAAAAATGATATAATTCTTTTACCATATTGTGCATTAGATAAGAAAATCGCATGATTTGGTAATTAATAAACATAGATCAAAATATGATGTATTTAATCATTACCATTTATAAATCTAATTAACTCATTGGTTTAAAATTAATTCCTTTAACCCCTATTTTACGGTAGTTAATAACAATATTTATTTATTATCCCTTCGTAGTATTTTTACTTGATATTGTTACGCTATTGAATTTGGTTATTGGTCAAAAATAAAACCTCAAAACTCGAAGGGGTGCTTTTTTATTGCATTAGAATATAATCCCATAGTATTACATTCTTACGCAGTATTTTACGATACACAAATGTTAGTTATGGTAAAAGGATAACAGGTTATATTTTTTCATTAAAAATTTCATGGAACTGTCACCAATTGAAAAAAATTCCTTAAAAATATTCATTTCAATATAATTATTTCGACCTGCAAATAAATTTTTTAAAAAACACTTCTTTGATTGCTAAATAATCTCAAGTTGAAAAGTTGAAAAAAATTTTAAGCGATTTCGTACAGAGAACGAAAATAAAATTTTAAAAAGGTAAATTTTAAAAGGTAAAGAATTTGGATAAAGTTGTAATGAAAAAAATATTGGAAGAAGTTGCAATGGTAGCTAAGCAAGAGGATTAGATTCAAATTATATCCCAATTACAATCAGAAACGTAATTTACATTTTCTTTTTATTATTTGATCTTTAGTGTATTTATTTTCTTTCAAATCGATAGAGGGCAGCACAATATATTCAAATTCTTAATAATTAATTGAATTTATACTAATTAAAACGTTTACGCAGTGTTTACAGGATCTGTAAAAACTTTTAATGCAGACTGCAAAAATCAGATATTTCTATGCGTCTAAAGATTTCCAGGTGTATTTTAAAATACCTTTGAAATTTTTTGGATATTTGTTTAAATGATTTTGGTTTTTTTCGAAGAATATATACGTTAGTTCCGTTTAAGAATTATTGGGACTGTATGAAAAATTTCATGTTGCATAATAATAAAGCGAAATTTCGAAAACAATCCTAAAGAGATTTCCCGATCTCTGTACATATGTAGCACTCTTTCAAATGAGTTGTATACTTCTATTTAATCCAATAAATATGATTCATCACGAAACTACAAATATATGTTTAGTTAAAACATCTCTTCTTCATTATTTCATTGACGAAGTATATCCTCTTGTTTATTTTCAAAAATATCATTTAAAAACATCCATTTTGTTAGGGCTAATAAAAAAAAATGCAGTTATGCAGTTTTAAATCAATTTTAAAAAAAAATTTTTAGACAATAAATAGGCATTTCAGTATTGTACTATTCTTTTTTATAAAAATCGGAGTAAGGAAATATATTTTAAACGAAAAATTGCCTTGTAGTTGATACTCCCAATAGATTAAAAAACCCTTTGCAAGTCATTTTCGAAAAAAAAAATATTAAAAAACCATTTTCGTTTCTCTTCTTATTCATTTGCTAAGAATAGAATTATGGATTTGCTGATAAATGTTTTGTATCAGATTCAATTATGGAAATCTGAAAAACGGTTACTTTATTTTCCATCCCATTTATTTCTGTTTATAATGCCTAGTTAATATTCTGTTACTATCTTTTAAAACGGCTTCATTTATAATTTAATTTTTAAGAAATATCTCGAAAACCATTTTTTGTTTAAATTCATTCAATTTTACACTTCAAAATCATAATATTTTAATTGAATAAATTATTTCCTAAATCCTAGGGCGTCTTGTATTCATACAAATAAATTATTTAAAAAAATATTCAGCAAAATAAATGTAATCTAGAAAGTTTCTTGTTTTTTTAAAAAATATATAAAAATTGAAGTAATGAGACGGCAAATTAAAATTACTGACAAAAATTGTAATAGTAAAAAGTTTTAATTTAAGTAAAGATGAAATTACACAGAAAAATATTTTATTCAATTATATGGTAATTAGTCTTTAAAAAAATGTAAACTTAAATCATCCATTTTTATGACTATTATAATATCGTTAATTTTTCGCTTACATTTCGTAATTTTACTAAAAAATATATAAAAGATAACAATAAGTAGGAGTTTTTATAACTTGACTCATAACCCAAGCAATTAACAAGAGATAAAAAATAAAAAACTGACCACCACGAATGACTTTTGATTTAATGAAATGATCTTCGCGGTCTAGAACTCATTCTTAATGGTTTGATGTTACGACCTGAAATTTGCTAATTAATTAGTGCAGACGATATTTTAATATATGAAATTAGACACAAAAACGTTCTTCCTCTGAGTAAACATACTTTTTTTTTCAACGGAGTCGAATTTCTAACACCCAAAATATGGAAGAACCAAAATCTCTTCCATGGTTTGGTCAAGAGAGCGATTCAAAGTTTACGCCCCGTAATGTTATTTTACGTTTTGCGCGTTTCTCCATATCTCTAAAATTTCTTCAGCAAATTAAAACATTTTTGCATACAATTATGAAATTCGTTTATACAAAGATAATTACGTGCAGAAAATAAATTGTAGTAGATAATTATTTTTTAATCTTTTTATTTAATAATACACGAAAAAATTTGCGTTATATTGCAGTACTTAATTTTCCTTGGCCAAATCCAAAATTTGATTGAAATCAGTTTAATCGTACCAGAGAAATTGAATTTTGTATTTACAACTTTTTCCAAATTCGATTTCGCTGAAACTATTCGAACGTTTTCACTTAAATTTTGTATTTCGCCATTTAAAATTACGTTCTTTAAAATGATATAAAAAATTTAATGATTTACAATTCAAAATTTTTTCGACTATCATTAAATAAAATAATAAAAAATAATAAATACTGGCTAAAACTTAGTTTTTCCCTGGACTTACCTTTAGGTAAAAGAATTGCATTATCGCGTGAAAATTTCTTTAAATTCTCTTAAAATAATGCGAAATATCCAAGAAGTAAAATTAACAGTAAAATGTCCAAATTTTAAATTGTTCTCCTGAACAAATTATGGGGACCCTATTTTCCCAGATTGCAGCTACTCCTTATATTTTGGAGATCAGAAACCTGGCACAGTCGAAAAAAAAGCATGTTTATTCAGATGAAGTACGTTTTTGTACCTGATTTCGCAACTTAAAAATCGTCTGCACCAATTAATTTTCATATATCAGGTCACTCTTTAGAACTATTAAGAATAAGTTCCAGAACTCGAAGATCCGATCGTTAGATCGGAAGTTATTTTGTATAGTCCGGTTTTTTGACGCCCTGTACAATATCCATGATTTTTTTCTCTTATTCTTCAATCGAAGGGGACCAGTATATTTAAATACGTCGCTCCCACTTTTCAAAAGTGAAAAATGATAATTATTTTCATAAGCAGGATTGGTCAAGGAATACAGAAAAAATTCAGTTAGAGTTTTTGAGGGGGGAAAAAAAACATTTTTTGCCACATTGAACATCTACAAAACTGCGTGTTCAATGTTATAAACTCACAGATACGCAACGTAAAGGTAAACAATAGAAACTTTGTAATAATAAACACAAAAATCAACAAAAATCAAATTAAAACTGAAATACAAGACCTGAAACGATTGCAGCTTTAAATTGCTTGCCGGAAAAAAAATGTCCGCCAAAAAAACATCTTTACCGAATGTCAAAAGGCGATTAACTAAAGAAACAACACGCAAAGAAACACTATGTTCTGCTACGTTGAAACTAGTGCAGTGGCTAATTCTTTTCCCTTCACTAAAACAAGCACCTTTGCAGTTGTATAAAGCAGTTTCCTTTGTTAAAGTATATAAAATAGCAGAGAAAATATAATTCAAACTTAGCTTTGCAGATATGCAAAGAAGTTCAGTGAAGGGTTAGTGCGAGACCGTTTAATGACCGTTTTAATAAGGAAATCAAAAATATGCATATTAATTGCCATATTACTATTTGATAAAGTATGGCCATTTACTGTATGACTGTATAGTAGAGGCTGACAGTCGAATATGCTATGAGTATTGTAAATCTTGTGATAAATTATTTTTGTGTTTTAGTATAGTTAATAGACAGTACTAGAATATCTAATATTTTATTGTAGAAAAATGCAAATGAATCTGCTTTATTTATTTCCTAGAGATAAATATGTTATGTTTTTACTAAGTGCCTTTCAGTTTCTTCTATAGCCCTCAACCAATTATAAGTACTTTCTGAACAGTACAGAGCTATATCAGCCTCTTTAATTAATTCAAAAGCTTCTAATTAGATAGGATTTTTCAATAGTGAGGTATTTCTTTAATATTTTAACAGAAAATTGGTTTTTACCTTATTGTAATTTCTATGGTCCAGTTAATTTTTTAATATATTTTTGACTTTTATTTAAAGTTAATACCAGCATATTGTTGAAAAATTACTTAAAAAACTCTCTGATATCATAATTTTTTTAAAGTTTTAAATCTTTAAATATGCTTTGATTGAATTATGTAACTCATACAGATTATATTTATTCAAGTTGATTTGGAGGAACTGATAAACGTTTGACTGCCTTAAAAGTTCATGATCTAAAAATAACTTTTGATCATATTTAGTATTTTTTTTTCATTCTGATAAGAAACCTGTTTAACTAACTAAGCCAATGATAATATTGTTCAAACAAATGCGTATTATTTGACATTTACAATATAATTCTTAAAAGATCAGAATAAATAAAAATATTATTTCTAATAGTAAATAATAGTTAATATTCTCTACCACAAATGATTAAGCAAAATCCCTCTTTTATAAGCCTAGATTAATATGCAAATATATAGAATCTTTGAATTTTAAGGTACAATTGTTTTTTTTTTTTTTTCTCTTTTCATTTTAATTAAAATTGCAAACTGTAAAGAAATATGTCTGAAGGTAAAATATTTTGTTCTATTCAAAGACAGAACTGTATTTGAATAGATATTGATTTGCTAGTTCTTTCAAAATATTAATATTGAAATGAACTTCAAAAGAAAAACTTGATGTGTTCACCACCTTTTTAAAATTTGCTGCAGTAATTTATTCTAAAGTGAAACGAAAATGTGTAAAATGCTTGAATTAATTACTCCTGTCATTGTTGGAACGATTAAATTAAAAATTAGGAGGTATGTTATTATTGTGTGTGTTATGGCTTAAAATGAAATTTATTTTAGTTTCTTGTGTTTAAGAGAATAGTATAAGTCCTTATTGTTTGCAGTTAATTAAAGTAAAGTATGCGTGCAAGTAGTATCAGAATACTATAAAATGTCAAAATTATGTATTATGTTTTACAGAAACTTTCTGATTTTAATTATCAGTATTATATTTAGTGGTGACTATTTAAAAATTAATAATATTAATTTCCAATATATTCTCATAAAACTTTTTAAAGTGTAGTATAATTTCATAATATACTAAGAATGTATAAAGGTCTTTAATAATGATTACTCTGGGAGAAAAATTACAATAATACATGTGCAAATACTTGATCTTGCCAAATTTAGGTTTGGGGATTATAAAACTAAAATTAGCTTTTCTTATAAAGCTACAATCGTTTTTCGTCTATTTTTGGCGAACTGTTTAAGTTTAAAAATGTTATATGTAACAGGGGGTCACAGAAATGTTGCGACAAACTTTTGGGGGACTTAGGGGACATGGAAATGTCTTTGTACGTGGTTAGAGGCACTTTCCCTATTATGATACGTACGTTAAAGGGTTATAGAACACAACTAAACAAGTACAAGTCACCATAAAACACAAGACCGGAACGCAAGTTGTAAAGCGATAAAGCTTGAAATTTGTTGTGTCACGAAATGATGAGAAGCAAGACAAATAGGCATGAAATGCAAAAATGAAACCCTGATAAAATTAAGAAACAATTTTTTTCAACAAAATGAAATTAAACAACAATAAGTCCCTCATTATAGGAAATGCTCGAAATCGCGGCTGCCAACATTAACGCAAGATTCACAACGTCGAAGGAGTGACCACCAAACATTGACGAAAATAATCGTCGTAATTTAGGATCTCCATATGACCCCAGAAGTAGTTCAAACATGACAAATCGTGCTATCAGGCCAACCAGTTTATTGGACCATCACGGCCTATCCTATACGACCATGATATCTAAAGAGTTATATCTAAGAGTTTACACTCTAATGGACTGGTGCTCAATTGTGTTGGGACCATATGCGTTGCTTGATGTGTACTGGAACACGCTTTAACAGCACTGACAACACAGCTTGTAATGGTAATGAATCTCCTTCCAGAAATGTTGGCAGTACTTATGGCCTAATCAGATAATCATGTAGGATACTGACCCAAACATTTGGAGGGAAACGTCACTTAAAAAAAACGTGTACGTATTGCTTAATGATTTTTAGTTCCCCCGCAGGAAAGTTGTGAATATTCGAAATATCCTTACACGTGAATGTGCATTCGTCAGTAAACAACACGTGTGCACAAAAATCTGGGTTCTTTTGGAGAAACCACGTCGTAAAATTGAAGCGTGCCTGCTAATCCGATGGTTCCAGGTCATGAATACTTCCTGGTCCACATGGTAGGGATGCATTCTTTCATCACTAACCCCACCGTGTTAAGAGAAATGTGAACAAGAAATTCAAGCCTATCGCTGATACGAGGCACAATGTCGTCCGTTGCAGTTAGCGTTCTTATATTGCAGCCATGTCGGTATCCCGCAACTTGAAAAGGGACTCGTTTCGCAGAGTAGTTAGTGCAGTCGTTGAAATTGCCTCGCATCAGGAATACTTGTTGATGGAAAACGCACTCGGTGCAATCTTTAAGCGTTCCTCGTATTGTCTTCTATAGCTTTGAACATGTAATGCATCTCGACCTTCTCCAGATTTGAGTACGTATCCATCTCATCTGTGATCAGCAGAAAAAATGAAGATAGCTTCTGCGGTAGACTTTCTATGGCGTTGCTGGGAGATGCCTTCTAGCGCGTTGCGATATGCATTCGAACCATGGATTGTTTGGTTGTTCATGCTTAGTCTAGTTCTGTTCTATCACCTCATATCGTATGTACCATGAGTTTATGGACACACTGTATAACGTTTTTAAACTTACACATTTCGGCAAAAAGTAGACTAAAAATATCATACAAAAAGCTGTAGCTTGGAGAGAAAAACCGATTTAAGATTTGAAATCAGCGATACGAAAGCATCTAGGATCTGTAAAAAATTTCATGCAGAAGGAAACAAACTATTTGCAGAAATAAAATTACTTATACCATACTCATAAATGTGATTTTAAAATGCGCTTTGATGCTTAAGTTTTTGTTCATTCCCGTTCATAAGTTGAGTTTAAATTTACAAGATAAAGTCGTATATTAATATTTTATAAGATATCAAAATACGTAATGCAAAATTGAATAATTTTTTTCTAAAAAATTAACACAAAATAAAATTAAAATCAAGTACCCAAATAATGTTACATACAGTCCCAAGCAACCATTTTACCTTGGTCATAGTTGGGTGCAAAATCAACTTAGCGATATTAATATATGTATTAAAATCGGCTCATTATATGCCCTATAAGAATAATATTGGGATGTATAGATTTTTTAATATTTTTCCTGGATTGGCTTATATATGGCCTATATTGTCTAAATAATGAATATAAAATATCATGTGAGTCTAGCAATTATTCTATGTAGGGCTGATATTGGTTGTAATAAAGTACTTTAAAATATCGGGTAAATCAGACAATTCTATATGGGGACAGTATCGAACCCTTTAACCCTTTGAACCCTTATTGAGCTTAGATTCATGAATATTGGCCAAATGGGGGCCTAGGTTATTTTCCTGCTAGGGATTATTCATATAGTTTTGATACAATAGTGTGAACTATTGTATTGATATATTTTGCTTTGGCTCTATAGATGCAATATTAGAAAGCACCCTTTTTTACGGATATAATCGTGTGAGCTGATGAAGAGATTATATCCTTTCTTTATTTTGTTTTCCGGATTTTTAATATTTTTTCCCTCCATTTTTTCTAAATTTTTTAGCTTATATATATATATATATATATATATATATATATATATATATATATATATATATATATATATATATATATATATATATATATATATATATATATATATATATATATATATATATATATATATATATATATATAAATATATATATAATATTGCAGTGAATATTGTGTTAAAAAGCAAATATCTGAATAAAAATAAAGCAAAAACTTCCTTTGTAACTCGAAAAAAAAAAATCAGACTTAAATGTCAGTTTAAAAATATGCCAGCAACACAGATGTAGAACTAGACTAATAAAACACTAATTGACGGGAAAAATGCGGGTGACTATAACAAACGTTTGTTCGTCTATTCAACTAATCTATTTTCCTAGTGTTGCTTTGACCTGCTAAACCTTTCCATTAACTCATTGCTACATTTCCGCATTGTTTTCTGTAAAAAATAACCTTAACAACGGATTTCCATTAACACTAAATACATATAGCCTGAAGCAATAACGATATGTCTCAATAAGAAACCATACTTGAGACGAAAAAAATAAAATATTTTTTGGAATTATGACAGATATTTTAATTTTATTTTTTTAGATTGAATTATGGTTTTTTTAAATCCTTACTTAACAGACCATCTAATATAAATAAATAAATTATGATACAATTTCGGGGGTTTTCCACCAGGCCATTCGGTGGCTCTAAACAGACCATTTATTACCGGAAACTCAAGTATGGTACCATTTGAAGTCTCTTAACAGACAATTTATATTAAAAATAAATTGCGATACCATTTATATTGCAATACATGTTACAATTTGGTGACTCTTGTACAGACTAGTAAAACAATCAGGAGGCTTTAAACAAACCTTTATAACATTTGGAGGCCTTTTAACAGACCATTTAATATAAATAAGCAATTTGATATATTTCCTTTGGATTTTGTACAGACCATTAATATCAGTTGGAGGCTCTTAATAGACCATTCCATATAAAGAAAGAAATGGTGATGTGTATAGCAATATATGGTACCATTTTTAAGCTCTTAGCAAACTATTTAACATAAAAAATATGATATCATTTGGTGAATTTTCTACAGATAGCGTTTGTAGAATCTTAAGAGACCATTTAACATGATTAGGTAAATTATGATGCCATTTGGAGGTTGCATTACTTTTAGGATCAATAATTACTTTTTTTTCTTAAATATTTTGGTTAATCCTAGAGATCATAATTATTGAAAGTATGCTTTTAAATTCACACTTTTTTCCTCGCTTAAACGATTATGAGCATTTCATAATAAATAAAATGTCACTAAAATGTGTTTAATATTCGTCTAGTTTTTTTGAATTCCATTTTATTAAAATTGTTTTTTACACAATAGCACTCATAGAAAATGTAAAAATAATGAGCAAGGGATGACAAGTATTTAAACAAAAAATTTCCTGACGAATGGATGATAAAAAAAATTAGCTGATAACCAAACTCGTACCGTCTTAGTGTCAACACATAATTATCATCCTTTACCAAGAAATTCTAGAAATATCAAATACGTAGTATTTTTTGCTGACTTCAAAATCAAATGTTCAGTTCAGCATGTCAAAATACTTTCGTTCAGATAATTTTTTTTAAAAGCTTTTAGAACCAACTGACAATTTTAATGATATTTTTCAAATTTCTTTCTCAAATAATAATTAAAAAGAGAAACTAAAATTTTTGTGCCTTGCACCTGAAGTAAAACTATACATACTTTATTATATTTTCATAATTTATACTATATTTAATTTTACGACAAAGTTCGAACTCAGAAACGGACCTATAATATTAAACTTAATACTTAATATTAAACCTCATAATATTTAAAAAAAAGCATTGAAATTTTAATAAATTGCAGATTTGGTACCATTTTTCCATCTAGATGAAAGTTACTAAAATCATTAAATAACTCTTAAGTCCAAACACTGCAATAGAAATTTTAATATCAAATTATTAGAAAAAACTTAATCACTAACACTTTATATTTTTTTACTGAACTGTAACTTTTTTGATTGATAATTTGCAACATTTTGCTAGTCAGCATAGAGGGCGATGGCTATATATGGACAAAGCGTTACCTAACAGTCATGGCTTACAGAAAATTTACAAAAGTTAAAACTAGAATATTATTCCGTAAAAAGCATGATTCTATATCAAAACAAAGCGTTCGAAGAACATAATAAATGCCATCGCTTTGAAGCTTTCATGCTTTATGTATTAATTTTTTATTTTTTATTTTCCTTACTGCAGTGGCAATGTTAATATTGATTTATAAAAAAATTAAACCACCAACACTATTCATTTTTTTAAAAAACTGTAAATTTTTTTTAAATTGGTGTTTTGCATCATTTGCTTAATCAGCATAGAAGGCGTTGCCTAAAGAGAAAAAAAACTTCAGTCATCCTATCAGTCATGAATAACTATTAGAAAATCTACAATAAAAAAATAGAATATTATTTGGAAAAGCGCAATATTCTATTAGGCAACAAAGCTTCCGAAGAATGTCATGCTTTATTTATTCATCTTTTTCAGTTTGATTCTTACCATTTTCCTTATTTACATTTAGACATTACATCTACGAATTATATGTATATATAAATATATATATACAAGTATATATATATATATATATATATATATATATATATATATATATATATATATATATATATATATATATATATATATATATATATATATATATATATATATATATATATATATATATATATATATATATATATATATATATATATATATATATATATATATATATATATATATATATATTTAAGAGGATTTGCTTTCATTCTACTATATATAAACAATTTGCAAAACAAAGTTTTGGTATAAATATGGTACCGATTATTAGATTTGATGTATCAGCTTTAATAACCTTCATTACATTTTTATTTTGAAAAGTCATAAAATTAATGTAATAAAAATAATGTACTAAAAGTAATGTGGAAAAAGTAATATACTAAAATAATGTTTCAAAAAAAACAATATATATAACAAATTATGTTATTTAAATTTTAGTATTATCTATTGAAAAAAAACCTTGAAAAATTTCCTTAATTAGAAAACTTTTTTTTTCTTATTAAAAAGCTAAAAATATTTTTTTCCTAAAAGTTAGTTGCAAAAAGCTAAAAATTGAATTTGTAAACTGGTAAACTATTAAATTGTGGGAAAAACCTAAGGTTACTTTTGATTATATAAATGATTATTATATATATTGATTATATTATGATTATATAAATCAGGTGTTAGAATTTTTTTTAAATAGACTATCAGCCAATACAGAAAAACATGAAAAGATTTAAAAGATATGTAAAAATTCTCCTATAGATATTCTCTGTAGTTTTCTTTAATGTCTACTTTAAAGCCAATGTTAAGATGTTTAGTCCATTTCATGATGTTTTGAAATTTTAAAAATTATTAATGACTTTTATAGTCATTTATGCTTATTAGCTTCTATTGATTATAATTTTGTTTCTATTTTAATTTTATTAAAGACTAATACTTTTAAAATCTAAGTATAAATTGAAATATGATGCCTACAATTCATACTTTTATGCATGTATTTTCAAAGTAGATTACATTTACCCATAAAATATGTAATTTACTATTTTTATAAGACACAAGACTGAAAACAAAGACAAAATAAAACGAGTATTAGAAGTATTCTATAAAAATACAATGAAAATTTAGTATTCATAAAATATCAGATTTAATCAAAAAGAAGAAGACAAGAAGAAGCCAAA